>JAHLSL010000052.1:2438637-2471207 GCA_025920805.1 Petroica traversi
GCCACAGAATCACAGAATCACAGAGCCACAGAATCACAGAATCACAGTCATAGAATCAGAGCCACAGAATCACACAAACACAGAGTCACAGAATCACAGAATGACAAAATCACAGAGCCACACAATCACAGAATCACAGAGTCACAGAATCAAAGAATCACAGAATCACAGAATGACAGAGCCACAGAATCACAGAATCACAGTCATAGAATCACAGACACAGAATCACAATCACAGAATCACAGAATCACAGTCACAGAATCACAGAGCCACAGAATCAAAGAGCCACAGAATCAAAAAATCACAGAACCACAGAATCACAGTCACAGAATCACAGAATCACAGAGCCACAAAGCCACAAAATCACAGAATCACAGAACCACAGAATCAGAGAATCACAGAATCACAGAATGACAAAAATCACAGAGCCACAGAATCACAGAATCACAGAGCCACACAATCACACAATCACAGAATCACACAATCACACAGTCACAGAACCACACAACAGCTTGGTTTAGAAGGAACCTTCTAAAGACCCTCTCATTCCAACCCCACTGCGATGAGCAGGGATATCTCCAATTTGTATGGAATCTCTGAACTCTGTTTCGCCTGGCCTTGACTCTTCCCAGGGATGGAGCATCCACCACCTCTCTGGGCAACCTGTTTTAACTGCAGTTTACTACAGGTCTCAACTTGATTTGGAGCTCAAAGCTCTCTACTCCATACCAGCACATTTATCCCTTACCCAGCTTAGGTTTCCTAGCAGAAATTCCACCAAAGAGCATTTAAACCTCTCACAGCTTTCTGGTCAAAGGCTCCTGAACCCTTTGGTGACTCATGGCAAGAGCTGTGCTTTCTGCTGCTGCTGCCAGGATCCCAGCAGATGCCAGGGACACACTTTGTCCTTTGGAAAGCTGTTGCTCCTACACAGCCCTTGCTTCCTGCAGCCTGGGCCGTGTCTCCTCTGCCTGTAGCGATTCCAAAGCCAGGGAAGGAAAGCATTTCCATAGAGATCAACAGCTCTGGAGAGAACAGGGGAAGAGCCTTTGCCAGTGGTTTCAGTGGTTTTGATTAAAACTTCAGTGCCAGGGGAGTGGGGGAAGCTGTGCCAGTGCTCCCCACAGCTGTCCACACCACAGGTTTGGAAAACCAGTCACAGCTGGGCTGCTCCACTCGGATTTCTCTGCCTGGACTTGTGTGCCCACTGTGAAGCCACATGGATCACAAACAGGCTGTGCTGGAAGGCGGTGGGAAGGGTTTTGGAGCTGCTTCCAGGTGTCTGCCATGCTGTGGATGCTCCAGGCTGTGTGCCCACCACCAGCAGCTTTTCCTGAGGGCTCATCTCCAATTTCCTGGAGCTTGTTTGGGCTGTGAATCCTCACGCATCCACCCACTGAAGAAGAACCACTGGTCTGTTCAAGGGTCTGCTTGTATCATGTCCAAATTTGTGTTCCCAGACCCCCAGGCACCCTCACCTCTCCTTTCCAGGCTTGCTCCAGTTGTTCTCCATCTTCTTTGAGGAGCAGAGGCATTTTTTACACAATTTGAATCTCCTTTGCCCATGGTCCAGTGGGGCCTTTGGTTGCTTATCTCTTCCCAGCTGGTGCTTGTGCTGTGGAGCTGTTGGACAGCTCGGGAGGAAACTTCATCCCTCCTCTCTTGAACAGCATCCAGGCTTTTGTTTGCCATGCTTTTCCCTGTTTTTCCCTGTGCTAGACACACCTATATATGTGTATATGGCATCCTATAGGGATTTAGCGCAGGGATTGTCCTCTCCCATTTATTAAAAGACTTGAAAACAGCTCCCAGGATCTAAAAAACATAAAGGTTCAGGCAAGCTTTGTTTAGTTCTCCCACACTAAGACCTTTCTTTTGCACTGACTCGGGGTTTTATTTGTCTTTTTTTGTTGCCTAACCGTGATGGCAAGAGCTGGATTTCTTTCTTTTCCACTGCAGCAACAAAGCAACTTAACTAAAAACACTTGTTTGGCCTAAGCTGAAAACTTGAAACATCTTTGGTGTGAACCTGCAAACAAGACTTCCCGAGTCCCGCTCTGTTCTGGTTCAACTGATATATTTGATCTCTGGAAAAAATAATGAAACATTTACTTATCCTTGGCAAACAAAGCTCCCTTTGGAGGACCTGAAATGCGATCTCGTCATTTCCATTTCAAATAATTTAAAAAAAATCTGTGTAATTTTAACCATAAAATGGAAAGTGTAACTGGCCAGTCGCTGTGAGTGGAAATGTTCCCTTTCAAAGCACTCAGATGAAATCTTTCATCTATTTCCTTTAAGCTTCCCTCCCTGTTGGCTGGTTTGAAGTCGGCAGTGGAGTTGTGCAAAGTTGGCTGCAGCTGAATTAATGATTTTAATTTTTTTTAATTTTTTTTTTTCCCAGAGGACACAGATTGAGAGTGACAAATACTGCTGCTGATGCCAGAATGATTTTTGTCTTTTGTTTTATATCCCTTTTACACAGTTCTCTGTATCCACAAGTATCAGCAGCATGCACACTTGTAACCTTTTACTCAGTTCAGTGCTCAGTGTTTTGTAAGTGTTCTGCAGGCCTGAGACTGAACAGCCCAGAGCTGCAGAGCCAGGGACACCAAACATTCCCACTGGCTCAGGAACCCAAGATCTCCTGATAGGAGGATTCTGGAAACTCGAGCTGAGCCCAGCCCAGCCCCAGCATTGGGCTCCCTTGTTGGATCTGGGCTGTGTAAAGTCTAGAACTGGTGTGTGTGATTGATGGGGGTGCATTTGCCACGCTGGCACCTGGGTGAAGTGGATGCATCAAACAGGATCCTGATTAAAATACTGAGGGAAAGACCCCAACCCCTTTAACCGTGTCTGGCTTCATTTTCCTAACACCAGGAAAAGGCATCACTGCCAGGAGCTCTGCCCTGCTCTGCTCACACCTGTGGAACCACAGGCCTGCCCTTCCTCACCTCTTCCCCCTCACCTGAGTCCTCTCGCAGCGATTCCCCCTTTCCGTCCTCGCTCTGCGCGCGGGATCGCGGCTCCGGCTCCTCTTTCCCCCGGCGCATCACCAACGTGTTGTTTCCAGGGGTCATAAATTTGCTCTGTGATGAGACACAACCAGATGTTGTGCTACGTGAAGCGCCTGGTGAAGCAGCCTGGCTGGCGCAGCCCCCGCCTCCGCCCGCTAATGAGGAGCAGCCTTGAGCGGGGCCAGGACAGACGGAGAGCGGCCCCAGGAGCCACCACCGAGCTGCCACCTCGACGCCCTTCCTGCTCCTGGTGCCCAGGGAGCATCCCCAGGGCTGGATTCAGGCGCCTCAGGTGGCCCCTGGCTTCTGGCAGCCATCTGGAAAGAGGGGTTTGGGCCGGTTTGGAGGGGGAGGAGGGTGTGAGGCCGTGGTGCTGCTGGCTAGCAAGGCTGTGGGATGGTTTGTTGTGTGAAAAATGCTTCTGGGATGCATGTTTTGGATGGTTTGTGTGGTCCAACAGGGTGTTTTGTAAAGGTGGGATCGTGAGGAAGCTCGGGGTGCTGGGGTAGTTCCCTCTGCCAGGAGTTGCTGCTGATTGAGGATGATCCAGGTGGCTCCAGCTCATGTGTCCCCAAGTCCCCTGGGTGGGCAGGGAGCTGGGACAAGGCAAAGTGGCACTGGAAAGCAAGTGAAGAGCTGTTTGCAGACTCTTGTGGGCTGTGAGGGTCCTCAGGGTGGCTGCAGCTCTCCAATGTCTCCTGCACACCCACATCCCCCAAACACACCCACTGCCCTTGCAAGCCCAGTCCTGGTGTCCCTTGGTGCACAGACTGGGCAGCAAGGAATCCACACCCTGACTGCAGCCCCAGCGTGGAGATTTGGCCATAAACCAAACCACAAGAAATCCCACAAGAAATGAGGAAGAACTTCTTGACTTTGAGGGTGGCAGAGCATGGAACAACAGGGTTTTCCTCTCTGGAGACATCCCAAATCCACCTGGATGTGTTCCTGTGTCACCTGCTCTGGGTGACCCTGCCTGGGCAGGGGAGTTGGACTGGATGACCCCCAGAAGTCCCTTCCAAACCAAACAGTTCTGTGGTTCTCTTTCCCTTTGCTCTTCCAGTGGCTGCTGGTGATGTTTCCTCCCGTGCCTGCTCTTGGGGCTGGACAGATCTGCTCCCTCCTCCAGCATCCAGAACGATCAGAAGAATTGTGTTGTTGCCACACCCGAGGGCTGCATGTTGGCCAGGACATCTTCAGGAGATGCTCCTCAGCTGGAAGTTCAGCAGTGGCCTCAAAACTAAAGGAGATGAAGCTTGGTAAGTCCTTGGAGGAGACAAAACACCGTGGTGTCTGTGGCCGCCAGCACCCCTGGCAGCCCCAGCTCCAAGACAAGGGAAGCCCAGCCATCCCCAGCTGCCTTTGCCATCAGCCCACGGGATTTTCCTAAGGCCATGCTGGATCAGTCCTTGGGTGTGTTCCCAGCCCTTTTTCAGGGACATAAGAGGGAAGGTGAACGTTTCTGGCTCTGCTCAGCCCCTCGGGAGGAGCAGCCCACAGTCCCAGGTGGCTGTGAAAGGTTCCACCACCCTCCCCAAGAGCTTCCCATGGTGGCCAGGTGGAGCAGGGCTGTTTGCCAGCAGCTCCCAGCGTGTCCAGGGGAAGAGGGGATGCCCCGTGACAGGCATGTGGGGACCTCTGCATCCCCCTGGTGCTGCAGAGCACCCACCCCATTGTGCAGCAGCGCTGGAGGGAGTTTGGGTTAAAAGGGGTTAACAGCTCTCTGCTGTAACACATGATTGGTCTTTATGAGGTTGAAACTCTTGTCTGTTTGAGGCCTACAGATGATGCTAAAGAGCACAATAATGACAGCAATTCAAAGCAATCTAATTATGCAAACGGGAGGCTAAACAATTTCATCATCCTTAAATTAGATTGTCCTAATGAGATAAAGACACCAATTAATCCTGAATTAATTTCAATAGCCTATTTCAGGCAAACACTTTAATATGCAAATGTAAATGAGAAACAAAGCCTACTGTAGAATGCCAGAGTTCAAAACCTCTCTCTGCACAGCTGCAGCGGGTGTAAATAGTGTCTAATGAGTTTGCATGGAAAGGCACAACCAGTTGAAAATTTTAGACTTCATAAAGCACAGCCGGTGCCTCAGGTACGTGGCGGTGCCGGGGCAGGCGCGAGGGGAGCGAGGATGAGGGAGGAAGAGGGAGGACTCACTCGGGAAAGCCATCAGCCCCTCTCCACAGGCATCCCGGGATGGGTCCGGCCGCTGCCACCACGGGATGAAGGCTTTTAATAAGGCACTGCTCCGAAAAGCAGAACACTTCATGCTGAGTACCTGGCCAGCCGCCTTCCTAGGGCACAGAGATGATTTTAATTAGCTGCTGCATAATTGTTTTAAATTAGCCGTTTTGCTGTGCACTCACACACACACAAAAAATTCACTCCTGGTTTTGTTTTTTTTTTTTTCTCCTAAGCACTTGGCAGTGGAAAGGGCAGGGTTTGGGGTTTAGGTTACAGGCAAATCAAACATTATCCCGGGTTTCTCTTGCCGGCTTCCCTGCTGTAATAAAGTCCCAGGAGACATCGAGGAAGGGAGTCCCATTCCCAGGGATTGACTGAGGTGTGTCTTCCAATTTACACTCGGTTTTAATTCCAGCCCCGAGCTCTGCAAATGTGGCTGTGGGAAATGATGGCAGCAAAGGTGAGACTCAGTTCTGAGTTAATCCTCACCAGCAAGTCCCAGGAATGTGCCCTGGAGGGAGCTGTTAAAAACAAGCAAACAAAGGAGTAACAAAACCAAACTGCTCCAGGATGAGCACCTCACGGATAATTTACCCCTCTACCCCTCCTTCTGCCAAATCCGTCCTGGGCTGCTGTTGTGGGATAATATTAGAATCACAGAATGGTTTGGTTTGGAAGAGACCTCAAAAATCATCTTGTTCCAACCTCCCTCCCATGGGCAGGGACACCTTCCACCATCCCAGGCTGCTCCAAGCCCTGTCCAGCCTTGCCTTGGACACTTCCAGGGATGGGGCATCCACAGCCTCTCTGGGCACCCTGTGCCAGGGCCTCCCCACCCTCGCAGGGATAAATTTCTCCCTGATACCCAATCTAAACCCACCCTCCTCCAGGTCCGAGCCATTCCCCTTGTCCTGTCACTCCAGGCTCTTGTCACAAGTCCCTCTCCAGCTCTCTTGTAGCCCCTTGAGGTGCTGGGAGGGCCCCTAAATTCTTCCTGGAGCCTCCTCTTCTCCAGGCTGAACAACCCCAACTCTCAGCCTGTCTCCACAGCAGAGCAGCTCCAGCCCTGTAGTGTAACCCTGAGAGGGTTTGTGTCCTTCCAAAAATATTTCTTCATATGTGACAACCCTGGATGTTCTTCTCCCTTAAAATTCCTGTTCTTTCTCTGAATTTCCCTGAGGTTTATCCTCAGCCTCAGCCAGTGGCAGCTCATGCTGCAGGAGACTGTCCTGCAAAAAGTTGAGGCTTCTCTGTCCCTCCCACATTCCCCTTTCCACCAAGTCCTGAGGAGCTGCCAGCTGGGCTGGAAAGCAGATCCTGCTCTTCTGAACTTCTTCTTGATGGGACAAAGCTGAACACCACTGCTTGACTTTCCCTGAGCAAACACTTCCACGTGTTGGAGGAAATTCCCTTTTTGTTTCGGCACCACATGGTTTTCCCACACAGGTATTTCCTGACATCCTGTCCTGTTCATGTCACCTCTTGCAAGGACTTTCTGGCATTAAACAACATTATTGTGTCTCCTGCTTCTCTTAGGAGGGGAGCATGTGTTGGAGACAGGAATTCCAGCACTTCTGCAGGGAAATCTTGGGTGACCATAATTTGTCCAACAGGGTGTTTAATCCTTGCCGAGTGGACCACAAACATCCCTTCCCATTTCTCCAGCCTTAATGGGCACGGTGGTTTTCTGACAGATGAATTGAGACAGTGAAAGGGCTGATGGCCCAGAGCTCACAGCGTGCCAGCAGATCTGGAGATCTTCTATCACACATGTTTGTCCTTGGAAAAAAGACAATTGACTCAGTAAATTGCTTAATCTCTGGCACGCTGGGTACCAGTGCTGCCTTTTCTGCTGGAGCCTGGGAGATTTTTATTTTTTTTCCCAAAGCACTCGGCAGTGCCTGGGCTTTGCTGCCTGAGCCACCAGCAGGGCAGGGTGAGCTTCAGCTCTTCTGTGCCATGGATGGGGACCTGGGCAAAACTTGGAGATGCTGGTGCTCCCAACCCTGCTCCCAGCCAGAATCCCACAGGGAGCAGGAGCATGGCTTGAGTGGCTCTCAGACACAAAGCACTGGGTTATCTGGGTTTTTGGGATGGCAGGGGAGAGCAGGGGGATCCCCAGAGCTGGGGTGGTGCCTGCCAGGAGAGCTGGGGGGAGCCCGGGGTGGGGAAGCCGTTAGCAGGCACAAGCTGCCTCCAAAAGAGGATGACAGATCCCAGCCTGGGGCTGTGGTTTCCTGCTAATTAATACCAGATCTGCACATTACCCCGTCACCCACGGGAGGGATTGGGGCTGGATCAGGGGCGAGCACACGATGGGTTTTTGCCAAATTACCCGGCTCCCACAATCTGGTGTGCACCTGGCTCCCCGCCAGCGGCGGGAGCACAAAACAACACCTGATTCAGCAGAAAGTTCTTCTGGCCCCTTCGGAGAGCTTGTGAAGCAGCAGAAAGAGTTTATATCTGCTCAGCGCTTTGCATTGTTCTCAGCCTTGGACTGGGTGCCATAAAATGGGATTTACGGCCGCGAGGCAGCGCGGCCAAAGGAGCGCAGCCTCTCATGCCAGTGTCGTTTAAAAGCAGAGGTGGGGATGGGTCCAAAAGCAAGTCTTGCTGAGTTTCTATCTCCCTGTGAGCTTTTGTTGCCTGGATCCATCTGTCTCGAAGGCCGGTGATCCCTGGAGGAGCTGGGAGTGCTGCTGAGATCCCGAAACGGGGACGCTCAGTGGTGTTTTAGTTAAAGGCCTCAAGAGTCAGCCAGGGGACTTGTAAAAATGCTACCACAGGGTCTCCTGTTTATCCTGCCACTCTCTGTACTCAGCTCACACATTAAAAGATGGTATTTTTTCAGCTGCCAGCGCTGCTGTCTGACGAATCCAGCTGTTTTCTTTCCCCCTCTGAAATCCTGACATTTACAATCAGTATTTTAGTGGGAAGCCTCCCAAGTGTCACGCTCTGCCCTGGTGCTCAGAGAGGTAGAGTGGGCCTGAGGGGATGCTGCTGGGTGCATGTCCTCCACCTCCTCCAGCTTGGGCTGGTGCTGCTGAGGTGAGCTCCCACCCCAAAAAAAATCCCCACAGCCAGCTGGGATGACAACAGGCTGTCATTCTTCTTGCCAGGGGCACGGGTGTGAAAATCATCCTCAGACTTCCAGCTGCCCGAGTGTTGGGGAAGATGAAATAGGAAAGCCTTATAGATATGATTACCTTGCAAAAGATGCTGGAAATACGGAAAGTAGAATCGAAATTGAGATGAAGACAAGGTTGGAGTTGAAGAGTAACTAAGAAACAATGGCAGAGCTGGCTGAAGGGAATCCTCCTTCTTGATAGAACAATGCCCTCTGCCCAGGCAGGGCCAAAGGGCAGAGCAAACCCTGCCTGCCTGGTAGGAGATTCCCAAAAGCAGTTTTTTAAGGTTTAAAATATAACCCCGTATGGTAATGTAATGATTCTTATAGGCTGCATGCAAATATTGTAGAGTTTGTAGCTTGTCTCAGATTGGTTAAAGAGAATTAGAATATTCAACAGAGAAGATGATTTATTGTATTGTAAATGGCAAATCAGTCTCTGTTTGCTCTCTTTTTTCCCTCTTTCTCTCTGTCTCTGGCCTGCTCTGAGCTGTGTCTTGCAGCCCAGCAGCCTCGGACACCCACGCTCTTTCACAATAAACTCCCATGCTCTAAACCCATCTTTAGAGATCTCTCGTTTCTATTTTACCCTCACAACCAAATCCCACAGAGTTAAATCCTACACCTGAGCAAGCTGGACAATGCTTGTTTTCTTCATGCACCCCCCTGCCACGGGAAGGAGGACCAGAGACCAACTTGGGTGCCTGAAGTTCTCCTTGTGCCTGCCTGGGAGCTCCCAGGGCAGAGAGAGACAGGGTGTTCTCTGTCCTGACATGGTTTTGGGGAGGAGAGTGCTGGTACTAAAACTCTGAAGTAGAGTTACAGGAGTCTCCTGATCCTCCTGTGTTCCAGAAGAGCAAAAAACCCATCTCTTTCCAAACCAGCTCTCCCTAAAAGCCCCTTGCACACAGCAACTCTTTCCTTTAAGGGAAAGTCTTTATATTCCTTGTGGATACTCAGAATTTTGCACCTGTAAAAGTGAGGCTGGGAAGAAGCAAAAGGTGTGCTCAGAGGGAATAAAGCCCCAGCAACAGGGTGGTTACTGATGAGCCACCTGAGAATCTGCATAAAATATTCCTTGTGGAGCTCGGAGCTGGTTCCAGCCCAGATAACAGCCTGACAGACACCGAGGAAGGATGCCTTTAACCTTCACAAAACTGAGAGGACAGCAGAGAAATGAGCCAGGCAGTGAAAATCTCAGCCTCAGCGCTTTGGATGAGTTTTTGCTCTGCAAAATTCTGCTCCCGAGTTTTGGGTGGTGGAGGGAAAATAAGGGAAATGCTGGGAGGAAGATGAGTGGGTTGCTCCTGGCAGAGCTGGACCTGTCCCTTGCAGGAGGAGATCTGGGCAGGAATTGGTTCCTGGTGGCCCTGGCGAGAAGGAGATGCTGTTGTTGCTGGATATTCCGTGCCACAAAAAGCTCATGGATTTAGTGAACCCATCAGGGATCCACTGAGACCATAACTGGTGGTGCAGCCCCCATGGGATGACACCCACCAGCTCTTCAGGTCCTGCTCTCACTCATGAGATTTAAACCTTTTTTATCATGAAAAGGCTCTCTGGAGACATGTAAATGTCTGCATGTTTGTGATTCAGCTTCTGCCTCGTACCCACCTGCCCAGGCTGGTTTGCAGAGGGGCTGTGCAGGCACCTGTTTGCAGCTCAGGGTGGCTCCTTCTTTCTTCTGAACAACTCTATTTTCTACCCTCCTCCAACCAGTTCACCAGCAGAAGGCAAACCTTTAAATCCAGTTTGGCTTTTTAAGAGCTCTTTCCCTGCTCTGTTGCTGTGAAGAGTAAAGAAAAAAGAAAAAAAAAAAAAAGGGAAAGCAGAGTATTTCTACAGCTAAATGACCCATGTTTGGACAACTGGGGCTGAGGACTTGGGGATCTCTCCTTGTTGGTGTTTTATGGAATGGGGAACTCACGTCAATATTCGGGAAACTCGGTTTTGTCGTGAGTTTTAACACAAACAACAATCCTTTTAGCAGAAGATTTACCAGGCTCGCAGCACGGAGATGATTTGACACCCAGTGCAAGACACCCAAATGCTGCTCAAAAGGAAAAATCCCTCTTCTGTCCTCGCAGCTTTCTCGTTTTGCCAAACCACGCATTTGGTCCATGCCTCAAAACAAAACTGGCCAGGGCTGGCAGGCTGGGCAGCTCCTGCTCCACAGCCCTTGGCCTGAACAATCCAGGGTATCCAGCCAGCTTCCAGCCGGGTTTTTCCTGCAGATCCCTGGCAAAGTGGCATCTGGCTGTCCCCACCAGCACCGGTGGAAGGCAGCGCTTCAGAGACACTCAGACACCAAAAGAAAAAAAAGAAAAAAAAAAAAGGAGGAGGATCAGCTCTTCATCTGGGATGGAAATAAAGCTGGTGAAAGGATGGATGTTTTCTCTTTTGCCTTGAGGTTAGAAAACAGCAGGGAAGCCTTGCTTGAAGAAAAGGCACATGGCCACCAGTGTGACTTGTGCAGGCTCTGCTGCCTTGAAGTCGGTCTGCAAACGGAGTTTTGTGGTGGATAAAATTTCACAGACTTTCCATGGTTTCTGATTGCAGTTTTTTCTTGTGCCTGGGCTTGCAGCTGAAGTGGAATTTTTGCCATATTTGCACAGGCCTGGAAGGTGGTGCTCGTGCAATCAGGGTCTTGGAGCTGAGTGAGGCAAATTCTGGTTTATCTCTGCAGCTTTATGTGTGGCATTACAAAATACCCTCATGGGAAAGGGTTTGTAGAAGTAGCCAGAACTCCTGGTTTTGTCCAGGCACTCGACCCCACAGAGTCTTTGGGAAGTAAGTGATCCTTTAACTGGTGACCCCACAGCCTGCAGGACTAACTTTGCCTTTCTAGCCTATTCCTAAGCATCTTTTGTGAGTAACCAAGATGTATTGAGTTGGGACTCCCCGAGTGTGAGCAGACAGAGATAGCTTTGACTTTTTCTCTTTTTTTTTTTTTTTTTTTTTAATTTACCTTGTGGAGCTGTGGGAAATGAGAAATCCTTCTGGCTGTCAATATTGCCAGCAGTGTCACTGCCATGACAGGGAGAGGGGGGTCAGTGGGGGCTGCAGGAACCAGGCACCCCTGGACTGGCATCTCAGCCCCACACCCAACCAGAGCTGACACAGCCAGCGTGACAAGACTCAGGTTGATGAGCTCTTGAAACTCCCAGAAAAAGTATTTTTCTACAACTTTTGCCCATTTCCAACTTTCCCAAATAGATTATTCCTGTTTTTTATCCCTCCTCAGCCCTTCTCACTGCCCGAAGGCTCCTCCTTTTGAAGAAGGGCTCCTTTGTATGTCTTTGCAGAGGAAACCTCCATGTTCACAAAATGCTGATAATAATGGGTGTAGGATTTAACTCTGTGGGATTTTGGTTTTAGGGTAAAATAGAAACGAGAGATCTCTAAAGATGGGTTTAGAGCATGGGAGTTTATTGTGAAAGAGCGTGGGTGTCCGAGGCTGCTGGGCTGCAAGACACAGCTCAGAGCAGGCCAGAGAAAGAGAGAGAAAGAGGCAAAAAGAGAGAGCAAAAAGAGAGTGATTTGCCATTTACAATACAATAAATCATCTTCTCTGTTGAATATTCGAATTCTCTTTAACCAATCTGAGACAAGCTACAAACTCTACAATATTTGCATGCAACCTATAAGAATCATTACATTACCATATGGGGTTATATTTTAAACCTTAAAAAAACTGCTTTTGGGAATCTCCTACCAGGCAGGCAGGGTTTGCTCTGCCCTTTGGCCCTGCCTGGGCAGAGGGCATTGTTCTATCCAGAAGGAGGATTCCCTTCAGCCAGCTCTGCCATTGTTTCTTAGTTACTCTTCAACTCAAACCTTGTCTTCATCTCAATTTCAATTCTACTTTCCATATTTTCAGCATCTTTTGCAAGGCAATCATATCTATAAGGCTTTCCTATTTCATCTTCCCCAATAAATGGGGAACAGGGTGACCTGAGGGGGATCTGCTATGCCCAGCCATGAAGGATTTGCTGACTTGCTCTGCCTCTCCTACCATCTCTCTTTCCCCAGCAACAAGTGCCAGGATTCTCACTGGGAATGGTGCTTTGGGGTGGCCTGGATTTGGAGGTGTCTTCTCCCATGCTTCCAGGACATGGAGAGCATGGGCTGCCAGGTGGCCAGAGAGAGGAGGAAACACCTGTGTCTCAATCAAGTGACACTGAAGTGATTTAAAGCAACTCAGCTGGTGTAGCTGGGAGGAGGAAGGTGATATAAGGAGCTCTTGGTGGTTCCCTGGCCGTTTTTTTGTGCCTCCCCTTCTTTGTGGCAGCAAGGAGTGCCCTGAGAGTTTCTCTGTGCAGCTCTGGAGACCTGGGGGAGCAGAGCCATTGGCCCCATGGGGATCATTTTCCTGCTTGTGCCTCACAAATGGTGAGTGGGGTGTTGTGGGGCTGGGGGTGTTTTTGTGGGGTGCTGCTTGGTTGGAGAGGGGGGTGTTTTGGGAATGCTGCTCTGCTGTGTGGTACTTGACTGTTTTCCAAGTGTTCCGAGTGTTTTCCAAGCATGTGGTGTTTTCTCTGCCTGTTTGAAACTGTTGGCCTCCCTGCTCAGACGTGGAAGAGGATTTGGTGTGGTTTGTGTTTCTCTGGTTGGGAGCTCTCTTTGCTAGCACTGAGCTGAGCTGGGCAATAGGGGCTGCTTAAGCTGGGACTTTTTGACCCCCAGAGCTGAGGGGCAGCTCAGATTTGGCTCTGCCCGATGTGCAACAGCACCAACAGCAATAAAATCACACCAAGAGCCTCATTCTGCTGCATCAATCTCATCCATGTGAGAAATCCTTCACCGCTCACAGGAGCTCACAGCCCACTCTGTGTTTGGCACATGCCTTTTCAGGGGTTCCTGTGCTATAAATCCAGCTGAAGAAAGGGGCTGTGGGCTTTGCTAGGCTCCTTTGGATGAAGCTGAAATCCCCCTGTTTTGGGGATGGGATAAGAGAAAGGACAGAGAGTGCTGTAGGGCTGGGGGTTGTGCTGCTCCCAGTCCAGCCCAGGGCAGGATGGATGGGGAAGAACCCAGCGGAGAGAAGGGAAGGGGCTCCTCAGTGTCCCACCACAGCTTGGTCAGGTTCTGGGGGAGGACAGAGCCAACCTGGTTTGCTAGGTGAGCTCTGGGATGCCATCACTGCTGCTTCCCACACACAGGCTGCAATGAGAGATTTCCCATTTCCTCCCCATCCTGGCTCTGCTCAAACAGCTGCCAGCAGACACCTGGGAGAACCTCGTTGCTCAGGTGGCTTTGGTCACCTCCTCTGGTGGCTCCTGGAGGAAAAGGCAGGGCATTTTTCGGTCTTTCAATCATTTTTGTGTGGCCACCACAGAGGGGTCGCCACCGCTGCCGCCTCGTGTCCCTCCTGTGGCGGGAGGCTCCGTCCTGGTGCCATTTGTCATCCATACATTCCATTTATCTCCGGTGAGGAGCTTCAGACCCAAGCCACCTTAAGTGATCTCCAGAAGACAGTGATAAGTACCTTCCCCCATCATTACGGCTCCATTTTATCACGGTGGTGATAGCAATAATGGCGGTTGTAACCCCCATCAAGTCCACTTAACGTGGTTCATTTTCAGAAGTCACTCAATGCCTCCTGACAGTCGGGCTGGGCGCTATGAAAAGATCATTTAACCCTGATGATCCGAGGGAGCCGGTGAGTGGGAAAAGGAGCCCCGGCAGCCGGAGAGGAGCCAGCTTGGGGCGGGCAAGGCAAGGCCATTGATTTTGTGACAAGGGGCAAAAACCACTGTCAGCGTGGAGCAGCGCAGTGCAGGGGGACGTTTCAATTAAACGCTGCCATGAGAAACCCAGGCGAGGCAGAAAAAGCCTGGGCTGCCTCACCTATTATTTTATATATACCTTTTTAAAAAAATTTTATTAATTTTAAACGGTGAAAAACGAACCCAAAATTAGAACCCCCATTAACAATCAGGGTAATTAGAGGCGGCGCGTCGCAGTTTCGGTAGAAAGGCGTTTTCTGAGATAATTGCAGCCAGCACGCAGTAAATGCACGGTGAGCTGGCCCACCTGCCACTCACCCAGCCCTGCTATTATCCCTGCCATCAGAGGTAAAACCATCCTCTGGTGACCTCGGAGCCACCAGGAAATTGCTCCTGAAAGCTGAATTCTAGAGGATGGGGAGGGGGCTTTGTGTTGGTGTTGCCCTGCTGGTGGTCGCTGCTGTTTGGGCTGTGTGGGTTTGCTGGGTTTGCAGTGGTGGAGGAGAACCCAAGGCAGGGATGATCCTCCCTCCTGCCTTCACTCACGTGGCTCTGAGTCGCCACCACGCTCGTTGGAAGCTTCTCCATCCATGCCAAATCTCAGCCCTGACATCCCTCCATGTGCGTGTTGTTCCTCCCCAAACTGGTAAATCCCTTGGTTATGAGCTGTCCCCCCTTCCTGGCCTCACCCCAAGCCCACTGGGGACAACTTGGGGATGTGGCAGCTGTCACCTGCAATGGGGGAGGTGCCCACCAAGGCTTTGACAGCAAAGTCGCTCGGATTTGGCAAAGGACTCGCTCGGGCTCTCGCTTTCAGGTTAGCTTATCTGAATAATTGCACGAGAGAAGCTATCCCAGAGTGTCTTGGAATACACAGAAATACATTCCATCTGTGTATGCCACAGCATCAAAGTCAAAGAGCTCTCCAAAAGGAGGTCAGTCTCACTAACATCTTAATTTGGGGTGGGGAGCGGTGGAAGGAGCACTCAAAATCAGAATTATACGCTGCCAAAAGGACCCATTTGGGTTTAGGCCCGAAAGCTTGAATTTATTTTGGACTCGAGATCATTTTGGATTACAGTTTACACCAGACAATGTGAAGCTTGAAAGCGTTCAGCTGGAAGCAGAGCTGTCAGTTGCGTGGCAAAGAAGTGCTTTGATCACCGGGAGAGGAATCGTTTGGAGTTTTTCCCCTACTGCAGATCTAGAACGTGCCGGGGAGGTTTCATCCCTGTTTGGAGGAAAGGCAGGAGAGTGGATTTTTTGCAGGGGGATAAACACAGGAGCTCAGAGGAGAATCCCTGCCAGCAGCACCTCTGCATCCCGGGGCGGGGAGTGGGGCTGGAGCAGTTTGCTCCTGATGGAAGGCAGTTACTGGCAATTTACAGCAAGGAAGTCCCTGGGAAGAGGGCTTAAGAGTTGTTGAGTCAACACGAAACAATATATCAGTTAATGAAGTTTAATGGCACCGAGTAAGAACTGCACTGCGGCTCTGGGATCCTCTTGCAAATGCAGTTACGGTCTGGAAAAGCGGGGCTGGGAGAGCAGTCCCTTGCTCCTGTCCATATGTTGTTCCCTCCGTGCTTTGCAACTCAGATGCCTTTAATCGCCAGCCAGTCCCACGGAGGTGATAACAGGAGCTGGCTGGCATCTCTGCTGCTCCTGCAGCATCAGCAAGATGATGAGCCCTGGGCATTTCAGCCAGGCCTTCTCCAAATTAGCTCCAAACCCAGCTTTTGCAGCTGGAAAGCCCAGGGCGGAGCTCTGCTCTCCTCTGTTTAATTCCTCTGGAGGTCTTTGAATTTTTCAGGAAAGGGATTTTGACTAAATTGAAGTTTCCCCCAGACACGTGCACTTGGGAGTGGAGGTTTTGGCATCACAGACATAGATTTGCTGGTACTAATTTTTTTTTTTTGGATGAAAATCTACAGATGTCTTGGGACATCTGCAAAACTGGGGAGTGAGAGGGGAGGAACAGGAGAGAGATGACAAAGAAACTACAAAAGCATTTCCAGCACGGCAGATTTTTCTTTATAACCCACACCCTTGCCCTGTGCTGTCTGACTGCCAAAATGAAGGAATGGGGTGAGTGGCACCACCTGGGGTAGGAGGGCAGGGATGAGCCTTAAGCATACCCTCAGAGTTTTCCTATTTATTTATTATAATTTATATTTATAATCATATTATTATAATTTATAATTACAATTTTTTTATTTAAAAAAATATAAATGGCAAAGGGGTTTTGGGAAGGGAGCGTGCCTGCAGGGCACATTTCTGGGAATTGCTGGGTAGGCAGTGTCCTGGAAACACTTGGAGCACCTGTGGCTGCAGAGAGGAAGAGTTTATCACATCCCCTCTCATGCTGCTCCATCCTCCCACCCTGCTGGGGTGCTGCTCCCTGCACCCAGCTCCTGTCTTTAGGCAATCCTGACCCAGTTTTCTCTGGAGCACTGGGAAGGCAGTGCATTTAAGGAGTGCTGTGTCCCTGCCAAGCTGCTCTGCCAGCCTCCAGAAATCCCTGCAGGGATTTGTCTGTCCTGAGGAGGGCATTGCCTCTCCCAGCCTGGCAGGGCTGAGCTGTTCCTGCAAGAAATGCAGCCAAAAATATCCCCCTCAGGCAGGTCTGGCGGGGGTGGGAAAGCCACGAGGAATATTTTGGGTTGCTCTGCTTTGGAAGCACCTGGGGCTCGCAGAGCAGGTGCTCTTTCCAAAGTCTGTAGCTTGTCCTGAGGTTCTTTTTTCCCCCTCTCATCATCCTGTGCATCTCCCTCAGAAGGAAAATTCGGTTCACCACATCTCTGTCCAAGTGCTGGGGAGGGTGTCCAGGATGGTGACAAAGTCAGTCCCTGCTTGGGAAATGCTGGCTGAGAAGGGCTTGGGGCTCACAGGAGGTGCCCAGAGCTCTGGACAGGCAGGACCGGGGGGGCTGAGTTGCTGCTGCCTTTGGGGTGTGGATGGGAGCAGCACCAGGGGTTCCAATGTCACCGCCAGGACAAGGAGCCACCTCTAAACTCCCCTCTGTCTGTGCAACACCCTCAGTTTCCCTGTGAGCCCCTGCAGTGGGTGTCCCTCGGAGGGAAGGTGGGAAACCCAAGAGGGCTGGAAGTCCCTGGGTGTGTTTTGCTGGTGCTGTGAGGCTGTGGCAGAGCCCAGGGAGGCTGTGGCACATCCTGCACACCCACGGATCAGAGGGGGAAAACACCCCCTGGCGCCCTCAGAGTTCAAATATTACAATAAATGATGCCTGACCCTTTCTCCCTCTCTCCCCTTCCCTCTCTCGCCTTCCCCAGTGCCAGTTCCCAGTAACCCAGGTCCAATAATTCGCTTGTAATAAAATGTGACTGCTGGGGCTATTTTTACGGAGCTGGCACTCATTTGCATGCCGGCTCTGTGTGGGGCCCCAGGCAATCTTTTTTTTTTTTTTTTGCTTTTTTTTTCCCTTTCTCTTCCCCCTCCCCTTCCCCCCTACTTCCCTCACCCCGCTGGCATCCCTCTGATCAGAAGTGACAACAGAAACACAGCCGTATTTCCCGGAGATTTACAGAGTTAGACGATGAAAGCTCAGAGGAACAGTTACAATAGGAAGGGGGACTCGAAGGAAAGCAGCGGGGGAAGTTCCTAAACTGATCGTTTTCAAATGTCAACTCTGCTCTCGGGGGGCTCTGCCGGCTCCAGGAGCCAGCCCGGGGCTTTGGGAAATGCCAGGAGGCTGCTGAGGTGGAGGAATGAGGATGGAGGAGGCCAACCCTGCTCATTCCTTAGGGCTGGAGAGCCATCGCTCCCTCTGGGGGGCTCCACGGGGTTTTATCCTTGACCTGATGCCTTTAGGATTTTTAGCTTTTTATGTTTTTTCATCTATTTGTGATCTTGTAATTCTTTAACTCTAAATTCCATAGACACTGTGAGCTGCTGCTTTCCCATTTTGCTCAGACACAATTCCTTTCCAGGCCTGGCAAGTCAAGGACATCTGACTGGATCAGGCCCTGAGAAATGTAAAAAAAAAAGTGAGTTGGGGAGAGCAAACTTGGGGTAAAATGACTTCATTACCTGAAGCTGTAATTGGAAGATGAACCCCCAATATGCAAATGGACCAAATTTATAAAAGTGAAAATCTGTGACCTGTCACCCATTTTTGGGTGTAGCCCCTGGGGGAGCTTCGTGTGCCCTAAATGTACCTGAAGTGCCCTCAATGAATAGAACTGCTTTTTATTCCTTTAATTTTGGCTGAGCTCTGTTTTTAGGTAGTCCCCAAAAGGCATCAGACCTTGTGCTGGTGTTGCCACCCCATCCTTGGGGGGTCACTGGAGGCTTCTGGGGCTGCTGCTTGGGAGCTCTGGTGTCCCTCACCCTCCTCAGCTCTGGGATGTCCCTGGGCACTGGAGGAAGGATAGCAGGGAGCAGGTTTGGACATGGAAGGAGCAGAAGCTGAAGGACAATGGCTGAATTTTTGTAGAAATTCACTTTTTTTTGTGATTTCTCCCCAGCCTCGGGCTGGGAACCAAACAACGCCCAGAAAACGAGCTTGGGAAACAAGTGCTGCTCTCCTGATGCCCAGGGCATCTTGGAGCAGGGCTTCAAACCCACATTTAGAGATGCCAAGAGGCTCTCTGAGGTGATGCTGTCACCAGGCTGCAGGACATGAGAGGCTCAGGAGGAATTTTGGGGTTCCTAATGAGGATTGTGGCCAGGAACCATCAAACCCTGCAGGAAAATGGGGCCCTGGGCACACAGTGCTGGGGATCCTGGAGGAATGGGGGCGAGGTGGGATGGCCATGTCCTCTCCTTCCACCCCACCAGCTGCACCCAGCACTCTCACACCTGTTTTAGCTGGAGATGGGGACAAGGGGGACCTTCCCAGCTCAGGGCTGCTTGGTCCCCCATCCTCCAGCCTGTCCTCAGCCCCCTCTCCCCCTCTCCCTGTTTCTCTCCTCAGCACCACTGTCAAGCAACTTGATCACCTGCCAGCCCGTATTGATTTTTGCTTCCCAATCTCCAAGCTGGATGGGAGGAAAAGATTAAAAACAGTTTGTCAGTTTGAAGTTGAATAAGAATTCAGCACAAGGGATATCACAGAGGGTTTTTTTTTTGGGGGGGAGGGGGCAAGGGGTCAAGGCCAAGGGATGGGTGTAATCCTTTGGAGGGGACCTGACCCAGCATTCCTAAAGCCTGGATGTGACCTCCTACCTGCTGCTGGGGGGTTTCTCACATCCCTTGCACTCTGGGTGGATTTTTCGGGGGTCCCAGTGATGCCTTTTTCCTGGTGTTAGGAAAATGAAGCCAGACACGGTTAAAGGGGTTGGGGTCTTTCCCTCAGTATTTTAACCAGGATCCTGTTTGATGCATCCACTTCACCCAGGTGACAGCGTGGCAAATGCACCCCCATCAATCACACACACCAGTTCTAGACTTTACACAGCCCAGATCCAACAAGGGAGCCCAATGCTGGGGCTGGGCTGGGCTCAGCTTGAGTTTCCAGAATCCTCCTGCCAGGAGACCTTGGCTTCCTGAGCCAGTGGGAATGTTTGGTGTCCCTGGCTCTGCAGCTCTGGGCTGTTCAGTCTCAGGCCTGCAGAACACTTACAGAACACTGAGCACTGAACTGAGTAAAAGGTTGCAAGTGTGCATGCTGCTGATACTTGTGGATACAGAGAGCTGTGTAAAAGGTGTATAAAAGAAAAGACAAAAATCATTCTGGCATCACCAGCAGCCCCCAGAGCAGCACGGGGGATGCCTCTCCTTGCTGGTGCTCCTGCTGCCCCGCTGGCACTGCCGTCCCCATGTGTCCCCTCCTGCACTGCCATTAGTATTCATGTGGTGGGTCCCCTGCTGTCCTTGTCAAGACTGAGTGGGCAGAGCAAGGAAATTCTGCCCTTCAAAAAATGAGAATCATTGGAGCTGGGGAAGCTCTTCCCTGGCGCGTGTGGTTTCCTTGCCAGCCCCGGGGATGACGAATGGTTCCCAGACATCCCCGTGCAGGGGAGAAAAAGGGATTTTTGGTGGGGATTGGGAAGGTTGTGCCAGGTGCAGGGAAGGCTTGAGGGTGCTCTGGGGTGGCTGGGGACAGTGTGTGCCTGCCCAGGGTGTGACACTCCAGCAGGTGATGGAGGATGCTCCGAGGCAAGAGAACCTCTTGGCTGCTTGGTTTCCACAGGCTCAGGGCTGCACTTCTTGCCAGAAATCCCCTGAAATTCCCCACGGGCTGGGACAGGGATGGCAGGCGAGGCTGGAAGTGATGTCCAGGCAGCCACAAGCCTGTGGGTGAGGGCTGTTTTGTCCCATCACTGCTTTTCCTCCCTGCTTCCATAAGGGAAGGTGAGAGCTGGAGGCTCAGGAGCCTCATTGCTGCTCCTATTTCTGGTCAGTGTCCAGTGAGGAGCTGCTGAGATAAATTTGCCTGCTTAAAAAGCAGGGTGGATTTACTTCCGTTTGTACCTGCAGGTGTTATTTCTTTACCTAAATAATAGATGGTTGTGTCCTCAGCCAGGCCTCAAAGCTCCTCCAGGGTCAGCAGAGCTGACATCCAGAGGAGAAGGCCTGCTCCTTCCAAGGAGGATGTGCAGCAGCTCTGGAGGGAGACGATGGAAAGGAAGGTGGCCCTGATTACAGAGGTCTGATTTTAGCTCCTTGACGTGGGACAAGTTATCCCAGTCAAAGCTGTAGTCACCTCGTGATGGAGGACCGAGGTTTGGTAGTCAGTGGGCAGGAACTGGCATCTCCTGCCTGGTCTGGTCTGGGAGCTGGGACTGCTGCTGCAGTCACCACTTGGTCTTTTTATACATTATTTTGCACTCTGGCTGAATCAAGCGGTCTTTGGGCAGCTTGGGATGGTGGTCCTGAGGACAAGTCCTTCCCTGGTCCCATCTTGTCCCTGGAACCCCTGGATCTGTCACCCACCTCCTCAGACCTGAGTCCTGAGGATGCTGTGGCATCTCCTGGGCAGTGGGAGGGCAAAGGAGAAGCCCTGCATGTGCCAAAATCCCAGGAGAGCTGCTGTGCACTGACAGGCTGAGGGGTCCCTGGGCTGGCATCTGTGGCACTCAGTGCTGGCCTTGGCCACCCATTGCCCCTCTGTGGCAAACAGGGGCTGGTGAAGGCCAGGAATGGCCACAGGGCCCTGAGGCCTCGTTGGGACTACCTAAAAACAAAGGCCAGCCAAAATTAAAGGAATAAAAAGCAGCTATATTTATTGAATGGCTTTCAATTTTGGGCAAACAAAGCCCAAAAATGGATGATGAGTCACAGGTTTTCACACTTTTATAAGTTTGGTCCATTTGCATATTGGGGGTCAATCTTCCAATTTCAGCTTCAGGTAATGAAGTCATTTTACCCCAAGTTTGTTCTTCCCCAGTTCACTTTTGTTTGTGTTTCTCAGGTGTCCTTGACTTGCCAGGCCTGGAGAGGAATTATTGTGTCCGACCAAAATGCGAAGGCAGCAGCTGACACTCTAAATGGAGTTATAGTTGCACAGTAAAGAATTACAGGATTACAAATAGATGAAAAACACAAAAAGCTAAAATCCTAAAGGCATCAGCCCCAGCTGGGGACAGGCTGTGCTGGGGAAGCCAGGCTGTGAAGTGGTGGCTTCATGGCACTGGGCTAGGGATGCATTGGCTCACAGAGTTTGGCTCATCCTCCCCATGCTGTGGGCAACCCACAGGTAAAGCTGGACCCCAAAAAAGCCTTGGAGGATGGAGGCTGAGCCTCTCCTTCTCCCCAGGGCGAGGGCAAGGTGCTCTGGCGGGGGGAGGCAGGCAGGAGATGCCAGAACAAGTGAAGCACGAGAGGCTCCCAGGGAAAGGTCACGGGGAGTTTTAAGGAGAAATGTCACTGCTGTTCTGTCACAGGGATCACAGGGCTCCTGCAGCCCCGTGGCTCAGGGCAGGCTCACCCAGCCGTGCTTTCCTGGCCCTGGGGAAAAGGGACTGGCTCGGGTCAGTCCCCTCCACCCATCTCTGAGTCCCCTTTTTCCTCCTCTCTTTTCATGGTGCTGTTTGCTCATCACTTTCCATTCTGGTGGTGATGCCGTTTCCTGGTGTTGGGAAATGCAGCCAGACACATGAGAGGGCTGGGGGTCGTTAGCTCGGTGTTTAATTAGGATCCTGTTGGGTGCATCACCTGCCCCAGGTGACACAATGCACACACCCAGCAGTCACACACACAAGGTACAGCCCTCACACAGCCCAGATCCAACAAGGGAGCCCAATGCTGGGGCTGGGCTGGGCTCAGCTCGAGTTTCCAGAATCTGTCCTGCCAGGGGCCCTTGGCTTCCTGAGCCAGCAGAATGTTTGGTGTCCCTGGCTCTGCAGCTCTGGGCTCTTCAGCCTCAGGGCCTGCAGGGCACTCCCAGAGCACTGAGCACCAGGCTCAGGGAAGGGTCACAGCTCTGCTGGTGCTGTGGATGCACAGAGCTGGAGAAAAGGGATGGAAAAGGAAAAAATCACTCCATCATCAGTGGCACCTTTTTTAGGCAGGTGGAGGAACAAAAGAGAAATCTTGCATTTGCCAACCCCACCCAGGCTGTGCCTTGACTTTTTCCCCAGGTGTCCCTGGCTGTGGCTGTGGCTGCAGGTGCCACCCTTTCCCTGTCCCTCTGCCTGTCCTGGGCTCCTCTGAGTGAGGAGAAGGTGCCATAATCTCACCACCCAACGGCAAGGAGAGGATGGGGCTGTGGAGCTGCCACATGGCCAGCACCAGCTCTGGAGCCTGCTTCTGATTTTTTTTTTGATTTTTTTTTTCTTTCCTCCCCAGCCTTAATTACTGAATTTCCATATCATCAATTCCCTGCGAGTCAGCACTTGACAGGGAAGGCTGTGGCTACTGTCCTTGCTGCTGCCATCAGAGAGCACCCGCTCCGTCCAGGGGACAGCTCTCAAAACGTTATTTTTATCTCTGTCTCATAAAGCCTGTTCTGTATAAATATATTTTAATTAATTAATAAATGGGATGTAATGAATTCTGGCAGGGTGACATTTGAGCATAAAGCAAGCCTTAAACAGATCCTGACATGTGTTAGCTGGGAAAACACAACACACCCGCGTGTGCACCACACACACATTATATATATATATATTTATTTATTTATATTTATTTTTTTTTAACTCATTGGAATGGTTATGCAATGTAGAGGATTGTGAGGGTCCCTTTTGGGTGAGAGGTGAGAGTCACAAGTGCTGCCTCTGCCAAAAAAACCACGTAGACAATCCCCTGGGTTGCCTCCTGAGCTGGAGAGGAGGAGGGAATGGATTGCATCCTCTCCCAGAGACTGAGGAGATGTCTCCAGAGAATGAAGGAAATGCTGGAAAAACCCTGTCTCATCCAGCCTGAGGCTCTGCTGCACTTTGGAGACCTAAATTTGTGGCAATATCTGGGATAGGGTCCTTGTGCTCCTGCTGTGGTCATGCTCCAGTCCAAGCCAGAAACACAACCAGGTGGTGCCACATTTGCCTGGGGAGGTGATGCGGTGGTGCACTGCAGAGTTTGGGTGTTTTGTTTCTCTAAAATAATGTTTTGAAAAAGAATACGATGTAAGATAGGACAGGGAGTAAGGGATTCAAGCACAGAGAGGGAAAATTCAGGTGGGATAGATGGCAGAAATTCTTGGCCATGAGGGATGAAACCTGAAAGAACAAGGAAGATCTCACGACTGGTTTGGTGTTTTGGGCCTGACTTGGTTCCAGTGTCACCCGCTGGGGGAAACATCATCACAAGAGGTGCTGTGCTTGCAGGATGGGCGCAGGATGTGTGACAGAGCCAGGGGCAGATCTGCTTTTCCACACCTGGGATGCAGCTTTGGATCCCAAAGTGAAGAATCTTCCCCAAACCAGACCCTGCTGTCTCAGTACAGCCCACCTGGTGGAAGAGTAGGGGCTAAGGGTGAAAATTTTCCAGTCTCAGATCCTTACAAAGGGAATCTTCTCCCTTTCTGAATTTGGGGCTGTGAATTTGTGGCCCTGCTGAGCTGTAGCTCAGGTCAGAAAATGATGCTGGTCCCAATCCTGTGTGTTCTGGAGCAAAAGGCTGCTCCTCTGTAAATCAGAGAGTGAGAAGGTAAAGGCAGTGCAGGGGAGTCCTCCAGCAGCACAGAAGTGTTGCCCAAAAACCCATAATCCTGATAAATCCCTTGGGAGCCATCCCTTTCCATGAAGCTGCCCTTCTTTATGGTCAGTGACCGTCCCCCCTGGCTTTTCCTTCCTCTTCCCAGCCCTCCAGGACACCCAGTGGGTTTTGCTCAATTCCCTGCCTGAGCTTTGCAGCAAATTCCTTCCATCCTGGGTTATCCCAGCACCCTCTCTGCACTCTGTTCTGCCTCTGGGGAATTTTGGGAGATGGAAGGGCACGTCCAGGCCACTTTGACCCTACCACAGTTGCATATTTGATCAAAAAGGAAGGGTTTGTTATTTGCTCTTCATATTTAATGATGAGTTTTGGCTGCTGGAAAGATCATGGGGAAGCAGATTTGAGTCTCCATGTGGGGGAGGGGGGCTGGGTGGGCAGACTGGGGGGGTTTTAGTATTTTTTCCTCCATGGAATGGGTCAATATTCCTCCCCTCTCCCTCGAGTAGCTAATAATATAGTGGTTGGCTCTCCCTCACCCAGCAGGGTTATTGTCATCCTTGCTAAAGTTTGACATTTTACACTTTAGCTAAGCACAGCCTTAGGCAAGAAGCTGCTAAGAGACAGATTTCCTTATTAAAAGAAGATGTCACCAAAAGAGCAAGTCAACAAATATGCCACTGCCCAGAAACAGCCCTGCCACTGGGAGAGCCAGCAGAGCCAGCGTGGGTGAGGGGCTGTGCAGGGACATCTGGGGACACCAGGGGCTTTCACCCACTGCTTGAGACTCCCCGTGAAGTGGCACCTATTTGCAGTGAGGCTCTGGGGACCTCATGCAGAGGGAATCATTCCCAGCTCTGGCCTTTTAGCTCCAGGGTGTTTATCCGGGTGTCTTTCTGAGTCTGAAAACATTTACAGGGGATTTTTCCTCAATATTGCAGTCACAAAATGCCAGGCACACATAGAAAGCTGCAGGCAGCTCCCTTTTTTAAAATTTTTTAAAATAAATGTATATTCTGAGCTTGGCTGGTCATGGGCCTCTTTCCTTATGCTACTGACAATGGGGTTTGGTTTTTTTCTTTCTCCCCTTTATGGAGTTTGAATATAACAGACTTTATAGCAGTTAGTGATGTCAGTGCTCTTTGGTGTGGCAAATCTCTGGTGTGAGATAATCTCAGTTAATGATCAGCATAAAGCAGACAGAGGTCAGTATTTCAGCGTGGCTATAAATCCCACCTTTGCTGGATGGAGTCGGAAGGAGACGATCCCATTAACCTTTGCATTGCATCCATAGGATGTGAGTCCTGCCCTGGTCACTCGGGGTGGAGGAGCTGTGTGCTTCAGCCCCGTGGACCTGCTGCCATCCTCCTCCTCCTCCTGCAAGGCTCAGGGTGGTGTCCAGCAGGGTGGGTGCCCCTTTTCCCTCTCCAACCTTATTCAGGGTGACACCATGAAATGGGAGAGCAGCCAGACCAGGAGAGGACAGAGAGGTGCTGGCAGCTTTTACCCTCTCAGATCCCACTTTGGACAGCAAAATGGGCACCCAAGACAGGCCTGGGGGTGGGGGGAGCCTTCTGGTGCCAGGGAAAACTCTGGGATGGTTCTGGATCACCACTCAGTTTGATTTTTGGGGCTGTCAGCTGAGCCCACCCTGGCACAGTGCTCCGAGATCCAGGCAGCGTGGAGGGAAAAAATAAGATTAAAAAAAAAAGTCAATGAAGCATCATGGTTAAGAATCAAATTGCATAAAAGTCAGGAAATAAAATATTTAAAGCCTCCTGTAGGACTGTTAAATCGGGGAAGGCTGTGCTTGTGTACACAGGGGATTTTCCCTTGATGTGGGACGGCCTGGGATGGACTCACTGCTCCAAGCACCACCTCGGGGTCCACCCAGAGGGGTTTGGGAGAGGATGGAAAAAGCCCATGAGGGTCCACCACGGGTTCCCTGCAGCACCATCCCCTCGCCAACCCCATCCTGCCTCTCCACCCCAGTGAGGATTTGTCCTTCAGCATTCACCAGAGAGCCAGGGTTTTGCTGCTCTCCAGCCCACACCTTCTCCCTGCTGTCCTTGATTAGTTACCTCGCTTGTAGGGTAGCACTAATTTGATCAGCTTAGAAATCAGTGCAGGGATGGAACCTTTTTTTTCCCCCCTGTCTCTCAACTGGATGGATAGAGAGGGCAGAAATAAAGGCTCCCTGGGGTTCTGGTTCATATGTCACCATGAACTGCATTAATGAATCACTGGTCCCAGAGCACATTTGCGGCTTGTTACCAGCAGATAATCCTGCACTGTGACCCAATTGCTACTTGGCTGCCCAAGAGGAGATCTTTCCTCAAGGCCCTGAGGAGCAAAGATGGGCTGGGCTGGAAGTCGCCTTCAGCTCTGGAGCTGGAGCTGATGCATTCATTAGGGAGGTTTTTCCTGGCTAGTGCTTTTTTTTGCTTTGGTTTTTAAATTTATTTTATTATTTTTTTTCTTGTGGAGAAAG
Organism: Petroica traversi; assembly: GCA_025920805.1. Taxonomy (NCBI): domain Eukaryota; kingdom Metazoa; phylum Chordata; class Aves; order Passeriformes; family Petroicidae; genus Petroica; species Petroica traversi. Next base: position 2,465,257 of record JAHLSL010000052.1, read on the forward strand.
CTTGGAAAAATAGCCCCGGAAAACTTGTGTCACAGGAGGATGTCTCCTGAATTATTGTGCAGCCTTGCTGGATGCCTCATGCCTTTGATCAGCTACTGAGAGGCTCCCAGTGCTCCCAGTTGCTTCAGGAAGGGGGACACCGAGCACAGGAGGGAGATGGAGGTGCTGAGGATGCTGAGGTGAGGAGACCATGGGACATTTGAAGTCCAGAGGAGCTGAGGGGACACCGGCAGTGGCAGCACAAGCTGTCCCCAGGCTGTTTTGATAGGAGGGAGCTGCCATGCCCCGGTGGCACGTGCCCAAAAAAATGTGCTCTGGTCCCTGTGAGCCGGCAGATAATCCAAGGCAAGTCTGAGTGCTGCTCCTCCTCCTCCCTGCCCTCCAAAAATCCAGCCACACACATTCTCTACAGGAAAGAGGCAGCGTTTTCAGCTAAGGCATTTCTAATCCTTTAATGAGATGGGTTTTTTTAAAATCTGGCTCCCTGTTTTGCTGGGAAGGATGATGTTATCTCTGGCCCTTGCAGGGAGATCTGGGTGCATTTCCCAGGCCTCAGGCTTCTTCTCTGACCTTGAGCAAGGTCACTCCAGCTCCTCTCGCCCCAATGCCCAGCCTGAGAAAAGAAAAGGGGCCGTGGATGTTTTATTTCACCCACTCCTTACCCCGTCTGGCTGGCCATAAACTGTCTGATGTGCCTGACCCGTGGTGGCCACGGCTCAGAGCAAGCTCCTCCAGCCCTGTGGCCACTAAAACCAGAGGGCCTGGGAGGAAATGAAGGTGTGAAAGTGAAGTTTCACTCACTAAAGATAAGTTAATATTTCCTTTTATGAGAAACATTTTCACCAGTGTTTTCTCCCTGCATAGCACAGGTCAGCGAAGTCACCCGGAGTCAGCAAACACAAGCAGCCCTCATTCACTGGAAAGTTTAAATTTTCTCTGCCTGAAATTTTCACCAAAGAGGGTTTCATTAGGCCCACCAGGCTGGTGTAAATGGGGTGCTGGGGCAGAGTTTTGCACAAGCCCAGAGCTAATTTCTCACTCTGTTTTTTTGTTCCTGTTGTTGGCGCGCGGGCAGCGAGAGAGAAGCCTGCATTCAAGTCAGATTTTTTTTTTTATTTCCTACATTTGAGCAGGCCAGAATTTATACTGCTCGGGTCTCCTTAAATTAGTCCAAGAGGATTTCATTTTACAGGCCTGCTTGACTGGGATCCTTTTGGCACGATGGGCTCAGCTTTGTATACAACTGAGATTCATATTTTATGTGTGTATAAAAATCCCAGCCATGAATCTAGCAGCTTAAAACTTCACCTTCATTCTTTACAGCTCAATTCAGAGCACTCTGCACATTTCCAGCCACTTGGTCTTGCGGTTGGCTGAGCTGCAGGAAAGTGGCAGGAGTTGCAGAGAAGGCTCCAAAGGGATGCTTCGCTCTCCTTGGTCACCAAATGTGGCTTGAGAGCCCCAAAACCATCCAGCTACAGCAGGCCTGCAGTTCATGATGATGCCTTCCCTCTTTTGGGAATCCAGCTCCAAATTTGAAGTGAGGCCTAGGGGATTTTCTTGGGAATTAGAGCTATAGCAGCAATTTAAGGCTCTGGGGAGCTGGGTTTCATCTGTCGTTGCTCCGTTGGGGAATGCATGGAGATCATCTGGAGCTGTTGCTCTTTATTGGTGCTTGTAGCAAATACCTTGTGCTTGTCTGAGACCCACCAGAGCTGGGTGTAGGTGGTGCAGCAATGCAGATTTTGCTCTGCAGAGCCCAAGCACCAAATTCCAGCCGGGGTCAACAGGCCAGGCTGAATTTCCTGCGTGGGGACAGGGAGGTTCTCTGCATGAATGGCTGGAAAAACGAAGGTGCAGGAGTGACAGGCTGAGATATTTGTGAAGTCCTGAACGGTGCCGGGCTGGTTGTTTTGGGCTGAAGGCAGCTGGGATGTTTCCAGCTGCATCTGGTACTGCATGGGTGGCCCTGGTCGCTGTTTCCCTGCTCTCCTGGTCCCTGGATGCACACGCAGGGAGCCTCTGCCTTCCCTCTGCTCACTGCACGAGGACAGTGGTGCAGCTGGACCAGGCTGGCAGCGGTGGCTCAGCTCTGGAATGATGTGGCACAGCAAACTGGAGTGGGGAACTCCAGTGGGGACAGCAAAATTCCTTCTGCAGGACCTGTTGGGGTGCAGTGATGCTCCAAATCTCCCTCTGGGTGGGATAATGGGGTGCTGGGGGATGCTGCTCCTCAGCTCTTTGCTGCTGAGATGGGAAGGGATGAGTCCTCATCAGTCATTCTCTTAGAGGTTTTCCTCTTGGCTGTGACTTCCAGCAGGGTTCAGCGGAATTAAATTTTAAAGAAGGAGATAGGATTGAAGAATATGGATGTCCAAATGTTGGGTTTTACTCCAGGCTTTTTTGGCAGTGTCTGGCCTGCATTTGCTTGGCAAGCTCCTTTCAGTGGGGCTTGGCTTGGGAGGTGTGAATCCCCTCAGGCTCTCCTCAGCCTCAGCAGATTCCTCCTGGCCCTGAGAGGCTGCAAAGAAAACTGGAAGAAGAGTGGGAAAGGCAGCACTTTGCCTGAGTTTGCCTTTCCTGGCAGCAGGAGTGTCCCTGCCATGTGCTCTGGGACAAATCAGCCCATGGCCTGGGAGCATTTTCCCACCCTGCTGCCTCTTTGGTGGTGAATCCAAGGCACAACCAACTCCCTCCCCAGCCCATGTTTGGTTTTCCAGTGGTTGGGTTTTATCGAGCAGTTCCTTATTGGATTTATCATGCCAGTTGTTAAAGCTTCCAGCTGCTTAAATTTACTTTCTTGTTTTCTCATTTTCTCATCTGTCTTTTCTGTGTTCTTTACAACAAAATCCACACGGCCCTCTATATCATTAACTCCACGGGCAAGTTAATCAAATTTACTGTCAGGCTCTGCTATAGCTGCTGGAATGTTTCTAATTTCTTCAGAGGGGGAAATTGGACTTGCAAAGAACCAGACAGAGCCTCCATTTCTTTCTCCACAAAGAACTCAAGCTGCAATTCCCAAGCCAGCTCAGCCACTCTGTTTCCCACTTTGGTCTCTCCTGTTCCTGCTCTCTCCACGCCGCCTCCAGCTCAGTCCAAATTTGGGGTTTGTGTGATGCCAAATCTTGGTTGGGGTGGTCCAGGAGACCAAAAAAAGTAAAGGACCAACTTTTCAGCAGGAAGGCTGGCAGGTTTATCCAAACCTGAGCAAAACTCATGGGTGGGAAGAGACTCTTCAGCCCTCATCCTGGGCTGGCAGAGGTCGCATGAGGATTGAATAATCCCCACGGGCATCCTTGGAGTTTATGGGTCACAGTGGGGTCCAGAGGTGAAATGGAGTGTCTGGAGATCTTGTTTGTTTTCTGTTTGCCTGCCCTCAGCATCCAAAGGCAAGTTCTGGAGCAAGGACTCCTTTGGGTGTTGTGGCAGTCACAAAAAAGTGGGAATTACTACTGATAGGAGGATCAGAGGGATCCTCCACATCCCTGGGGGCTCCTGCAGGTGTTGGTGAGGGAAAAGGTTCCTGCAATAAAGCTCCACAGTGATTTGGGCTGTTTTGCAAACAGAGTCTGTGACCACGGCTGACACAACAGTGCCTTGCAGAAAGAGGCCTGGGAGGCTTTATGAACCAGGAAAAGAATTTACAGTGAATTCACATCTTCAAAAGCTCAGGAACAAGGTGGTGGGTCTGTCCAGTCAACGGGGTGGGAGTTGTGTGGTTTAGCTGGCGCTGGCCAGGCTGCTGGACACTCACAGCCCTTGGTGACCAACCCCGTGTGGAGGAGCCATCAGTCCCCAGGCAAAACCCCATCCCTGAGCAAAGAGAGCCAAAACCTGGGGTGAAATCTCTTTGGGTGCGTGGGCTGTGAGGTTTGAGAGGGATCCAGGCACCCCTGGTGCACATGTGAAAAAAAAATAAATTAAAAATGGAAGAGTTCTCACAAGGGGGGAACGTGAGGCCTTGGTGCATCTCCTGCATGTCCGAGGTTTGGGACAGCTGCTGCAGGAGTGACATCCAGGGCTCACCTCCCAAATCTCCATGGGACACTGGACAAGGGAGCAGCACAGCAGGAAAGGGAGAGAGGGGCTGGGAGAGGGTGAAGGAAGAGGAGGAGGAGGGAGGAAGGGAGGGCAAGGGGAGGAGGGATGGGGAGAGAGAAGTAAACAGGGCTGAAATTGCAGGTAAAAATAAAGCCGAAGAAGCCCAGGTGGAATTCATGCAAAGTCTCCTCATCAACACTGCGACTCCCTCCTGTCACGGGAACTGTCATCCGGGCTCGGCTCGTAATGAAAGGGAAAATATTTTATTCAGATTTATTAATTTGAAAATGAAGCCCGCCTGTCGAGAGGGGGACAGTTCTTCTCAATCTGTCATCGTTGAACCACACGCTCCTGACACCGGGATTCATTTGTCTTGTCGGCTCTGACAGTCGGATTCTCCCAGAGCTGTTCCCGGTGGATCGCCCTGGGATTTTAAACCGGATGAAACACATTCCGACAAGGAACAGCCTCTTTATTAATGCAAATTACACGAGGAGGAAAGAGCGTGAGGGAGGGAGAGAGGGAGGGAGGGTGACGCCAGCAGACGCTCTGGTTCCTCTCCCTGTATCAGTCATTTGTTATTTACATTTATACACATTTCTCAGGTTTAATAAAAGGGGATCGGGATTTTCCGTGACATTTATGGATGGATTGTTTGGTGGGGAAAAAAAAAAAAAAAGAGGGTACCATCACTAGAAATGTGTGCAAAAAAAAAATTAAAAAAGAATAACCTATGTGTGTATATATACTCACAGAGGCATTTGTGCCAGCGCAGTGTCCCATGGGCAGAGCTGGATCTGGACAGGGAGAACACGTGGGATTTCCCAAGGTGCAGGAGAGGTGGCTCTGAAGCTGGGAAGGAGATGTGAGGCAGTGGCACTGGACTGGTGACGTTGCTGAGGTGGTCGATGGCAGGGCTGTGGCATCTCCTGGGGAACCCACAGGACCCGTCCTCTGTTCCTGGTGGCAGTGAGTGGCTGGAAAGAGCTTTTTCAGGGTTTGTGGGGTAGGGAGTGCTGCCTCTGCCTGTGGACTGGATGTCCCTCATCAGGCTGTGGCTCCTGGGGATCTGAGTGACTTCCCAGGGCATGGCTGTCCCTCCAACCCCAGCATCTTCCAAAAGCCTCTTGCCTCCCTCCTGTGGGCACTTCAGGGCTCCCAGGACAGCTTTTTGCTTGCCCCTAAGGATCCCAGCTCTGCTGAGTGGGGCTGGTCCCACCCCGGGGTCCCCTCAGCTCATTGGAGCTGCATAAAACAAATTCCAGAGCTGGGATTGTGTGTGTGTGTGTGTAACGATGTCCCCACAGTCTATTGAATGAATATTTAATAGCTCTTGTCAGCAGGATCTTAGAGAGGGATTTCTGCCCTAAAACGCCCCTTAAGTCACCGTGTTTGTGGTGGCTCCTGGCTGGTTTGTCACCTTCTCCCTGGATCCACCACCCCTCCTCAGCCAGGGCTCGGCAAAGACCCCTCTGGTCACCCTTGTCACCCTCAGGAGTCCCATCCCTGGTGGGGACAGAGGTGGGAGGTGGAGCTGATGGATGCCCCTCTCCCTAAGGAACCCCTGGTTTGGTGTCCCAAACTCTCTAAGGTGACTTTGTGTGTCCTGCAGCCCCCGTGGGTCACAATTTGCCCCCAAATCCTCTCACCCCGCTGAAGCTCTGTCAGGGAGACGTTCAGGCTTGACTTGAAGGCTGCAAGTGATGGAGGATCTACCACGTCGTTAGGCAAATTGTTCTGCTGGTTAATTAGCTTCACTTTTAATGTGCTTGGAGCAATGAGAACAGTAATTCACGGCAGGAACGGGGACGTGCAGCCAGGGCCTGGAGAGGTGTGGGAGGGGAGAATGGAAAGCCGGAGAAAAAAGGGCCCAAAATTAGAGCAGAGACATTTTTCAATGAATCTTC
>JAHLSL010000052.1:2471217-2481657 GCA_025920805.1 Petroica traversi
AAGGGCCCAAAATTAGAGCAGAGACATTTTTCAATGAATCTTCAGTCCGTGAGAGGGACAGCGAGAAGAGAGAGGAGGAAAAAGAAAAGTGAAGAGAAAAGGAGACATTTCAGAGGAACCAATGTAATTTCTGAGTTTTGGTTGGGTTTTGTGAACATTATTTTTATGAGGGAAAGCTAAAGAGTAGAAATAACAAAATGCCATTTGGTAGCATCCTAGAAATGCACTCATGCACTCAAAATGGAAAGTTTTAAAATTTAAACCTTGGTCTAAAAACATTTGCTTTTAAGGAAATGGTGGCTTGATGCTCGAACCTCAATACTTGAGGCTTTCCTCAAAGGTTTTCCTGGAGTGGACTCTTTTTGGCTTGCTTAAAATAAGAAATGTCTGCCCAAAGAGAAGCCCATAACAAAGAGATTTTGTCTCCTGCAAGTTTCTTCCTCCAGGAGGACCCAGGAGTTGCTCTGAGAACAAACTCGGGGTTAATCCTCATTGTAAATGTGCATTAACCCTGCACGGTGGGCACAGAAAACCAGGTATTGCTGCCTAGGGAGCACAGGGCCAGCCTAGAGCTGTGTCTCATCCCTGCTTCCCAAGATCAAGGCCCAGAAAACAGCAGGGATGTGTTTGGTGAGACCTGCAGGAGAGAGCAAAGCTGGGGACAGGGAAATGTTTCTGCAGCTGCCATGAGCCCTGGGCTCATCCACACCCAGCTGTCAGAGGTGACAGGGATGTGACCCCCAAGGACAACCTTGGGAGAACCTCGAGGGGCCACCTGGAGCCCTGGCCCAGCCTCAGCCCAGCCAGAGCATCTCCAGGTGCTGCTTTCAAGGACCTCCCCACCTGGTCTGCAGGGACTGACTGAAAAATCACTTCTGCCCTTGAATTCCTATTTCCTTGCAAACCCCGTGGCTGGGGCTCAGCCCTGCTGTAATAGGCATCTGCTTGTAGTAATCTCAACACCCCTCCCCAAACCTACTTATAAAATACTGTGCCTTGCACCAATTTTATCTGTGACATCGCATAAAAAAAAAAAATCCATTAAAAGAAATAAAAGCAGGTGCAGCCTGGTGCTGCAAACACTCCTTCACTCTCATTCTCTCCCCTTCGTTCTCCCTCTCCTTCACTCCCGGTGTTTGCTAGTTTGTATGATTAATTTTATCAATTTTCCTGACCTGCTTTGCCACTGAAATAAATATGACAGCTGCAGTGCTGCCTCAATTCGTTCTCTTGCCAAGTGAGCTGCTGAGATGTGTTTTCTTGTTGATCGCAGACTTTGGTAAATATCAAGTAAATAGACTGAAGAGGATTCATTTCAGCAGCTTGGATTGTCAGGACTTCAGCCCGAGAGCACATCCTTCACCGGGGAGACAAAGGGAGAAGGAAAGCTCCCGTCCCTCCCCAAAAAAGCAATCAAGGAATCCTTGTGGTGCACCAGGCCAGCCCATAATCAGCAGTGTCAGCAGATGTCTTGCAGGAAAATCCTGAAGTCTGGGTCCCAAAAAGGAGCCCCACGGCCGGGCAGCTGCTGTGGGGTGTGTGGGTCGGGGTGGCAGCAGAGATGGGTGTGTGGGGCACTGCCATCCCAGCCCTTCCCTGCATCTCAGAGCCATCTGGAGATGGTGCCTCACCAGGTTTTCCACCATGGTTTGTCTCTGTGTGGAAGGGAGAATCCTGTCCCTCCTCAGCAGAAGGGCCAAGGGTGCACAGAGCACCAAAATCCTGTGTGGGTGACCCGAGCAGGGAGTTTTGGTGACAGGGTGACAAGTTGGCCTTGCAGCCTTCAGATGAATGGAACGTGTCCAGCCCCTGATTTTTTTTATTCTTTCCAGTGCAATCCAGCCAGGAGTGAGCTGAAGGCTTCCTGCCTTTCAAGGAGTCTTTCTTGGAGATCTCCTCCCATGGTGAGGCTGAGAGTGTGGTCAAAGCCTTCCACCCTAAGCAGATTCAATTTGTGAGCACACACCCAGCACTGAATCCCAAACAGGACACTTGAATCTAGTTTCTTGCTGCTCTTGCTGGTGGATTTTTCATGAGCAGCTCTGATTGCTGCAGGGCTATGCTGGCATGGCAGGACCCAGACTCTCTCAAAGGCTGGGGGATCTCATTGCTGGTCACACATATGGTGCATTGTTGTGCACATGGAGAATTTAAAGCATTAGGAGGGGAATGGTTGTGTTAGCATATCCACCATATGGCCCGTTTAGCTCTTGTGGCAGGAGAGAGAGGGAAGGACTGAAATATCACTGCTCAGTGCTGGTTTTTCAGCCAGCACTGTCTCAGTGATGGTGGCCTCTGCCCTCAGGACTTTTAGGTACCGTTCAGAGAGGTTTGGGATCAGTCTCAAAGCCAATCTCAAAGCAGCTGCGTCTTCCCTAAATGATAGCTGTGCGTTTATTTTGGTTTTGGGCAGGACTCCCCTGTGTGAGTGCCTGGAGCACCAGAAAAAGTCAGGGCCAGGGCATCCAAGCAGGTTGGAGCAATGAGGATGTGATTCAGGTGGAATTTCTGGAGTAATTCCTAATGATGATGTGGACAGGAGTGATGCTGCTGGGGCAGTGTGCTAGCACTGTGTGCTCCTCCTACATAAAGGGCTTTGGTTTTTTCAAAGTATTTAAGGCTATGCCTGTGGAAGAGGTAGGAATAATTCCTCAAGTGTAGCCTTAAAAATTTCCAAAATAGTGTTGAAAAAGAGTGCTGAGCAGAATTTACTGTATGGAAATCTTTACCAGCTTTGTCTAAGCATCCAACTGCCCCAAAAGCCCCTCAGTGGGAGGATGCTCCCAGTGTTACCAGCCCCACCTGCACAAAAGCCTCAAGTTTGCCCACTCTTCCCCAAGAAATCCTGACACTGGAATAATGCTGTGATTCAGGAACAACAGAATAAAATCCAGGTGTTGTTTTGTGCCTGTGCAGACTTTAACCTTTGGGTATATATAGTATATATATAATATATTCCTATAAAAAAGCCTTTTGCTGGTTTCTAACATTTTTTTTGAGGCTCCACAAGCAAGGAACGCTGCACAGAAGGTTTTGCAGCCTGATGGAAGGTAAACACGATCCAGTTAACCAGCAAACAGTAATTAACCAGCAGAACCCAGGGCCCAGCCCTCTGCGTGCTGCAGACCTCAGCAGAGCTGCCTTCAGTCGTCACATCCAAAGGCAGGGAGAGAGGGGAAAAAATAGAAACTCCCAGCCTCCAAAACCAAGAAGAGAACTTGCAAATGTGACCCAGATAAACACGGTGCAGGATGGCATCCTTGAGTCAGCAGAGAGCCTCAAACACCTGCTCATGCCACCTCCTCCACCCTGCAGGAGCCTGCAAAGGGCTGGGTGGCTGCTGCAGCACCCCATTGTCCCCAAAAAACTGCCCCAGCCTCCAGCCTGGCTCCTGAGTTCCTGAGCTTTGGCTCAGGAGCTTCAAACCAGGGGGCAGGATGAAGGGGGCACCGTAAAATACCTGTAACTGAATATAAACCCAAGACTCAGGGCTCCCCTGCTGCCTCTGCTCCAATTTCCTGCAGATTGACTGTGCTCCCATGGCTTTACCTTTCGGAATTACTGCGTGATTGCCATTACTGAGGTGATAATTTTCACTAACGACTTGCTGCTGGAAGCTGCAGAGCCCAGGACTTCCCATCAGAAGGAAGGTCTGGCTGACTGTAGGGACTCCCCTTTCCCCTTCCTTGCACCAGGGAAGCAGGAGCAAGTGAAAAACACATCCCTGCACTTGCTGCCCTTGGATAGGGTTTCAAACATCACCCTGCTGTCACTCCTTGCATGGATGTGCCCTTGGACAAAGCCCAAGCTGCAGCTCCAATGTTCTGGGCACAGCCAGGCTGTCCCTGCTGAAGCCACTCTGGTAAGGGACATTTTTTGGGGAGTGGATGCTACAGCCCTCTGCCAGGAGGGGCTGGACCTGGGTGGGCTGAGCTGCTTTGTGAATTGCTCTCCTCAGCCATGTTATTTCGTAGAACCATGAAAAGATGGAAAAGATCTCCAAAATCAAGCCCAGTCAGTAATCTAAAACTGCCAGGCCCAGCACTAAACCATGTCCCCAAACACCACATCTGTGAGTTTTCTGATCACTTCCAGGGATGGTGAATCCACCACTGTTCCACTGCTTGATCAGCCTTTCAGCGAAGAACTTTATCCTAACACCCAATCTAAACCTACCCTGGGCTGATGTGAGGCCACTTCCTACTGAATCCAGCATGGAGCTCACCCTCCGTGTGCCAGCTCCAACTTTCCCCAGGCACTGTGAGTTCCAGGGGTCCCTTTTGGGTCTTGTTGAGCAGCACAAGTGATGGTAGCACCCAAAAATAATCAAAAACCATGGTTCAGCAGCACCAATCCTGCTGCCAGTGCAATGGGGTGGTGATGACCAGACAGAAGTGGGATCATGAATGCCTGGGAACATCCAGGAGCAGAAGGCAGCAGCACTCCCCTCATTCCCACCAGGATGCTCCAGTGTTGACTGGGCATATTTTTTACTGATGCAGATCACCTTAGTCCAGCAAGGAGCTCCCGCAGCAGCAGCTCCTCATCAATCCAGATATCCCCCTCCCCTCTTCTCAAGGACTTGTGAGAGCAAAAGGCTCGTGGCTACAAAGATTTACACCCCCCTCAGCAAGGGTTAACCTCATCTGGCAGCCACTATTGTCTCAGGACAACTTGTCAGTCTGTGAGAACGTGCCGTAATGGATTTGAAGTGGATTGCTTAGCCCACGGAGAGGGTGATGCTGTATTTATTGAATAGACATTAAAAAGAACATTTCTCAATTTCTCAGCACTGAACTCGAGGTCAATGGATCTTTTTGGCACTGACATGCTGAGTCAACTCCTAGCTTAAAGCTCTTAGAAGGACCAGGGTTAGATGAAAGGATTAGACTCCGTCTTTAGCGTTTCCCTGGCAAAATCGTTGGGTGCTAAATCATTTATGTTGCTTTGCAGAGCTTTGCTTGGCCTCTCTCTGTTACCTTGGAAAAGAAAAAAAAAAACACTATCCAACATTCTCCCCTTTTTTTGGATTGAAATGGCACAAGTTGATTATTCCCCCTGTGCTGCACTGAGATGAGGTGGATTCAAAGGGAGCTCCTCAGGAGCTGGAGGGGCTTTTCCCTGGAGAAGGAGCTGGCTCTGTGCAGGGATGTGGTGCCAGCCCAGCCACCCGATGCTGAGAGGGCCTGTGATAACAAATTCCCCGTGCCACCAGCAAGACAGCGTTTTAATAATGAACCAGGGATTGATCACAGCAGGGCTGGCCTGGCAGTCAGTCCAGGGCTGATCCCTGTGGGAGCAGGAGCTTCCCTGCGAGGCAGGAGGTTTTTCCTGAGTGCCAGGCAGCGAGGAGGATTAACTCCACGGGGTTTGAAGGCGAGGGGATGAGGTGCTCTCAGTGGCAGAGGGGTAAGTCAGGCTGTGGGAGGTGTTTCCATCGATTCCAACCTCCCTCACAGATTCCAACCTCACGTCTCGGCTGCTCCCTGTGGCTTCAGGCAATTTTGCTGAGGTCCATTAGTGTCACACTCAGGGCAGCGCTGGACAGGGGGGTCTGGAGAAGCCTGTCTGGCCTGAGAAAGGCATTTTTTGGAAAGGCTTCCTGCCACAAAAGGGGTGGGAGTGCTAAGAAGCTGCTGCTGCGCTCCTGCTGTGCATCCCTTGTCAATCAGGCTGGCTGCTGGGGAGATGCTCCTGCATCAATCCCAGCTCCTCTCAGGAGGAGCTGGGAGGGCCAGGGCTGCCTGGAGCACAAGAGGAAGGCAGCCCTGTGCCAATCTCTGCTGGAAGCTGCAAAGCCCAGGACTTCCCATCAGAAGGAAGGTCTGGCTGGCTGTAGGGACTCCCCTCTCCTCCTCTTTGCAGAATCCAGTGAAAAACACATCCCTGCACTTGCTGCCCTTGGATAGGGTTTCAAACATCACCCTGCTGTCACTCCTTACATGGATGTGCTCTTGGACAAAGCCCAAGCTGCAGCTCCAATGTTCTGGGCACAGCCAGGCTGTCCCTGCTGAAGCCACTCTGGTAAGGGACATTTTTTGGGGAGTGGATGCTACAGCCCTCTGCCAGGAGGGGCTGGACCTGGGTGGGCTGAGCTGCTTTGTGAATTGCTCTCCTCAGCAATGTTATTTCGTAGAACCACAAAAAGATGGAAAAGATCTCCAAAATCAAGCCCAGTCAGTAATCTAAAACTGCCAGGCCCAGCACTAAACCATGTCCCCAAACACCTCATCTGTGAGTTTTCTGATCAGTTCCAGGGATGGTGAAACCACCCTTTCCCTGGGTATCCTGTTCCACTGCTTGATCAGCCTTTCAGTGAAGAACTTTATCCTCACTGCCAGATCTCCTCCAAGGCATCCCTGCCCGTGGTAGTAGTTGGACAAGAAGACCTTTAAAGGTTCCTTTCCACCAAACCATTCTGTAATTCTGTGATTCCACCTTCTCCAAGCATTTCTACTTGCAGACAATAAATCCCACCCTGGCAGCTCGTCAGGAGCCCATCCCACAGCCCCTTTCCCTGGGCCAAATCCCTGTTGCAAACCAGCACTTTTCCCTGCTGTTCCAGGCCTTCTGGTAGCGGTGCAGCAAATAAAATGCAATCCGCCCGTATCATAAAGTCCAATAAAAATGAAACTGAACATCCACTTTGCAGACAGCGAGTACACTGTAAATTTATGAGATCATATCTCGTGGAGGACAGGGTACTTAAGGGGGGAAGGAAGGGGCTGGCAAAAATGGGAGAGAGCGGCCGAGGGGTAGTAAATATGTTTTCAATAATGAAGAGGCCCGATTACCCTCTTTGCAATAAAAACGTGCACAAGGCAGAGCTGCCGTAAAAATTACTCCCGAGCAGCCCGGCGTATTTGCACCTTGTCATCTTGTCAGCTCCATGCAAATTTCCCAGGCAGCGGGTCGGCTCTGCGGGGCTGCCGAGGAGCGGGGGACGCTCCTCCCACCCAAAAAAATAAAAAAAAAAGAAAAAAAAAAGGAAAAAAAAAGGAAAAAAAGGGGGAAAAAAGGAAAATAAAGCCATTTCCTTAACAGCCCCGGCAGCACAGGTCCCGTCCGCCGCCCCCTCCCGCCGGCTCGCCTGTAACCGTGGCAACCAGCGGGATGCAGGGATGGAGGGAAGCATCACCGGGATGCCACGTGTCCCGGGATTCTCTCCAACCAGACGAGGGTGGTGGGAAGCACGACGGGATTGGGGATGTGGCTCCCCAAGAGGCCTGGTCACATCAGCAGGTGGCTTTTTTTGGGATGCGTTACGTGTCCTCCTGGGGTTGGTGGTGCCACGTGCTCTCCTTGCACACCAACAGTGCTGGGTGCTGCTGAGCTTCGTGTATTTAAAGCAAAAAAATAAGAATTTTGACTCGTCCCGGAGCAAACCAGGCTGAGGCCTGACCTCTTTCAAGGTGCTTTCTGGAGAGGTGAGTGTTTGAACTGATTGGAATGATATAAACAGCACATGAGCAGCTTCAAGTAGTCTGAAAATCATCCCGAGCTGTCCTCAAATAAACCAGTGCTGGGCCCAGAAGAAAGCAATTACACAGGGGCTTAGCTGAGCTGATTTAACAAAGCTGCAGTAATTAAACCTCGCGCACTTCAGGCAGGGGATTCAGCTCCGAGTGCTATCAGGATCCTGTCTGGGAAGGTAAATCTGTTTGGTGTGAGCAGCTGAGAGGATTTAAACCAAGGCAATTCTCCTTTCCCTTTTTCCTGCCTCTTGGCTGAGGCACTGCCAAGTGGGGTTAGCGAGGATTTCTTTGGTGGAGCAGAGACAGAGTGGAACCCCCAGCCTGGAGCAGCTTTAGGGGAGCCAGCAGGCACCTGACAATTTCCTGAGTCCATCCCACAGCCCCAGGGCAGCAAATCCCATCCTTTGGGGTTCACAACCCTGGCTGAAGCTGACAGGAGCCTTTCTCCAGACTTCAGCAGGCTTTGAATCACTGCTGAGGGGGAGAGGAAAAGTCTCAGGCCCCATTAAGGATGGGGATGGCCAGGGCTGGGTGTTCCCTCCCTGCTGGGGAACACGAGCCCTGAGCCACTGCTGGAAGAACCTCCAGGCATCCCCAAAGGAGCCACGGGCTGTGGGGAACGGGGAAAAAAGGGGCCGTGGTGGTGTAGCTTGACCTCTGCCATTCAAAGCGAGATGAAAGGAGGGCCAAGAAAGAGCAGAGGAGGCTGGTGGTGCCCAGGAGCGAAATGGGAGATGAATGGAGGGCGAGCTGGGGGCTTGGGATTGCAACAAAGCCACGGGGTTCAATCAGCGGGAGGAGCCATTTCAGGAATCGCGGGCAGGGCAGGGAAGGGGAGAAGGGAGAAGGGGTGAGTGTTTGTGTGGGGGGACAGGAGATGGAGGGATTAGGGTTCCTGAAGGTCTCCAGCTGGTGGTTAAAGGGAAAACATCGGTGGGTCTGGAGAAAGGAGGATTTAGTGGGCAGCTGGTGGTACTGTTGGGTTAATGTGGGATATCTGCTCCTGGGGAAAGGCGAGTCTTGGAGGTGTGGGGGTGACCTGTAGGATTGAACTCTGTGGGATTTGGTTATGAGGGTAAAATAGAAACCAGAGATCTCTAAAGACGGGTTTAGAGCATGGGAGTTTATTGTGAAAGAGCGTGGGTGTCAGAGGCTGCTGGGCTGCAAGACACAGCTCAGAGCAGGCCAGAGAAAGAGAGAGAAAGAGGCAAAAAGAGAGAGCAAAAAGAGAGCGATTTGCCGTTTACAATACAATAAATCATCTTCTCTGTTGAATATTCTAATTCTCTTTAACCAATCTGAGACAAGCTACAAACTCTACAATATTTACATGCAACCTATAAGAATCATCACATTACCATACGGAGTTATATTTTAAACCTTAAAAAAACTGCTTTTGGGAATCTCTCCCAGGCAGGCAGGGTTTGCTCTGCCCTTTGGCCCTGCCTGGGCAGAGGGCATTGTTCTATCCAGAAGGAGGATTCCCTTCAGCCAGCTCTGCCATTGTTTCTTAGTTACTCTTCAACTCAAACCTTGTCGTCATCTCAATTTCGATTCTACTTTCCATATTTCCAGCATCTTTTGCAAGGCAATCATATCTATAAGGCTTTCCTATTTCATCTTCCCCAACAGTGACCCATCTCCATCACCAAGGGTGGGAGAACGTGGTTCTGATGGTTCTCCTGCAGCAGCAGCTGGCTTGGGGTCTGGGAGGTGCCCTGCTGGAGTGGCTGGGAAATGGCTGCTGTGGAGGGTCAGGAGGGAGGAAGGAGAGACTTGGATCTATCTAGAGGTTCCTGGACTCCAGCACTGGCTGACCATGCCCAGGTCACCCCCAGGGAAGCTGATCTTGAGTGGGAAAAAGCTGTTAATGAGAGGAGAGCCAGTCACAACTTCCACGGCGTCACAGGAGAAAGGGAGCACAGAAAAAGAGCTCAGACCTGAGAAAAGAAACCTGGGGGAGATGAGAAGTAGGTCAGGCCACGAAGATCAAGTACAGAAGTGCAGCAGGGACAAGATCAGAGGAGCCAAGGCACTCGGTGAGATGCAATTAGCAGGGGACATCAAGTGTAACGAGAGGCTGCTCCAGCAGCACCTCAGCAGTTGCTGGAGGACCACAGAGGTGTTGGGTTGGTGTTTGGGGACAGGGAAAGCACTCGGCAGATGATGCCAAACGAGCAGCATCACATTTGTTTCCCCCTAGGAAGGTCGGCTGCAATCCTAATTAAGTACTAAGGGAAAATGCTTTTTAAAAGTAGGGAAGGGATAATCATGGAGATTTCAGTCTAAATGCAGCTCCTAGAAAAGCACTGGGACCTGTAGTTAAAGCTGGAAAAACCTGGGAGAAAACAAGGCTATGAGAAGAGGTGACACGTGTGGCTTCAGGGGAAATCGTGTCAGCCCAGCAGGATCTCCCTGCCTTTGTCCAGAGGAGCTGTGGATGCACCATCCCTGGAAGTGTTCCCAGGCTGGAGCAACCTGGTTTAGTGGGAGGTATTTGAAATGAGATGACCTTTCCATGTCCCAACCAAACCATTCTGTGATCCTGAGAAGGCCTCAGGGGAGAAGGCAAACAGCAAAGCTGAGCACCCTGGGTTTGCCAGGTGCTGTTGGCAGGGTGGCCTCATAACTTTCTCATCTTCACGAAATTCTAGAGGCCGAAAAAGCGGCCAGAAATTCAAACTTGGGCTTGCAGTGAAAGGATGTGGAATTCTCCCCCTTCCCATCATCATCTGCCTGTGTCGTGTGCCACCAGAACTGATGGGGACACTGCGGTACAAATCCAGGTCTGGGAGTGAACTTTTCCTTTGGGAAACTTCCACAGCCCAGGAGCATTTTGGAGGGAGAGGAGAGGAGAGAGGAGGAAGAGGAGGAAGAGAAGAGGAAGGAGGAGGAGAAGAAGAGGAAGGAGAAGGAGGAGAAGAGGAAGGAGAAGGAGAAGAAGAGGAAGGAGAAGGAGAAGAAG
>JAHLSL010000052.1:2481667-2510487 GCA_025920805.1 Petroica traversi
AGAAGAGGAAGGAGAAGGAGAAGAAGAGGAAGGAGAAGGAGAAGAAGAGGAAGAGGAAGGAGAAGAAGAGGAAGGAGAAGGAGAAGAAGAGGAAGAGGAAGAGGAAGGAGAAGAAGAGGAAGAGGAAGGAGAAGGAGGACGGAGATCTTTGTGATGGGCTGAGTCCCTGCTGGGTCACCAATCTCCTGCACAGCCCTGGCCTGGTCCTCTCCTGTTCTTTCCTGGTGTTTCCTGTTATTTCCTGTTGTTTTCTGGTGTTTCCTGTTGTTTTCTGTTGCTTCCTGGTGTTCCCTGAGCCTCCCCTGGCAGGGAGGACAGGACCAGGTGTGAGACCATCCCTCGCTCGGGGTGGAACCAGAGGGGTCTCAGCCACCCCTCAGGATTTTCATTCCTAATGTCCCGAGTGGAGGGAGCCCCCAAACCCGCAGGCTGTGGGAGAGGCTGCAGGAGCAGCTTCCAGCAGGACACAGCCTGTTATTGCAGGGAGATGTTGGATTTCAAAGCCCAACATATCAAAAGCAGCTGCGGGGTGGAGCTGTGCTTATCTCTCGCCTTGTCCAGAAGTTTGAACAGCAGAACAAACGACCTGATCGTGATTTTTTTTTGTTGTTTTAATTGTGCTTCTCCCCTCCCCTCTCGCAGACAGCTATAAAACCGGGATAATCTGCATTTCTCCCTGCCTAATTGTGCTGCCTGGCCACCTGAGCGAGGAAATGCTTTCCCTTTTCCCTTTTGCACAGCCGGCTCCGAATCCCGAGATCCGAGTGTCCCCCGAGGACATCATTTATTGGGATGCTAACTGGGGACGTCCGAGGAGTGAATTAAAAGGACATTCCTCCACCGGCTCGGGAGCTGCGGGAATCCTCTGGCTGTGCCCAAAGGGTAGGGGAAGGGGGAGGGAAATCGCGGAGAAGTAACTGGAGCCTGGCAGGCTGTTTGCAAGGAAATTAAGCTAAAAAATGTGTAGAAAAACAGCCGTGGGGGCTGTTTCAAACTCAGAGTGGTATCCAGTAGGTCTGGGAAGCTGTTTAGCATTTGAGCGCCGGCTCACCGACTGCAGAATCTTATTTTCGTTAAAATATGAGTGCTCTTCCCCACTTAGTTATAAAAAAAAAAAAAGAAACGGAAAGTGGCCATTCACTCGATTCAATCCAACTAAAAAACAAATGCAAACGCCCAGTGCTATCACTGGGCGTTTGCATTTGTTTTTTAGTTGGATTGAATCGAGCGAATGGCATCTCTTTCCCCATTTCTTCCCCCCACCCCTCACGAAACAATCTATTTTCATCATAGTTTTGCTATGACTGACAAGAGGAAAAAAAAACCAAAAAAACCCAAAACACAAGAAAGCCAACCTCCAAACCACAAGAACTTTAAAATCAATACTTTATATTGTCTGGGAATTTTTTTTTCTTTTTCTTTTTTTTTAATTTTTTTTGAAAGCACAACACTTTTGATGAAAAGGTGCCAGCCCTGCCCGGCTCCCCGAGGAAGCTCCCTCTACGGGCGATGCTGCGGCAGCGTTGCTCCAGCTCCACTCCACATCCTACTCCAGAATCCCATGGGTAAGCCCTGCACAGTGGCTGCAGGAGCAGCCGAGACTTCCAAACCGTGAAACTTTTAGATTAAATCTTCTCTTGTAGTTCTTTTTTTTTTTTCCTATAGAATATGGTTTAAAAAAATAAATCACAAAATGCTTGCATTTTCATCTGAAGCAATAGAATGTTCTGGTGCCACCCGAAATGGCACCAGCTCTGCGAAGGGGTGGATGTGCTCAATCTGAATGAAAAGTTTGCATCTTGTGATGAAAATGTGTTAGGAAAGTGATTCTGTATTTCTGCTCATAAAGGAAACGGGTTTGGTGCCTTGGTGGGGAAAGCAAAGCCATTTGCACATTTTGGTGTCCCTGTTCAGGTAAAATTTAACAGGCTCCTGTGGAATACACTGAATTTTCCACCTCAGGTGCTCCTGTGATCTCTGTTAGTGCAGCTGTTTGCCAGGCTGAGATGGAAAATGTGGGATCTTAACCCCATAGAAAAGGTTTGGGAAATGCTTTTACTCAGCCAAGCCAAAGTTTCAGAGCCACCACCAGAACGGGCATAAAAAAAAGGCTGTAAAGACATTTTCGTTCTGAAATATTGGCACGTCCTCAGAGCAAGTTCAGGGTCAAAGGGAGAAACGCTGTAGCTGTGAAATCAAAAATTCCCTGCCTTTGTGGAAGGTTTGGAGTTTGCCAGGGGCAGGAAGATCTGCCAGAGAGCACTTTGCAGTGCAGAGCTGAGGCTCAGCAAGCTGCACCAAAGCAGTCGGTGTTGGGGGCAGAGCTTTGGTCCTTTAGAGGAAAGAACCAGTTTATAAATTTGCTGGTTCTGAAGAAGAAGAAAAAAAAATCAGTGTGTTTTCCTGCTCTGTTGTTGTCATTCCCCAAGAGATGTGACAGCTTGGGCTGGACCAGAGCTCCCCTGAAGGGTAAAATCTGCAGGGTGTGAAATAAATCCCATCCAAATCTCCCCCCAAGTTCTCAGGGTGTTAAGGGAGGGGTGTAGACCCCCAGAACTCCCATAAAAATTCTTGTCACCTGCTGTGGTGGGGGCTCTGTGTCCCTTGGAGGTGGCAGAGGGTGCCTGGGCTCAGAGATGTCCCTGGCAGCTCTGCTAAGCTGAGTTATGAGGAGTCGTCATGGGAGAAATACTGCCAAGCACAGATCCATATTTTTCTCCACGGAGTAAAATACTGTGTAATTTTATCTAGTTACTATAAAACAGTTTATGCTCCTTGTTTATTAAAAAAAAAAAAAAAGGGGGGGAGGGAGGGAAAGAAATCCCCCCCATATTTCACTTCCTCTACTGACAGGCTATGGAGGGAAAAATAGATGGTTTCTTCTGCATTTCATATTTCAAACCAAGTAGACCCAGAAGAAAAGGCAGCAATTAACCACAAGTACCAGCAATGCGTTCCTTGTGTTTTCCTCTCAGAATTTGGCTACAAAGAATCAGTTTAGCACAAACTTATTTCCACTCATGCTAAATCTTTTAGCAATAATTTTCCAAGCTGGGCAGGAAAGCAGCGCAGCCACAGCTGATCTTCCAGACCTCGGATTTCTGAGATGGGACCTGCTTTTCACGTTTGATCAGCATTTGGAATCCTTTATGGTTAGGAAATGGTCAGCACAAATCTGACCACATGCTGGGGTAAGCTCATGCACGTACACAGGGAAGGAAATTTATAAACCTGGCAGAACCCCAAAAAAAAAGGGGCTAAATGGTAAAAAGGGGCATTGACTGTGAGGCTTTGGACACCCATATTCGTGCCTGTAAATTCCCACTGTAAATCCCACACCTGACAGGAGGAGAGACACCTGAGCATCACCTGAACTATTTTTCCATCACTTTTTTTGGTCTCCTGCCACCTAAACAGCAGGGATAGCTGAACCCTCCCCAGGAATGCAGCAAGGACATGAGTTCCTTGCCTTCCTTCCTGCACCCAGGCTGGCAGCATCCTGTGACTAACTCTTCTAGACTGGATTTCTCCAAGGGACGACGGCGCTTAATTTGGCTGACTCTGCGCTCTGCAGGAGCTCTCATCCATGCCAGCTCGAGTCCCAGCAAAAACCCATCATCATTAGCCCTCCAAAGGCACGGCTGGGATGTTCCCCACCCCCGTTCCTGCGGGCTGGGCTGCTCTGAGTGTTCCCACAGGCCGAAATTCCCCCCGCTTTCGGCTCAATTACAGGGATCAGCCTTTCATGCCGGGGTGCCAGGGTGGAGCAGCAGCTTTCCCACAGGTGCCAGGGGAGGTGACACTGCTCCTGCAGCTCCAGCAGCCCCCTGGGCAGGCTCTGTGTTGTTTGGGGCTTGTTCCTAAGGGTTTTGTCCTCATTGGAGCCATTTGGGATGTGCCTAAGGAGTTGGTTGGAGCAGAGCGCGGAGTGCGGGGCTTTCCTTGGGAAGGGTCTTTGCTCCAGCTTGCAGCAGATTTATTTTATTTTATTTTTTTCTGGTGCTGGGGAGGATCTGGCCAGTGTGCATTTCTCTTTGCTAACACTTTGGCAGCCTCTCAATGAACAAGCCACTAGAAAACAAATCTGGAGCAGCCCTCGGCTGCGGTGGCCAGACCTCGGCTGTTAACTGGGCTGAAGAGTACCAGCTGCTCTCCTCCTGCCCCAGGGAGGAGAGGCCCTTCTGCTGTGATCTGGGGACGAGAAACATGCCTGAACCAGCTCCTGCAAACTGGGATGGCTTTTAGACTCCAGCTCTGGATCCAAATCTGAATTTCATGGCTTTACATGCTGCCTGAACCAATGTCTTGGCTCCAAATATCTCTCTGCTCTAAAAGGGCAAATAATGTGGTGGTGACAAACTCTTCTTTTCTGCCCTTGGCTCTGTGAAATGCTGACTTTGAGGTGCTCTGCCTTGGGCTTCCCCAGCTGCTGCCAGGACAGTGCTTGGATTTAATTCCCTTTTTCCAGCCCTTTGCCTGGATATGTGGATGCTGTTTGAGCCATGGATGAAGCAGTGTGCTCAAGGGGGACAAACCCTCTCTGGCTGGGGATGGGGAGCCAGGGTGGCCTTTCCAGCTCTCCCTGCATTGTCCCACCCCTGGCTGATGCTCTGCTCCTAAACTTGGCCCCCTCCCAATCCTGTGTCTGTCAAGCCTGAGGATGTTGTGGACCCGACCTGCTTGGAGCTGGTTTCTGGTTTGGGAGAGTGGGAAATGCTGGGGGCTCCAATCCCAGGAGGAGCTTGGCAAGGGCGATAAGGACAGAGAAGGGAACGTGGCATTTTGGCCCTTTCAAGCCACTAACTTTTCTGTCTCAGGAAAGGACTGAGCCTGGAAAACCTCTGGCTCTCCCAGTGTTTCCAGCAGTGCCTGTGCAGCAGCAGAGTAATGCTGGTGCTCAGACACCAGCTGTGGTCGTGCAGGGCTCTGCATCTGCCGGGTGAAAAAAGAGATATCCCTGTTAGAAACAGGAAAGATTTGGCAGAAGAAATATGTTTTTCCTATTTGTATTAATTTTACTGGTGTTTCGTGGCTCAAAAGGCAGTGCCCAGCTTTGCCACGAGTTGAAGGGTGAGGGAGGAAACCCCACTCGTGCCACACAAAATCTTCTCCCTCCTCTTCAAATGGGAATCACTGGGTGAGCTGCTCAGGTTTGCCCTTTGTGCCAGAGGCTGGGGTGGTCCCAGGCCCCTGCAGGGCTGGGATAAGCAGCAGGAAACATTGAGGGTGTCACAACACCCCTGCCTTTCCCGGGGCTGGGGACACCCCGCACAAAAGGGTCCAGCAGCCCCGAGCCATGGCAGGGTGTCTGTTCCAGATGTGCTGCAAATTCTGTGTGTGGGGAAGGAGCTGGGTCAGCCGAAATCCTGCCCAGCCCTCAGCAGCATCTCCGAGGGGCCACCCTAACCCCAAAGCTGCTGTGGGAGGTGGGCTCGTCCCTCGAGCTGTGTTCCCTGATCTGGAGCTCAGCTCCCACCCTGCTGCTGTCTCCCACCTCTTCTCTCCTCCTAGGATTCCCCTCCTGAAGCCGCCTCAACCTGCTGTGGCACCTTCTGTCAAACGCTTCACACGTTTGTCACCAAAATGTTTTGGCAGCAGCAGCATCTCTAGGTTTTGACATAATCCCGACAGGAGACTTTCTCAATTATTACTAATGGAACATTATGCTCCTCTTTGGGAACTCCTGCATGAATAAAAAGGGTCATTAATGACATCTGCGCAGAGCCCGGAAATTATTAGTCAACGCTGATACGGTTTTATTTTATTTTTTTAATTTTTACATATATATTTTCTTAAGCTCCTGCTAATTTCCCACCTTGCCTCCCACCCTCTTCTCCAAAGGCTCCCGTGCAGAGTGGAGCCGAGTGGGTTATTGTCAATGTTCTTGCTTTTGTGCAGGTAAATGCTCTTCCCCTCCCACCCTTCCTTCCCTTTTTTATTCCCTCTTGGCTTCTTTAAAGATTGTAGCTCTTGTTTCAGTCCCAAGAGATCCCGTCACACCTTTCTCTGGGCTAGATTTTATTGCCAGTCAAGCTCAAATATTTCTTGGACTTGGAGAAATCAATATCACCGTGGTCCTACCGCGGCAGTGACGGAGAAGGAGCAGCAGCCTGTGTCCTGCTGCCTGTGGACCTCAGGGTGGCCTGTCCCCATCCCTGCAGGATGCTGGTGGGTGCTGGGAGAGGGACTGGAGATGTCCCCAAGTGCCACAGAGCATCATGCAACAGGGAAGCTCAGCTTGGATTGTTTTAGAGGATTTTCTGGACAGCAAATCATTGGGGTTTTGTCTGTCCCTCTGCCAGGAGATTCCTCTGCTCAATACCCCTAAAAGTTTCCCAGAGAGGGATTCTTCTTTACTTTTCCCAGCCCAGATTTCTGCAATTTGAGGAACTGTGACAGAGCCCCACAGAGATGGGACAAACAAAAGTTGTCTCTGCCCCGAGACGTTTCAAATGGCTCTGCAGGTCATGGCAGCTGAGGAGGTGACAGGCGCAGGGTGACCCTTTTCCTGTGCTGATCACAACACGTGGGGCTGAGCTCTGGGCTGGTGGCAGTGGCACATCCAGCAGGACAAAACCCTGAGGTCACATCTCTTGCTGTGCCAGCACGAGAGGTTTGGAGGCACAAAAACAGACATCCAAAAGGAGGTTTGGGACAGTGGTTAGGCTTTGGTGGGATCTCTTACGGCCTGTGGAAGAGGAGAAAAGTGATGTCCTCACTGACTCAAAGCTCGTTTTGTTTCTGGGTTGGCATCAGTCAAACATGCAGCTCAGAAGCTGAAGATGGTGTTGGTCCACACCCAGCAGGGAGGACCTCAGTGTCCTGAAGCCACCACAAGATGCCCAACTCCTCAGTGAGGGTTTCCATCGCTGCTTGGTGGGAGACTCATTGGCTGTGACCTTGGGAGATGTGGCTGCTGTGGGGTTTTTCTTGCCCACCAAGGCACCCATCTGGGCCACAGGAGTGGGTGGCAGAGGTGACAGCTGTCCCATGGGGCCTGGACTCATTGCAGAGCTGGGGAAAGGCCAAGCAGGGCTCACCAACCTCCGTTTGAACCCGGCACCCGCGGTTAAATCTCGGCGCGATAACTCCGAAAAGAAAACTACAGAACAAGAAATAGACTCCTTCAAAAGGAAGGCAAAAAAAATAATAATAAAAAAAAAAGTCCCTGGGAGAAAAGGTATTTCAACCCCTTTTTGATTTATGAGCTACTATAGGATATTGAGACGTTATTTACAATCGATATCCGCTCCTGCAGGGCTCCCGCCGGAGCCATAGACCCCGCCTGTCGGAGTGGAGACCTGCTCCTCTGGAAGTGCCAGCCCTGTCCTGCTGGAGCAGGCTATAAAGCTGGCCACAGCTGTATTTCTCGCAGAAAATGGACCTGCTTACGCGTGGCTTTGGGCAGCTGACACAGGGATGTGGTTTCGGGCTAAGCAGCAGAAATCAGCGTCGCTCAGCCTGGCCAGTAAGGAAATCTCTGGTGCAGCGTGGAGGGCTCCGTGGCCTTAAAGGTGCAAAATGGAGCTGTTCACTTGGCTTATAATGGAGTTGGGCCAATTTCGGAGCCAGTACTGGGGTTTATTCTGGGATTTTTGTCTTTAAAGCGGGATTTGCAAACACTTTAAGGAGGTGGGATGCAGGGAGGGGGTGGAAATTCATTTGGCATAAAATTGCATCCTGGCCTGATTCCAGTTTGGGTAATTACGTTCTCTTTCTGTAGTGGCTGCAGGACAAAGGGCCATTCATCACACTCCAGAGTGCTGCAAAGGGCTCCCGTGTTCCACCAGAGAAGTGCCCGTGTTTGAATCCAAGCGAGGAAGTTTTCTTCCCGTGCTCCGGGAGGCAACGGAGCTTGGCACTGCTTTTTAGGATCCTTTTGGGTGAGACAGAGGGGCAAGGACCTTGTCACGAGCTGCTGAGGCTCCAGCAAATCTGGGTAAGTAGGGCGCTGAGCAAAATAGATTCCTCGCAGCCTCCCGTGGCTCGCCTCTCACCCCAAGGACACGCTTGTCTTTGCAGAGTGCCACCAGAGCTCCAGGGGATCCCGCTGGAGCAGAGGAGCTGGATTCCCTCTCTGCAAACCTCCCGTTTTGGAAGTGCCTGTGAGCAGGAAACTGGGTCGTTTCCAGCTGAGCAGGGGCTCGAGGACTTGGGGTGTGCTCAGAAGTGGTGCAGGGGAGCTGGGGAGGATAAGGGTGCTCTGCCTTCTTCTTCCCAGGTCTCCATCCAGCCAGAAAAGAAATATTTGCAGCCCTTCTTTCTGCTTTCCAGCTAGAGATGGTTGTGCTGAAGTAGTGGAGCACAGTTTTCAGTGGAGCATTGGATGTTAGGAAGGAATTCTTGGCTTTGAGGACGGTGAGGCTGTGGCACAGCTTTCCCAGAGAAGCTGTGGCCACTCCATCCCTGGAAGTGCTCAAGGCCAGCTTGGGCAGGGCTTGGAGAAACCTGGTGGAAGGTGACCCTGCCTGCAGCAGGGGGCTGGACTAGATGATCTCCAGGACAGATCCAAGATTCCAGGATCCCTTATCTCCCTGGGAGCTCTCTTTGCAGCCACTCCCTGCACTCAGTGCTCAGGTAGAGGCCAGGTGAGGAGGCAGCAGCAGGAGCAGCAGCATCTCCACGGGCTGAAGGAGCCGTGCCTGGATGCCCCCCAGCAGCTGACCTGCCAGGCAGCATCCTTGGCCTATGTGCCTTGAGAGTGTCCCTTTAAAGCAATTTGTAGACTGTTATCCTGTATCATTAACCTAATTAGTGTAATTGCCGCCATTTATGTAATGAGTATAAATACTGGAGGAATCCCATAATTAGGAGATGTAATTAGGTAATTAATAGATGACATGGTAACAAAAATCCAGGGGAAACTTCGCAAGGTGGACAGAGCTTGTGTTGGTGCTCATGTGAGTGTGGCTGCTCTTCCAGGGTCTGCCACAGACCCGTTCTGGGGTTGGCCTCAGCCTGGCCACAGGGACAACAAAAAGGGACCCTCAGATGCCATGAGAAGGCTCTCTTGGAGCTCTACAAACCTTGCAGAGGGGACCTGGAGAGCCAGGATTCGCTTGAGGGGAAGAGCAGAGCTGTGGCCACCACCTTGCCACGTGGACACAATTTGCTTTTAGATCCTGGGAAAAGCAAAGCGAATTCAGCAAGGTCTGAGATGTTCCTCAGCCCTGCTGGAAGTCCCATTTGTGCCTCTCTGCCAGGAGCAGTGCTGGAAATAGCATGACAGCCAACTCCTGCACCAACAGCCCCACCAGAGGGATGATAAGGAGCCCCAGGGTGTGCTCAGCTGCCTGATAAAGTCTCATTTTAGTTCTCCTGTGGGTTTGGCTTAGGAAAGTGATTGGAGCTGGAAATTGTGTTTGTGCTGTGAAGAGCTGATAAAGTTCCTGCTGTGCCTGAGGAGCATTTTTTTTTTTCAGAGCATCATGAGTTGTGAGCACTTGAGCTAGACCCTTTCTAGTTGTTGAAATGTTGACTTTTCCCTGCTGCTCTCTGTTTCTTGCTCCTCCCAGCCTGTTCACACTTCTAGAGAACTTACACATCCAGATGTATTCGAAGAAAACAAGTTGCAGATAAGGGAAGGTTTTTTTCCTTTGTAGTTGTTTTTTTTTTTTTTTGGTGTGTTGTGGTTGATCATCTGGTTGGCATCTGCCAGGAGGAGTCACCACCACCAGATTTCGGCACCTGAAGGGGGCTTGGAAAAATAACTGGAGGGACTTTTGGCAAGGGGCTGTAGTTGATAAGACAAGTGAGGATGGCTCCAAACTGACAGAGAATGGGGTTAGATTGGATATTGGGAATAAACTCTTTAGTCTGAGGGTAGTACAGCACTGGAACAGGTTGCCCAGGGAAGCTGTGGATGGCCCATCCCTGGAAGCGTTGAAGGCCAGGTTAGATGGGGCTCTGAGCTATCTGGGGTAGTGGAAGGCGTCCTGCCCACAGCAGAAGCTTGGAACAAAATTATATTTAATATCCCTTCCATCCAAACCATTCTGTGATCCTGCGACAAGCCACGAGTGTCTTGGTGTAGGATGTCACCCCAGCAGAGAGTCCTGAGCTCTGCACACCACACTGACCTTTTTTCGCACACTTATTTTTGAAGAACCCACCGACTTTGTGGCTTTTACTCTTGGCCTCTCCACCTCCCTTCTCTCCAAAAAATGAGCCATCCTGCACTCCAGGAGGAGCACTGCAGCCAGCAGGGAGCGACCCCAAGTCGTGCATCCCTGGCAGCACCGGCTCGCAGGGAAGGTCAGAGTTTGTGGAAGCTTTTGGGTGGCCAAAGGCTGCGGAGTCCCCGGGACCAGCAGCTAGAGGGAGATGTGACCTCACGCTGAGGGCCAGCCCTGCCTGTGCCGTGGATTCCTGTCGGGATGCCAAAGAAAATCCTCCCGCTCTCCTGGTGTTCAGGGTCCATGTAATGAGCAGCCATAATGCCGACTTCATTACGCAGCAGAAGTAATTCTGGGGATTAAAGGCTTTTGAAATGGCTCCTGCTGCAGCTTCTGCCAAAGCATTTCTTAGTCCCTGTCTACCTGGGAAGTTTTATCAGGTGTATCGTGATCAGTGGAGGTAGGTCCAGTTACACCAGAAAAGGGCCTGTCTAGACATTTTAATTCCAGTATAAAAAGGGCCTTTCTTTCCTTCAGCTTGGATTTGCTTGCACACGCCCCTCACAAAATCACTGGAAGAGCCTCCATGTGTGGAGTGTTGTGTTTGAATTCCCACCCTGGGTTTCACCAAAGCCCCCTCTGCCCCCAGGCCAGGAATTCCTGCTCCTGCAGTTTCCCTGGCTCAAGGATGGGGAGGTGGATTGGTCTTTGGCAGCTGCTGGGCTGGAGGTGGCTCTTTGTGTCTTGAAGGCCATTTCTGCACTCTTTCAGCTCAATATTTCCTCTGTCCCTCCCTGCTTCCAGCTCCCTTGTCCCGTGCTCCCCATCCTCCCACTCCAACGGGATGTGTCCCATGGGGCACCACCAGCTGAAGTCTCTGCTCTGTCTGCTTGGGGGTTTGCCTACTGAGATGCAAATTTGCAATAACAAGTTGTGTTTTGGCTCATTTTCCATGCAGTGAGCTCTCAGACCCACATGATCTCAGCTTTAAATCTTTTCGGAGGCCTCGCAGGCCCTTGGCCTGTGCAGAGCTGAGGGAAGGTGCTGCAACTCCTACCCTTGGCTTCTGACCCCCAAAGTCATGGACTGTGAGGAATATCTGCCTCCCTCTGCCCTGGACCTTCACATGGGTGAAGATTGTTGCTATTCCTACATTCTGCCCTCATTTTGTCCTTGTCTTTGCCCTCGCCAGGCACCAAGCATTGATTTATTCCTGTTGCACATCCAAACTACTTTAATGCAGACTCCACTGTGGGCATGGAGCAGCTGTACTTTCTCTTCTTCTCCTTTTATGATAAAACCCCTTTTTGCTGTGTTTCTGTCTCCCCTTCAAGGTCTGGCTCTGCCTGAGTCCTGCCAACTTTCATTTTGCTCCTGTATTTCTCCATTTCACAAGTGTCTTCCTCTGCTGATCTCTCCCCCACCTCATCTTTTTCCCTTTGTAGTCCTGATGATGTGTGAACTCACTTTTCCTTTAAAACATGGTTTGAGTGGTTGTTCCACACTCTAACGAAAAGAAAAAAAAAATTAAATTTTCTCCATGTTCAAGGCCTTAGGCCCTTCAGTTGTGCATTAATAGCATTGCAGCCTTAACTTTGTGCTTCTTCTCTACTGAGCTTCATTTATCTCTCCAGGATCAGCCTGAAGTTGTCTTCTAGGGATGGCCAGCTGTTCTCCAAAGTTGTGGACAAACAGGAATCCACGGAAAGCCACAGCTGTGTGTAAAGACCTGGGTTTGAGCAGCCTGTTGGGAGCAGCTGTCTGGAAGAGGAAAAGGGAAAAAAGCTTTAACTGGGAGCAGTGAAATTTGTCCCTCTTAAGATTTGTCCTGGTTCAAAAAGCAAAATGGATCCAAGGAAGTCACGTGGCTCATGCTAGGCAAGAAGATTCTAATATTGTCTTTTTTTTTTCCTTCCTAACTCTCTCTGCCTACAGATTTTGCTGGAAGACAGGCTGCCAGGAAAGTGTTACCAAATAATTATCCTGTGCCTCCTTAGAGTAACCTCTGCGAGAAAGTGTTTAGATAGAGAAGCCACGTGAAGCAGTCATTAATATCTTATAGGTCAGAGTTACGGATGTTGCATTGTGATGAAATATGTATTTCTTCCTATTTCTTAGGAAAATGGGCTTGTGAGACAGAGCAAGATTTATGATGATCTTAATTAGTTATTTCCTAGCTTTCAAAATGTTTGGGTTTGAGGGATGATATGATAGATAATTAACTTGTTGTCAGACAGCGACTTTTAAAATGAAATGTTTGTTCTCAAAATATTATTTATCTCCATGTGCATCGCATGCACACCATGGTGCACACACACATGTACATATAGAAACACTTCTGGATAAAATTCATCCCTGCAGCCACGGGAATTGGGAATAGGGGTTAATGCTTCCATGGCTTTGTGTCAGGGTGAGTGAAACATGCAGCCCTTCCATGGGGGTTGCTGTGCTTGTCCTCACCCTCCTGCTGGAAAGGGAGACTTTGGAGCACCTTCCAGTTCCTAAAGGGGTTAATTAAGAGCTGGGAGTGATAGGACAAGGCGGAATGGCTTCAAGTTGACAGAGGGCAGAGTTAAATTGGAAATCAGGAAGAAACTCTTTCCTGTGGGAGTGCTGAGGCACTGGCACAAGCTGCCCAGAGAAGCTGTGGCTGTCCCATCCCTGGAACTGTCCAAGGCCAGGCTGGACAGGGCTTGGAGCAACCTCATCCAGTGGAAGGTGTCCCTGTCCATGGAATGAGAAGATCTTTAAAGTCCCTTCCAACCCAAATAATTCTATGTTTCCATGGTAAGTCCTCCCAACACGATTGCCAGTACCTTGGTGCTTGTCAAGAGGTGGGGAGCTGAGATATTTTTTGCTAAATTAGTAAAGCTTAAATGAAGGGAATCATCTCCTTTGTTGCCACATCCCTGAAGGACAGAGAGGGGGCTGGAGAGAACCTTCGGGGAAGGCAGAGGGCAGGATTGCACTGACCCCAAAGGATGCTGGATGTGGCCCCTGAAGCCGTGGCTGCTGCGATGCCTCGTTGCTGCGGGGGAACAGAGCTGCTGCAGAAGAAAAGAGGTCACCTGGAAGTTGATTTATCTTTTTTTTTTTTTCTTTCTCTTTCTTTTCCATTTTTTCCACCGGAGCTTTATAAATAACAGACAAAACCCCCGGGGAGAAACCTCCCCACCAGCTGCCTGTTGCAAATCCTCCAGGAAATGGGAGGTGGCGGGGGAAGAGGGAAGGAAGGCTAAATTTGGTGGCTTTTATTTTTAACGAGGGCTATTTCAACTGGCTTTAAACTCAAGTTAAAAAAAAAAGAATAATAAAATAAAAAATAGAGCCATGACAAACTTTTGCCAGCACCACAGGGGCCTGTGAAGATGAGCACTCCCATGGCCAGCGTGGCACAGACTTGACAGCTCAGACACTGCCAAGGCCATCACAGGGACGGGGAGCTCAGGGACAGAGATGAGGAGATCCATCTCAAGGCCTCGCAAGATTTCTCCAGCAGAGCCAAGAGAGGCTCAAAACTTTCCAAAGCAACCAAAGGAGGCATCAGCAAGTCCTCACTTTTCTGCAGGGCTGCTGTAACTCCTGTCCCTGGTGCAGCACAGTAAAAGCTGGAGTTAATGAACCCAAACAGCCAAGCAGAAAGAAAACCCTTTCGCTTATTTTGCTTTTAAAAAATAATTCAGCGACAGCAGTAATTTTAAAAAATAATTCAGCGACAGCCGGTCAGCAGGTCCTCCTGACCGGCCCTCGCTAAACCTCGCTGTTCACAGCACCTGAAGTCGAGGTGAATAAAATGACTTGGCAGAGTCCCTCTGACATCCCCCTGGCTCTCTCCAGAGAGCAAAGGTGTCCAACCTCGGTGTCCTGGCTGCGTGCCAGGGTGGATAATTACATTCAGCCTCTATAAATTAGCCCATGCTCGCAGCCATGGGGAGCTGCAGCGTCATTTCCCCCCGATGCCCAACACGCTCCACCCAGGCACTGGTTGCATCTCAGTGGAGGACAGGCCCAGGGAGAAATTCTCCCTTAAACTGCACTGAGGTCACAAATCTGGCTCTGGACGCTCCTGCTGGGAAAGGAGAGGGCAGAGCTGAGCGGGGTCGGGCTCCCCACCCCAACAAGGATGACCTGATAAATCGCCACCAGTCAGCTGCACCTCGGTAGCGGCCTCGCGGCTCGCAGCTAAAATTAGCTGAAATGGCACGAAGAGAATTGCTGAAACCTCCAGGAAAGTGATTTAAGGCCAGGCACGTGACCTTGCATTTGTCACGGGCCGGAGCACGCGCAGGCTGCTGGCACAGCGCAGGTGATGAGTTCAGCCCTGGGCTCCTGAGCTGCAACTCCATGGTTGGATCTCATGCTCCACCTGTGACCTGGTCCCACTGTCCCCCAGCTTAACCCCTTCTGCTGGGACCCAGCTTTAGGGGTGTCTGGTTATAGCTTTGGAGTGGACTTTGGAGTGCAATTAATTTATTTTTCCCAGAATGAACTAGGTTGGAAAAGACCTTTTGAGATCTTGGCCTAAAACCTCCGCATCACCTAAACCATGGCACTGAGTGCCATGTCCAGTCTTCTTTTAAACATGTCCAGGGATGGGGACTCCATGATACCTAATTTAAGGTTCTTGGTCAGCAATGAGTGTTTCCCACTGCAGACACTGAGATCACCCCATCCAGTCTGGGCTGAGATGGAGTGTCCCTGCTTGGGGCAGATGATAAAGCAAAGAGGTCTAAGCAGGAGGAGATGTGGTGCCACATTCAGCACTTGCCATAATCCATTTTAAAGGCTGGCTGGTTGGTCTTTAATTTCTGGGAAACTGCTGGATTCTGCACCTGGGATGGATGTACAGACAGACTGGGGGAGTGAGGTGCTGGAAAGCAGTGCTGCAGAGAGGGACCTGGAGCTCCTGGTTGATTGGGGAATTTGAATGTGATTCAGCAGTGGCATCAAACACAACATTGCAGGCTGGGCCAGAGAGGGGATTGTCCTGCTCTGCTCTGCTCTGCACTGGTGTGGCCTCACCTTGAATTTTCAGTGCCACGATATAAGGAGATATTGAGCTGTTAGAGAGCAACCAGAGGATGGTGAAGAGCCTTGAGGGGAAGCCATATGAGGAGTGGCTGAGGGTCACAGGTCTGTTCAGCTGGAGAAAATGAGGCCTTATTTTATTTTTGAGAATAAAATGAGGCCTTATTATTTTTGAGAAAATGAGTCTGCAACTTCCCTGTGAGGGGAAGAGGAGGGGCAGACACTGATCCCTTCTCTGGGGTAACCAGTGTCATGGCCTGAGGTTGTGCCAGGGGAGGTTTAAGTTCAATATTAAACCTTTTTCACCCAGAGGGTGGTTGGGCACTGGAACAGGCTCCTCTTGGTCACAGCACCAAGCCTGACAGAGCTCAAGAAATGTTTGGAGAATACTCTTAGGGATGGGCTTTTTTTTGGACAATACTCTTGGAGATGCTCTGGATACAAAGATAGGTTTCTTTAATAGCAGGCTGTCCTCAAGTCAGCCCTATTTGCTAATAGTGAAGACAGAAGAATCAAGCAATTAGTGATACCTGCATGCAGTCATACTCACTGTTTGGGCAGAGACCAAAATTCTGAGAAGTCCCAATGTCAAAAAGCTTGGGCATCAGGTCCACTATAAAACTGTCTGATTATTATGGTTTGGCTGTAGCCCACTGAAGACATGCTCATCCTTTTGTATTCCAAAAAGTATGGAAATCTGTGGCTAATTACAGCACAAGAGAGGTTCTCAGCTATCCATGACAGAACCTCTCTGAGTATTGCTCGACAAAATGACTTCTCTGCTTAATAAAATGCTTAATAAAAGCCAGGAGATGGGCTTGAGGACCCTTGTGGGTGCCTTCCAACCCAGGATATTCTATGATTCTGTGTCCCCCGTGTCTCCTCTCCCTGTCCCAGCACGGGTGCCCTCCCAGGCTGGCAGCACAGGCTGTTGGCTGCCCTGGTGGAGCAGTTCCACCTTTGCATGGCTGTTCTGTGTGTGTGGGAAAGGATTTCAAGAAACAATTGACCAAATGAAACCTCCGTAATGCTTCTAAATACTCAAACACATTAGACATGCCTGCCCAGCTCAGAGATAAATTAGAGCTATTATCACTAGAGCCCAGGCAAACAAACGGAGGGCTCTCTCCAAACAAGCCATTCACTCAAGAGACTGGATTTACAAGGGTCATGGAAGCAGCAGGAGCTGCAGGCACCTGCTTTCTGCAGAAAAATGTTTAAATTGGCCATATTGACTGGGGCAGGAGGAGGGGAGAGGGCACACCTCTGCCCTGTGGGATGTGGGGAGTCACCCGTGGTGCTCTGATGTACTAACTGGCATTTTGTTGTTTTCAGTCAAAGCTGGAAGTCAGGGACTGAACTGTT
Source organism: Petroica traversi (assembly GCA_025920805.1). Taxonomy (NCBI): domain Eukaryota; kingdom Metazoa; phylum Chordata; class Aves; order Passeriformes; family Petroicidae; genus Petroica; species Petroica traversi. Next base: position 2,498,176 of record JAHLSL010000052.1, read on the forward strand.
TTGTTCTTCTCCCATGTGCTGGCTGGGAGATCAGGGTGTGCAGGAGCTTTGCTTTGCTCTTGGATTTTTTTGCCTGCTTCCAAGGAGGGATTGATGCCTTTTCCTGGTGTTAGGAAAATGCAGCCAGACACGGTTAAAGGGGTTGGGGTCTTTCCCTCAGTATTTGAATCAGGATCCTATTTGGTGCATCCACTTCACCCAGGTGCCAGCGTGGCAAATGCACCCCCGTCAATCACACACACCAGTTCTAGACTTTACACAGCACAGATCCAACAAGGGAGCCCAATGCTGGGGCTGGGCTGGGCTCAGCTCGAGTTTCCAGAATCCTCCTGTCAGGAGACCTTGGGTTCCTGAGCCAGTGGGAATGTTTGGTGTCCCTGGCTCTGCAGCTCTGGGCTGTTCAGTCTCAGGGCCTGCAGAACACTTACAAAACACTGAGCACTGAACTAAGTAAAAGGTTACAAGTGTGCATGCTGCTGATACTTGTGGATACACAGAACTGTGTAAAAGGGATAGAAAAGACAAAAATCATTCCAGCATCAGGATGGGGAGCCAAGCTGGGGGTAAGGTGGCGTTGAGAGAGAGGTCAGCTCAAATCAGCATCTTGGGCAGCAAGGAAACTGCCTGAAAGGGTGAATGGAAGCCAGAGCGTGCATTTTGGGCTGGGGTTTGCATGGCAGCCAGAGGAAAGAAGGAGCAGATGCAGGGACAAAAAGGAGTCAGGACAGAGATAATTATTCAGCCTGCTGGCTGGGATGGGCAGCACATTTGCCACGGTGGCCACGAGCACCACGCTGGGGCTGAGCGTGACCGAGGCTGGGGCTGAGCCTGGCTCAGGCAGGGAGGCTGGAGAAGGGCCACGCTCAGTGCAGGGTTTGGGGGGCTTGGCTGGGCCCCCAAATCAGCCACGGGGAGCCAGGCTGGGGGGAGAGGCTGGGCAGTGACCACAGCTCTGGCCAGCCACCCACAGAGGCTGCGTGGAGGGTGGAATTCTCCTCTGAGGGATGCTCCTGAACACAAAAACTTGCTCCTCAACCAGAGTGCTGCTTTCTGGAAGACATCCAGTCCCCACGAGCGACCTCTGACTGATGATGAATTTGCCATTTCCCTTGGTAACTGGACCTCCTGATTAACCATCCTCCCTGCTCCAAATTGTCTTTTATTTCCCGTGCAAGGTTCCCTCGCTCGGCGTTGTCAAGCCTCACTATTTATTTTGGGTTCTGCTGCTTACTGTGCCTTTTACCTGTGAGCCTAACGAACATGCCAATCTCAGCTATTTTCACTCTGTGGGTATCTGGGATCAAGTCACGACGAAGATTTTCTTTGACTGCTGAGCAGACAGAGCCCTTTCAGTCTTTTGCAGGGTTGAGCACAGGCAGAGCAGAAGCTGTGCCTGCCACTGCCTTGAGCATCTCCCAGTGCGTGGGATTTTATTTAAAGTCCCAGCCTCTGGACTTGAACCATTACAAGGTCCTTTTTTTTATTTTCCTTTTTTTTCCCCCCAGAAACCTGAAAACACAACCTAAAAGACAAATACTATTATACTATATTATATTATATTATATTATATTATATTATATTATATTAATAATATAATATTAATATTATATTATATTAATAATAGTAATATTCTAATAGTATATTATATAATACTATTACAATATAGTATTAATATTATTATTGATGATGATGATGATGATGATGATAATAATAATAATAATAATAATAATAATAATAATAATAATAATTTGGGGATTTTTTAAAAGTCATCAGGAGTTCTGTATTGTTTTGGGTATTTTTTGCCATAGATGCTGGCTTGGTGAATAATTTGCCAAGGTGCAAACTTGCTGAGGAGACACCATGGGCTCAGGAGTGTCTCCTTCCATCCTGTGTGGCTCCTGCAGGCAAGGCAAACACTGACCTGAAATCCTGAATATCTGCACAGTACCAGGATAGGTTTAGTTAATGTGGGTGGCCTATATGGTCTTGACAACTCTGAATTTCGAGTCTCCATCATCTGCAGGTTCTTCTGTGTTGCTGGGCAGGCTGAAGGGCACAACTGGCCTCACCAGCAGTGTCATGCACATGGAGAGAGATGGAGTTTATTTTCTGGCTTCCTTCGAGGGTCAGAGGCCCACAATGTCAGCCTCTCTCAGCTGAGCTTCAGCAATCCCATGGATTTGGCTTTCTTGGTCTTCCATTGTTTTTTTCACTCTCCCCAGTGTCTCCTGGCACTCCTGGGATAAACCAGGAATGTTTCACACTGAAACAGCAAGACGTCTTGTCTAAAAATATTGAAATTATGTGTTTCCCCTAAATTCATTCATCTGTTTATACTTCTTCACAGGCAAGAAATTTGTGAAGCTGGATGCAGAGCAATAGTAGCTTTGGTGGCTGAACCAAGCTGGTTTTCTGTTGATTTAAAGCAAGTCCTCCTAATTGCATCCTGACCCTCTTAAATCTCTCCAGTCCTTGTAGTGAAGATCTACATCATTCACCATTTCCAAACTTCAAGGTTTGGGCACCTTTATCTGCCATTTCTGCTTCTAAAAGGACTCTGGAGGCTGGGAGTTTGGGAGCATTCTCCTACTCCATATAGATTTTGTTGTGTTGTCCCTTCCATAAAAGAATCAAGGTGGTGCTCAGGCCCTGAAATGCTTGATTGTTTACTGAATGAAACAAAAAGCTGCAGCAAATAAGGGTTGATGTTTTAGGGCCTGGATAAAAAAAAAAATAAAAGAGGGAAGGATGTGTGTGTCCATATATCCCACACATTCAGGTTCATGTTTCCCACAAGGTGAAGGAAAGCCCCTTTTGTAGTCTACACCTGTGTTTATTGTATTTGCTTCAAACTTTATCACACGAGGCCGAAATGAGGGTGGCAATAAAATATTCCATGGTGGGCATGTAAGACAGGCAGTGACTCGTGTTTTATGAAATGATTTTAGGAGCAGGAGAGGAGATATCGAGGTTTGCCAGATGGACACAACCTGAACTGTGGAGAGCTGCTGTTTTACCCTGGTTTTCAAAAAGAAATGCTTGAAGATGCCCAGCTCTGCTTCTGTCCTGCTAGCCAGGTGCTCAGGGGAGACACTGGTAGGAGCTCAGCTCCTTGGAAAATTATCCTGCTTATTTATGTGATGGCAAGGGAGAAGTTTGTGTTTGGAGGCCAGCGGATTAATGAGTTAGAACCCAAAGAATCAAACCTGTTTTAGTAATTTTCTGCAAAACAAACACGAGCCCTGACTTTCATGGGCTGCAGAAGCATTTGAGAGGTTATCCTAGCAGAGATCAGAGCTGCAGCCAGTGAAACCCTGTAAGAAAGAGCCTCAGGCAGGAGACAGACAGACAGACAGTCAGTGCAAGGCAAACAGAAGCAGTGACTGACATTTGAGCACATTTAAAAGAGCCGAGGAACAGAGCTGGCACCCTGAGAACCCCAAGGCCATGGAGCCGCCCTCCTTCCTTCCCACAGCAATGCTCTTAAAACATTGACCAAGACACGCTCGTTCATGTGTTGCCCCCGGAGTCAGCGGCTGAAAAGCACTTTATGAGGCAGCAGGAACACAATGGGCTATTATTTTTAGGCTGGAGCCATTCACACATTTTCTCTGCGGAGCGGGTACCCTCCCTCTTTGTTGCGTTTAGTTATTTGTGCCGGCCTAACATCCCCTGCCCACCCAGCCTGTAACAAAATGAGATGCTGATCTTGTCTGGGGAGGTAAAGCAGCGCAAATTTCCCTCATCTGGAAACCCTTGGGGTCTGAACCTGCGCTTGTGCTGTGTGTCCAGAGCAGTGCAGATAATGACCTGAGGCTGCAGGGAACTTTGGGCGCACACTGCAGCTCCTCCTCCCAGTAATGCTCTCCTCAGTGGATTAGAAGAAGCTTCCCTGGCAAACTGGGAAGGAGTCCAAGCTGGGGAGCTGGTGTGATAGGAACTGACAGGGCTGGAAATTTGATTTCTGACTCTTTGTGCGTGTATTTCTCGTGGAAGGAGAGGGAGAGGGAGCCAGGAGTAGTTTGAATCCTGCAATCATTAAAACCAATTCCACTTTTCCTGCCCCTGCCCACCTCCTGATATGTGTGTGAAACAATCTTTACAGCTACACAGCCATCAGATGGTATCGACCCTGCGGTGGAAATTGCTATTGACTGCTGCTGGTGCTGCTCTCTGCACTTCCGTGGCTTTTAAAGCGACACTCTTCAGGTGATTTCACTTTGCACATGATCCAGCCCGAGGAGCCCTGCCTGAAACGGGATGGGAAGAGCCTGAGTGGGGATTTGTGTGTGCAACAAGCACCGTCACCACCCCTCGGCCACAGGAAGGGTGTTTGAACAAGTAGGGAGAGATGCTCCTGCAGAAACATTTGTCTAATGGGAAAATTCAGAAATTTGTTTATTTTTTTCCCCTTTAGGCCATCACAAAAGGATTCCTGCGTCCCACTACAGTTTTTTTCCTACTGCAATGGTATCACAAAACCAAGACAATTCTTCTACCCCTATGAAGGATCCATCCAGCTTTACATCAGGACTTGGACACACTGATTTCATGTTTTAAGGGACACTTCTGATTCCATATCACAAATTCTCTCTCATCTGTTCTGGGTTCCAACAACAACAACAACAAAAGTTGGAAATAATAACACTTCCCTTTGATGCAAGTGTTTTGTGCAGCTTAAAGAACTCCTGTTTCTCACAGAGCTCTGTCTTTGCCCCCTGACTTCAACCACACGGCATTGCCCAGGAGCAGCAGCTGGCCAGATGTGCCCAGTGTGTGTTTGTGTGCCAGGAGTTCCCTTTCTGCTGTCTGGAACAGCAACTGCCTAAAGCTTCCGAGCCACCCCTTAGCTCGAATGCAAATAACCACTGCTATTAGCTCTGAGCACTCCCTGACAGCCTTGATTTCAGGTCACAAGACTGGCAGGCTGCTGAGGTGTCAGGAGATGTGCCTGGCATTTCCCCACTCTCCAGCCCAAGCCCTAGGAACTGCTCTCACTGCTTTACACTGAGCCTTGCTGCTCATGTGGGGAGGCTGAGCTCTGTCTCAGCTGAATGGGAGGAAGAGGTGGGAACAGAAAAGGCTGGATGTTGAGAGGATGTGTTGGTGGGATGGTTTGCATTCCCAGCCCCAAACGGGCTGGGGAGGGAGATGGGGTTAACTGGAATTCACCAGACCTGGGCAGAGCTCAGGGATTTGCAGGAGAGGCAGTAAAAGGCCTGGCCTAGGAGGAGTTTAACCTGCCAAACACTGCCCTGCATGCCTGGGGAGAAAGAACAGGGTGAGGACATGGCCCTTTGCTGCTTTTGCATGTGCTGCCCACCCCTGGGATGGCCACAGGTCAGGCATGTCACTTGTGAGAGGGACTGGTGACCTTTGCCTCTCCTCCTCTTCCCCTCTGCTCATGGCAGGTTGCATCTCTCAGAACACTGCTCCCGTTTCTCTCCTCCCATCCCATCCCCATCCACCTCCTGGAAGCCTGAGACTGCCTGTTCCATGGAAACGTGGGGACCTGGGATGGTTCTTCTCCTCCCTGCTCCTCCTTGGACTCTGCCACTGTCTTTCTGTCTGTCCTGATTCTTGTATTGCTCCAGATCCAGGCTATCCAACCAGGGAAAGAACACTTTCTACAGTGGGGCAGTCTGGAACACAGGAGGAGTTTCAGCTCTTTCATTTGAGGCCAGGGCAATGTGAGCCAAGTGGGGTCTTCCCAGCCTGGACCTTGAAATCCAGGTCTTCTGTGAGTTAAATTGGGACTTCTCACACTTAGAAAGTCAAGTCTCCACTGTGAGTTCAATTGGTACTGCTTCAAATGAGATTTATTAATTTACATCCTTTTAGGGCCTTCCCCACTATGAGACTGGGGGAAAAGCAGCATGTTAGAGCTGCCAGTAGCTTTTAAATTTTTGTGTGTCCTTTTGTCTTCCCCGTTGCCAGAACCACAATGTCACTGCTGTTCTTCCAGCCCTCTGTCCCCAACCCTTGGACACCTTGACTTTTGTGTCCACTAAATGGAGGCTGGAAAGGTTGAAGCTGCTGCTAAACAGCCTGGGAGGCTGAAGGATGGATCCAGAGCAGTGTCCAACAGCTCCACCTCCTCTGGTTCAACAAGACCTCCTTCCAAAGCCAAAATCCCAGTGGATTTACCTTTCCATTCTCAGGGCCGTGGCTTTCCCTGCCCAGCAGGTGCTGAGCTGGTGGGGCTGCTGTGCCTGGAATGTGTGTAGGTGGCTTTGGGCTCACTGCAAGATGTGAACAGAGGAGGTGACATCCTGTCCCTTTCTGGCTTCCCCTCTGGAGAACAGAGCCCATGAAGAGCAAGCTGCTCCCCCAGCTTGCAGCTCCACGTGTCCCACAGTAACCAGGTGCTGCTGGAGTGTCCATGTGCCCTTATCAAACAAGCAGCCTTTGATAGTTTCTCTTTCTTCCGGGCTTAACCTGCCTAAGTCTTTTTGGGCTGAGATTCGATATGCGACTTGACAGCAATTCGAGGTGAGATTTTTTTCCTCCTGGGAAAGCGTAGTAAGAAATTAAGCTTTGCAGGTTTTCTGCCCAGTCGACCAAGCAAAGAAAAGTCCTTGGTGAACTTGGGCTGGGTCTGGGGACAGGAGAGCTGCTGCTGTGATTTGTGGTTATTCTCTCTGCAGCGCTGCCTCCGCAGTCGCAAGTGAGAGGCGAGTGGTTCTGACACCTCTTTATGACCTGGGAGCCACAGGGAAGTAGTGGTGACTTGTGTTCTGGGAAGACAAGGTCATTGGCAAGGGTGGTGCAAGCAGCTTTGGTTTTTCTGACCATGCTAGAATCCAAATATTTTCAATTCATGGGAATTAAAGTGAACATCCCCGTTTTAGGCTGCTGGGTATTCGAAAGTGGGCGCTTCCTGAGGTGGTGTGCAATACAGGGAAAGCTGTTGATAAAAGCAGTAGTGAAAATGGATGTCTGGTTTGAAGCCTATCTGTCCTACAACCTTCAGGGCCTGCCAGGGGACGTGTTTCCTGGGCTGTGAAAAACCAATATGGGACACAATCATATATCAGTGATTATATCGATCACTGTCTCAGACCCGCTCAGTCCAAGGACACCAGCACCTTTTGGAGAGGAGGTGTCACTCCTGCTCAGGGAGTTTGTGGAGGGTGTGGAATGCGAGGGGAGGTGGCTCTCCTTTAGGGAATGCTGGGTCCATACTCAAACCAATTAGTAGAATGGAGCTGAGCAAAGCACAGAAGGGACCAGACTGACAATAAGCAAAACGCTCAAATATGGGAAGTTGGGGAAGAAGCCAAATGAAAATGAAATGAAAGGCTAAGGTCCAACTACAGCAGTTGTGCAAAAAAGCATGGGACAGCTGATAATAGGAAAGCCTGCAGGAACAATGGGTCAACCCCCCAGGAGAGAGGCTGGAGGAATCTGTGAGCAAGCCAAGCAGGGACGGGAGGGGGAGGTTTATCGAAAAGCATTTCAGCAAATTGGAGTTGTTGGCTTGCTTGCCACCATGGGGACCTCTCACTGTGACCTCTTTGCTCAGTGCTTTGTGGTGAGAGCCAGCTTGAGAGGAGCATGGGACAGCAGGGCTGTGACTCAGGGAGCAGCAAGGGGCTCCTTGGCAGACTTTGGCATGGGAGGACACCTCGCCAGCTGCAGGACAGCAGAGGGGCCAATGGTGTTGGCTCTATCCCTCAGCTCAGGGCTGGTGAGAATTGTCTCTGGGGATAGGCTTAGACCCCCATTTTATGAGGGTGATATCAGAATCCTGTAGCTGAGCCCCTTCAAAGGCAGCCTTTCTTAGTCTGGAAAACTCAGGAGAGGAAAACCAACTTCTGACTGCAGACGGACTCCATAAAGACCATTTGAACTGAGATGGTGTGGTGGAAAACATTCCAAAAGCCACGAGTCTGCATCTGAGATGCAAAGGAAGTCGTTCTGGTTATCTCCAGTTCACATGAGGCAGCAGGGATTTCTTTCACAGATGCTGTGACCAAGGCAGGTATTCCATGAGACCTTGGAGTGAGAACCTCGGCTCTTCCTGGTGGTTCCCAGAAGAAAAGCCCTTCTTTCTCTTGGCTCTCCCCACCCCTGTCTGTACAAGAAGGCTGGGCATATCCCCTCCTGGTAAATCATCTAAAAACAGGCTTCCTAAAAAAGACAGCCCATCCTGAAGAGGTCTCAAGGTCTCATTAGAAGGCTTGAGTTGTGAGGGCTCATGGAGAAGCTGTGGAACACAGTCATGTGTTTGTACCTCTAATGTGCCTTTTTCCCCTCTTTTTAAGCACTGCACAAATGTGAGACTCTCTAGATAAAAGAGAATTTAACAGCTATTTGTATCCTTTGAGGAACATCAGTACTGGTTGAAAGACCTTTTTTGTTGAGTCTGGAATGGACCTGCTTTTATTGGAGGACTCTATGACTGCTTTTGTTGCTATTTCCACTGATAGCTTTTACCTGACTTGTTTTCAAAATCCTTGTTGGATTTTTTTTTTTTTTTTCCGTCTTGAAAAACTGCATTTCTTTGCTGAAATTCAAGTTTGGGGTCTGGAAAAATGTCCAAAATGATTTTGCAGGTGGCTTGCTCTGATATGGAAGTCCCAGAAACAGGACATTCTGTAAGGGAAGTCACCTGTTTATTTCCAGGAGGGTAGACAATTTATTTTAAACAATGCCATTTTCTTTTCAATTATAGATGTTTTTGTGGGAAAAAATTGCAGCAGCCTCTAAGAAAGAGCACGTGATCACAATTAAAGGATGTGCTGTGCTGGATCAGAAGGTAGCATTTAAACCAGGGAAAGTCTGAATATTGGCTATAACTCATTGTAATTATACCATCTATTTCAAACATGTAAATATGTTTGGTAGCACTTACATGTTTATGTCAGCTATTGGGAAAAGACGTTTTTCTTTTTGGTAAACTTCTGGTGGTAGGAATTTTGTTACTTCTATTTGAATAAGTAACCAACAATTTAAACACCACAAATTTTCGCGTGAACAGAATTTGTTCCCCTCTCTTGTGCTTGTAGGATTTTGCCTGTGGCCGGGTTATTTATAATAATTTCATGGATAGGTAATATTAATAACCAATGTGTTAATTAAAACGTATTTCTTAATAGAACAAACCACAACCATGGCAGAGTTTGTGTGACACGGGTTGAAGGTAAGGCTGGGAATAGAATGAGTGGAAATATATTTCTGGCTCTTCCCATCTTTACTGGGATCAGTGGTATTTAGCTCATTTTGAAAGGGCTTTGAGATCCCCAGGCTGAGAGCCCTCCAGAAGGCCTAAAGTCTAACACACAAACCCTGCAAAAATCTGAAGGCTGATTTAACCTGGCACCTGGAGTGAAGCTGTGTCTCTGCTCAAATTGATGAGAAAAGTCCCTTTGCTTCTGGGGACTGGGATCCTTCGCCAGGGGAAATCATTCTGAGCCTATTTCCCGTCCCTTTGACATTTTCTGTCTCATCAAAAGCCAAAGGAGTAAGGAGGAAGGTTAATGACTAAATTGACAAATAAACAATCAGTTCAAAGCAACAAGACATTTCCAGGAAAATTTTAGTTTCCTCTGAAAACCGGGGGAGGTTAGGAATGTAAACACTGCCACATTTTAATGTAGAGGAGACCATCTATATGGAGCTCATTGTGTCTGGGAAATAGAAAGGGCTTGGGGTTTTCCACAAAAAATTTTCTTTTAGAGGAAAATTGAAGAGGGAGAAAAATTAATTTGGTCATGGTGAATGAAGAAGGGCATGACCAAAGTGGTGTCGTAGGCAGAGCCCTTCTGATGACCTGTGCACTGTCTGGCTCTGGGAGATCAGGCTTGGGGCAGCAAGCCTCTCTTCACAAAAAGGAAATATTTAAGGAGTCCCAGGCCAGGAAACTGCTTCTCATCCTGGTGGCTTCATGAGTGTTGAGCCATGGTGACAGTGGGACGCTTCCCTCACGCTCGGAGAGCAGAGAGAGTGTTTGGCCTTCATTTCCAAGGGCTCCACTTTGCCACAGTAACGGTGCATTAACAACAGCTTGATTTTCATTTAATAAATAATAGGAATTGCGCTGCGATGCGGCCAAGATTTTAAACAAGAGGCTCCCATAAACATTTTCTTCAGGAATCTGTGATAAACCAAAGATAGTTCAACATGCTCGGGGGGGAGCGGGGACGCCAGACTTGGACGCTGTCCATCTGCTACGCCATTGAAACAAAACCACTTTATAATAACCACAGAGGAGAGGAAGCGAGGCAGCTTGGCACATACACTTACACTACGTGTGGTGGAAATGTTTATTCTTCATTTCAGAAAGATTTAGTGGGTGTAGAGATAATAGAGCATAGTGCTCACTTGTGTCTTGGGGAAGGAGGGGTGATGGTGTTTGGGTTTTAAGGGAGTCCAGTGTCGGCTCCCACGGGGAATATTTTCGGTAATACCTATTGCAATCTCATGCGCTTGGAAGGCAGGAGGAGACAGAGGGATGAAATGTGCTTTTCAGGAGAGGTGCTGTAAAGGCCCCAGGATTAGTTATCTCTGACAGGAAGGATTTTACAGACTCCAGCAGACGGCAGAGGCAGAATCCTGGCCATTTCTGCACTGGCACGTAGATCCTCCAAGGTGCTGTGCTGGGCTGCTTCCCTCGGAGCAGCTTGGATTGCTCTGCCCTGCTCTCTCCGAGGCACCACGGGGCTCTCTGGGGCTCACCAGCCCCAGGCTGACCTGAGGCATCACATTATGACTCGGAAAATAGGGAAGGATCTTCAAAATAAAGAGTCAGGAGGGTCAGCAGGCCAGCGCATCCCACAGTCCCCACTGTCCCTGTCATCGCGCTCCCTTTCCCACTGTACACGCTCAGCTGTCCTTGGAGCTGCTCAAAATCAAACCCCAAGACCCTGGGCTGACCTGTGGGGGTGGGACAGCAAACGTCTAGACTTGGGATGTGAGCAAGCAAGTGAAGGGATGACTAAGTGTCTGAAAGTTTGGACCTTTGGAGAGGAGTCCCTTGGCTCTTGGTGTCTTGGATACAGTTCTGCTTCCTGTGGAGCCATGGAGATGATAATATTTTTTCTCGCTTTTTTTTTTCCCCCCCTTTTCAGAAAACTAAAAAAATATACAGATATGTCTTGGGCGAGAAAGCAGAAACCTTTGAAAAATTTTGGCAAATCAAGACACATGAAGAACGTGTTGAGTGAAACATTTCAGAGCGACAAAAATCAAAACATCTCACTGCGCCTTCAACCGCTTTAAAGGATTTTAATGGTTCGAAAGGAAATTTCAAAATGAAAAGTCGTGTTTTGCTTAAAACACTGGAAAGTGTTTCATTAAAAAGGAAGAGTGGAAGCAAAACAATTGCCTTATATATTTTTTTTTCTCTCCAAAGAACCTGATGGGTCTTTCCCAAACTGATGCTGAAGTCAGGAGCTGGGATAGACATATCTTCCCTTGTGTTACAGGCTGGCATCCTTGGAGAAGGACAAACTGATGAAGCCATTTTCCATGAAAGAAAATCTTGAATCACCATAAGTATTTCATTTATTAACTTTTAAATGCATATTTGCAGGCCAGCCCAGTCCCGAGGCCATGCCTGCTGACCAGCTGATGCCTACAGAGATCTTTTCAGACACAGGATAGTCTCAGATGTCAGGGAATGAAGAAAGGAGCTGGGAAAGTCCTTTCTCTCCAGGATGCTGTGACATGTAGGTTGGAATGGTGGTTTTGGTGGCCTTAACATCTCTGCTAGCTCTTCCTGTGCAGTTTGGCCAGTTGAGGGGCCATCGAGTGTGGGATGTGGCATTGCTGCCCTGTGTGATGTGCTTGGGGATGCTCAGCACCAGGGAAAAAGAGACAATCACAGAATCAGTCCTAAATTAGCAGGGACCACAGCAGGTCATCTGGCGCAAGGTTTAGTGAGAGCAACAGCACCATGAAGACACGCTGGTGGCTGAGATTAAAGGGATACACTGGTGGGGAAACCCTGCTCGCCCCTGTAGATTTGGGGACAGGGTGGGGAGTCAGAGCCAGCTGGATGAGGAGGCACAGAGGCTGCCAGTGGGGCACCAAGGCGCCGAGAGGATGGGGAAGGCCGACAGGAGGCGAGGAAGGCTAAAGGGAGGCGGGATGGCCGGCTGAAGAGACATGGAGAAGGCTGAGGGGAGGCAGAACGGCTGAGGGAGGTGGGGGGCACAGCAGAGCCTCAGCAGCAGCCGTGGGGCCGCGGCGCTGCTGAGGGGAGGCAGAATGGCTGAAGGAGGTGGGGGGCACAGCGGAGCCTGAGCACCAGCCCGGGGCCGCGGCGCTGCTGAGGGGAGGCGGAAAGGCTGAGGAGGCAGCGCTGGG
>JAHLSL010000052.1:2510887-2591713 GCA_025920805.1 Petroica traversi
AAGAGCCGGTATCTGAACTGCCCTAAGCTTCGGGGAGTGCAAACCTAAATACGCACCTTCAAAGGCACTACCAAAAGTTAAGGGAGAGGAGAAAAAAAAAAGAAAATGAAGGAATTAGAACAAAAAAGTTGCCCTGAATTACCTGGGCTACACTTGATATTTCTTGTGGGCTGCAAAGCTGCTTGGTGTGTTGTCCTTCCTCCTGATATTTATGCCCCGAGTTGAAGCAGATTGCTAGAATACATTGTTCCTGGAAAAACGCACCGCACGGCCCCAAAACTCGCTTAGAACTTGGAGAAGGATAAAAGTACCCCCCAAACCTCAGCTTCCATACTCCCTGCCTCCACAGCTTCTACAGAGCTCCCACTTACCAAAAAGGCTGTTTGCAGGGTTGATCTTACTAATTTTCTTATGTTCTTGCAGGGGCAGAGTAGCTGGGAGGAGGAGGAGGAGGAAATCATTCACTTTCTCCCCGGCCAGACCCGGGGCAGTGAGGGGGCTCTTCCTTTGGAAAGTTGCAGGAATCATGTGTATTCCTGCTTGGATAATTTAGTGTAGTTAATCAAATCAATAAAACCAAAGCAGAACAGAGCTAGGAGAAGGCTTTATGGGTTTGCTTTGCAGGTCAATTTCAGCCGCTTCCTCACAGTATTTTTTTAAATTATTATTATTATTATTATTTTTTAATTCCGAGCTGGCAAACACGCTGTATTTATCAGTAATGTTTGGCTTTGCATTTCCTCCTTCCGTCCTGCTATTGCACGCTTGTTTTGCTGCCTTTTTTTTATTATTTTTGGGGTTGTTTGTTTTTTCTTTTTTTTTTTTAATTAAGTTTTGGGAAGATGCAAAGTGCCAGCATTATTTGTAAGAGGGCCCTTCCAGCACATGTACGTGATTTGCTTATACCCAAATGTCTGCGCCCATCTGGGTGTGCTGATAAGGGAACGCTGTGGTTCTGCAAGGGTATATACCTTTGAGAGACTTCATCAGATATATAAATCTTTTTAACATGTTGTGGGTGGTGGGGTAAGTAGTGTGAATGTTTGCCAGATGTTCACATCGTCTTTCGCGTGTAATTTCGGTTGGTAAACAGAAATCCCCGCAACCGGCGCCTGATAGCAACAGCCCTGTGTGTGCAGCTGAACCCTTGGCTAAACCACCCTGTGTGGGGCTCAAGAGGAGGGGGAAAAAAAAAAATAAATTAAATCACACCGTTTCTTTGCCTCAGCGGGCGCGTGGTGGGTTTTAAAACCAGCCAATTAAAACGCCCCCCTCCCCAAAGTCTCTCCTGAAAACCCACAGGGAGAACGGTCAGCTCTGGAATAGCAGCAGCCGAAAGGAGCGTCGTTGAATAGCATTCCCTCCCCTTCCCAGAAGCAGCCGGCTGTGATTTTTTTTTTTTTTGTAATGTGTTTACCGTCCCAATTGTAAAGAATTAAATTTTAACACCTGCAAATAAGCTGGATGTAAGCAGCGTGGAGGCAGAGGAGTGGGCTTCTCTCTCTGTATGTCGTTCCATGCTCCAAGTTGGGCGCCGAAATTCCCTGCATTGACAGCTCTAAGCAGGGGATCTTCCCAGCACTGGGGCAAGGAGGAGTTTATTTCCCCTTTGCCTCGCAGGATGAGCCTAATAAAGCACATGGCCTGGTGTGATGATGTTGGGTAGGGGGGACAGGGAGAGCTCAGTGTCTGAGCTGAGCTTGGCTCCCCAAAGCTCTGGCTTTGCCATGGAGCCGCTCGGTGGCACAGGCGATTTCCAAGCCATCCCTAAACCGGTGACATTGCCTCGGGTTGGTGGCTGTTTGCAGCACTGGGGGGCTCAAACCTGCTGTCCCAGCGTGAATTTGGAAAGTTGTTCCTCGTGGTGACACCCTGAGCTCACGCTCCCCTCTTTTCTTTTCTCTCCAGGAAACATGCTTTAAACTGCCACAGGATGAAGCCAGCGCTTTTTAATGTCTTGTGTGAAATCAAAGAAAAAACAGGTAGGAAATCAATGCTGTTGGTTCTGTGTTATTTTTCTCTTTGCTCTCTTTGGGGATTTTATTCCACCAAGTTTGTGGCCCCCCACCCCCCTTCTCATGCAGCAGTATTTAAGTGGGGAGAAATAACTCGTTGATATTTAATGCTTCTGGCGGTGGAATTGCATGATGTGGTTTGTGTCTAGAAGAGAAAATATCGTGGTTTAATTTCTATTGTATAGCCTTTCTTTATTTATTGCTTTTTCTGGGGAGAAAAAACAAAAATCAACCCTCTTGCAATTTCTGTCTTGCTCTAGTTTCTTCTTTAAGGCATGGCACTGTTTAAAAAAAACCAAATAAAATCTGACTGCAGAGTGGATGTGTGGGAAATAATCCCAACGAAATGAAATTGTGCAGTTTTATTACCATTAGTATTCAGGTAAACACAAAGGTTTCTTACTTTTTTTTTTCAAAGAAGGGGTTAAAATGCTCTTGTCTGCCAATCATCCAGGCTAGCTCATGTAAGAGCGAGTTGTCAGTTGCCTTTAGTGAAAGCAATATATTAGATTGTTAGTTACTTTAGGGTACTGTTGTTTTATGGCATGGGGTGTTCTCAGGCTTCTTTAGAAGCTAATGGCATGAGAGCGTTGGTTCTGCTGTTTCCCACTTTCCAGACCTCCTACCATGTACTAACACACTTATAACACATCCCAGGGGGGCATTTAAATTTTAAAAGCAACAATTAAAAAATAGCAGTCATCAATCAAGGGTGATCTTAAACAACAGATGCTCAGGGAAGGACATTTAGCAACATGCACCACTTATTTATGTATTTGTTGGAATCTCTATTTATTTTTTTTTTGTCTTAAATTAAAAAACCAAAAAAGTGGGGGGGAATGATGGAAATTCAGGGGTTGGTTCACCTTTCCTGTTGGCTTTTTGAGCTGACCACAGTTGATCTGTGGGCTTTCCCATGCCGGTGTAGCTGCCTTGTTTCAGAACGCTGCAAAGTACTTGACTTTTTCCCCCCCTTCCCCCCCTCTTTACAACAAGGACTGAAACAGTCAATAATTCATATCTAAGCCATATAAGCAAGGGCATGACATGAATGAAAGTGACAATAAATATGATTGCACACCCAGTTGATATACATTGATAGTTACACATAAAAGGGGAACAGCTTTCAGAAACCTCAACTGGGTCTTTTTTTTCCTCCCATGCTGAAGTATATATATATAAATATATATATATATAAAAACCTTCCAGCATGAGCAGCTGATTGCAAATACAATTACTTGACTCTTGCAATATATATAAAATGACTAAGAGGGCCCTTTGTTAAGCGTTGTTTGTGCAGCCTTAGCCCAGACAAAGCACCTACCGATGGCATTCGGCTCTCCCGAGTCCTCGCGGCTCCGGGGCCGCCTCTGACCTTCCCGAGGACTCCTTCCCTACACACTTCCCATAATAACCATCTTCAGTGTAGGAGCCTCCAGCCTCCCCTTTTGCTGTTAACACGAGAGGGTCTACGTGGAGCAAAACGCTCAGGATTTTACAGCGTTCCCCCGCGCGCCTCCGCAAAAAAAGGAGCCACCAAGTTCCTTTCCCTCTTCTCGCTTTCTCCTTTAATTTTTGTGTGAGCCAAGGAATGTTTGCCTCCTCTCCATGTGTGTTTGATGCTGCAAAGGTTGCCTGCACAAGGGACAGTTTTTTTGGCAGGGTTAACTGTTTAATCCCAGCTCAGCTTCGCTGTCGGCGCAGTTGCAAAGTTTGGGGGACGGGGAATCTGCTGGGACCAAACTTGGTGGGAAAAGCCAGGTGAGCTCAGGGATGCTGTGAGGTTCTGGGAAGCTGGGGAGGATGAGGAACTGTGCATACCCAGGGCGATGAGGTGTGATAATTCCTGTCTGCTAAGGAAAATGGGCAGAGGTGGTATAGGGCAAAACATGCTGCTGGAAATACAGATATTCAGGTGTGATCTGGGGCTGTTTTCCATTTTTATAAGTGCTATTTGTTGCTGTTGTGCCTGGGTTACTTGACTGCAAGGCTGTGCTGTGGAGGTCTCCAAAGAGGTTGACTCGAGATGGCTTTTGGAGCGTTGTTTATCTACCCTTGGTTCTGTTTGCGCTGAATTCTTTCGCTTTGCAAATTCAAAGACCTCCTCCCTTCTCGCCCTCATCTGCGTCCCCCAAAAGTCACACTTCATAAGAAAGCAAACAGCCAGATGGTTTCAGTTTATTTTTATTATTTTTTTTTTAATTATTGCTTTGTGGGCCCGATGCTAGGAGGAAGTTTGCCTTGTTTTTTCTGGGGCCGAGGGTACCGCCTGCATCTGTTTGCTCACCCCTTCCTCGCGGGCAGCGGCGTGAAAGTTGAGCCAACTTCTCTCTTCCCACTTTCCATTTAGCTTCCCAGATTTTTGCATGTGTGGCGTTTGAAATCCTGGTGATTGTTTGTGGTCACTGGTGGGTGTTTGAAAGTGCGTGCGTACATCTTCCCCCCGGCGTTATGATGTGCAGAAATGTGCGTTCGGTTACCCCGCTGCCTGATTTAAGTGACTCCAGAGCCTTGCAGAGACTTTACCACCATCTCTCGCTACATTATGGCTACTATTTCATAGCGTTAACCTTGTCTTGAGCAAACCCAAAGTGTCCATAAAGTTCTTAGAAAAATAGGTCATCTCTACTGGCCAAAGAGTTGCCTTTTGCGTTTGGGCTCTTTAGTTGTTTTAAAGTATTTGTTATCGCTTAAAAAAATTATAATGATTAAAAGAAAAAAAAGCTCAGTGGGTTGCCTTTTGTCTGCAAACCTGGGGATTGCTGCTTTTGGGGTGATGTCTGTTTGAAAGTAATAGAAGTTGAGAGGTCTGATCCAGGCAGGAGGATGTAGGGGAGGGAAAAAACTGCCGCTTAAATATACATCGAAGTTGTCGGCGTTCATTTGGTGTGTTTTCACTTGCTGTTGGTCGCTTTGTTGCGAGGGAAGGGGCAGGACTGCCTTCAAATGGCTGGCTGGCTGGCTTTTTGGAATAATAATTATGGAAATGGGAGGCATTGTTGTCCTAAATACAATTGATTCCTCCGTCAATAGGGATTGAAATCGGAAATTGCATCGCTGATTTATAAAAAGTTTGAAGGCAGGGTTAGGGGCTCTGTCTTTATGGCTGGGGTTTTTTTTTTTCCCCCCTTGTTTTTTTCCCCCTCTCTCTTGGTATGTTTTTTTTTAAGCTGTTCTCTGCATGAGCAGAATAGCTAAGCAGAAGAATCAGGCAAGGCGTACGCAGACGTGGGGTCCTTGGATGGCAAACTGGAAAATATCTGCTGTCAAAATGCAGCAGCATCTATTTCAGCTGTGAGCCTTTCCCAACTCCCATCTCGTTCGGCAGGGACCGGCGGGGAGAGGCTGAGCACAGGATATATGACCATTTAATCTGATTCCTCCTCCTTAAGAGCTTTTCCCATCGTTTCACTTTCTCCGCTCATTTGGGGGAGGTGAGGGCATTGGGCAAATTCTACTTCTTTAAAAAGACCCTGACTTTGCATTTGAAATCCCACGGTTTTTATTTTCTTACCCCCCTCTCCTTCCTGTGCTGAAGGAATTCAGGATTAAAAGGAAAATGTACATAGCACCAATGGGGGGATTTACAAAGTGGAATATTTATAGACCGCACTGATTAGCCGTGCAATTGTTGTTGAATAATGGATTTGTTGTCTTTTTTTTTTTTTAATTTTAGAACAGCATAGCTATATAAGGTGCCTCTTAGCTACCTTTCCCTGTGCATTATCTTCACCAAACTTAAGTCATATCAGATCTTTGGAGGAGGTAGGATTTTTCCCCTTCTTCTCTTCCTTAACACCCCTTTGTTCTCTCCAGCTCTGTGTTCAATTAACACCCCCATCGCAGAACTGTAGTCTTTTTTTTTTTTATGTCTGTTACTGTATTTCACTTCTGACACCTCTCTTATTATTCTTGCCTGCTATTTCTCTTTAATACAGCAATTATGTTAGGGGGTTTCTTTTTCTCCCTCCCTCCCTTCTCTTCCCCACGCCCCAAGTAAAGCCCCACCAGGAGCAGCATGGGGAGAAGAGGTGCTGGGGGTTTTGGGGTGTGGGGCAGTGGTATAAGAGGGGTACACTGGCAACTCCAGCACCCCTTGGCTCGAGCATTTCTCACGTTTTTCTACAATGGGGCAGCTTGCTTTCCTTCCCCCCAGCCCTTCCCCAGGGTATCAAATCCTGCCCTCCTCCTTATCCTGTGTTTCCAGCGAGGAGGTTTCCCAAGGCACAGGAGAGAGTTCAACACCCCGATTTGAATTTCAATGCAATTCTTGCACCTAAGGCATCATTCTGCTGCTGCCAAAGAAAGCTCATCAGGAAAGTGCTCCTGCTCCAGCCCTGCAGGATCCGGGTCCCCACTCGGCTTTTTGGGCAGGTCCAGCCCTCGCCCAGCTGCTCTCCCTCCTGCCCTTCAAAGGGGAGGGAGCTTTTGCTTTGATATTTGTTGTTACTATTTTTTTTTCTTTTTTTGCCTTCCAATTGAAAGGCTTTGAAGGCAAAAGTGATGCTTCTCTCTCTGTGCCAGGCAGAGTCTGCAGGGTCCCTGGTGTGGCTGCCCTGGGGGGGAAGTGAAACATTTTGGGAGAGCGGGGCCTCCAGTCCCATCCACATTGCCTGAGGAAGCTGTAACTCGCAATTAAATTGCTTCCAGAAACCTGATGCCTTCAAGGGAAAGGAGGGGAGGGAATGAGCAAGGGCCTGGAAGATAGGGATGGTTTGGTAGACCTTGTCTTGGTGGAGGACTGAGTTAACACGAGAGGAGAGGCTGCATCTGGGATGGCTGGGAGGGAATGGAAACCAGTCATCCTGCTGGGAAGTGGGACATGTCCCAGTAGGTCCTGGAAGGAGCAGGGTCTTCAGGGCTGGACCTGTCTCTAAAACAAGTCCTTTTCCTGGGCTTTTTCCAGTATTGTGGTGTCCATCAGGGATCTGCTGGGGATGGATGGCTTTGGAGGAGCGTGCTTGCGGGGAGACTTCTCTTTTTTCCTTGTAATTTCATCTTTTCTTCTTCTCCCTTGGTAGCATGTGGTTGGAGCTCTCTGAATGGAGCAGGCTTAATTAGTTTAATCAAAATTGGCCTCCTGCAATCCTCCAGGGGAGGAGGTGGGAAGAACAGGGCTGCCAGTGGGCTCTTCTTCCCACCTCCTCCCCTTCGGCTCTGCCATCAAAGCAGAGAAACCAGGCCTGGCTCTGGTGTAGCATCCCTGCTCCTGAGGGACTCCCCCCAATTTGGGGAAGCAAACCTGTTTGCTTTTTATTTCAAGGCTTGATTTTTGTGGGTGCCTGATGTCGAGCAAACTTTGTTGTGATTGCAGCAGAGCAGGAAGATGCTCTTGGAGGGTCTGCTGTGCCCCTGTTTGCTCCTTGGGGATGGATGAGCTGGTCTTCCAGCCCTTGATCTCCATGCTCACAAGTTTCCAAGCATTTGCTTGCCCTGGCCTTTCCAGAATTTGGGTAGCTTTGGGTCCAGGGAAGGAGGGTTCCTGGAAGGTGCAGTGCCACTCTTTAGGTAATTCCTGCTGGCAGCACTGGACAAGGCACGGAGGAGAACAAATCTGTGTTCACTATCAATGCTTGCTGGAAAAAAAACAACCCTTTATTAACCAGATGTGGGCATAAACAGCAGCTAATCAGAGCATTCTCTTCCATGAATGTTGTCTTTGCTGCTGCCATGGGTCTCTCTCCAGCCCATCTCCCCTGATCCTGGCAGCAGTCAGTACATGGGTGAGTCCAGGGAAAGAGATCTTGTTACCAGGCCTTGTAGCTCCAAATGAGAAACTCAGAAGATCTTTCAGGCCTAAATTTCTCCTGGGGAAAAATGGTTCAAGTTGCCTCATTTGAGACCTGCAGAGGGATTTCCCCCTCGGAGCGCTGAGTGTCTGCAAGCAGAGCTTTTCTAAACGCTCTCAAATGCGAGATTTATTCCTGTTAGCAGGACTCGTGCTGGCCCTGGGTTTGAGGGCAGTGGTTGTAAACAAAACACAGAGAAACTCTGAGACAATTTCATCATGGTTTGTTTTTTTTGTTTGTTTTTTTTTTCCTCCCCGTCACAAGGAAATTACTGCATGCAGCAATCCTTGAGGGGAGTAGGGTGGTGGTTTAAACATAAATGGGTTTGTTTGCAGTGAGATATAGTAGGCTGTGCTGCTGCTTCTGCTGAATCAGAGCTGTGGATTTTGGCAGGGAGAAGGGAGGAAGATGGGATTCCTCCCCTGCCTTTGGTTCGGCACCTTTTTCCCCAGTTCTTCCTTTAATCTTGGAGCTGCTGCCTTCTCTGCTAATGAAGCTCTGCAAAGGGTTTCGTGAGCTCTTGGAAATCCGCTGGGACACATTTTATTATTACCTTTCTTTCCTTCCTGTGCTTGGAATTGGGGTTCTTTAGGAGGCAGGAGAGCCTCTCTTGACTGCCCTGTGCACTACAGGGGTGGTTTGCAGTTGATGCAAAATATGAGCAACCCAATAGGAGCAGGGAGTGAGTTTTCCCTTGAAGATGAGACATTATCTATTTTCCATCTTATTTATTATTGGTAATTTTTTTTCCTTCCTGCTTTGCATTCCTGTGGCACTTTCCCTATGCATTGAGTTTCTTCTGGTAAAGTGTTTTGCTTTGGGGGTTCCAGTGGGGGGAAGGTGGGCTGCACACCCCCAGGGACAGGATGGGCTGAGTCTTCAGGCATTTGAGAGAAGTGATGCTCCCTTGTGCTGCAAGGATGTGCCCCGTACAGCGCCGAGCCGAGGGAACTCCATGCTGGGTCAGGGTTTGGAAGGAGGTAATGTGATTTACAGCAATGGATCTGGTTAATAATCTCCAGCAGCTTCTGTATACTCAGGGGCTGCTCGTATTCCCAGCCAGGTGTTTGCAGACCGGATCAATATGGCCTTATTTGCATGGGGCTGTCC
This sequence comes from Petroica traversi, assembly GCA_025920805.1. Classification (NCBI taxonomy): domain Eukaryota; kingdom Metazoa; phylum Chordata; class Aves; order Passeriformes; family Petroicidae; genus Petroica; species Petroica traversi. The sequence goes on from JAHLSL010000052.1 coordinate 2,519,802, forward strand.
ATAATCTAATAAACCAACCTCAATCTGCATCCTTTGCTTTCCCCAAACATCCATCGGGTCCTGCTCTGCTCGGGGCATTCCCTGTTGTGGGAGAAGCTGTTTGTGAGCTCTGCCTGGGGTCACACGTGGCTGCACAATTCTGTATCCTCTGAGCCTGGGCTGGGCGAGCACCCCGGATTTTTGGGTGCTTGTAGGTGCTGCTTGGCAGGTGCCACCTCCCCAGTGTGCTCCAGAGGCATCGAAATCAGGGGGTTTTCCATTAAATCCATGTCACCTTTGGGGAGCATCTGCTGGGAGCTCCCTGAGAAACCCACAAAACCATCAGTTTTGGTTATCTTCTGCTCAAAACTGCCTTGGAGGTGCTGCGTCCCCCGGCGACTTAAATAATCCAGGGTGGCTGTAGGGATAAATTACAGAAAGCTGTGGCCTGAGGAGGTTGTGGGCTGAATACATTAGTGTGTGTTGTCAGGAGGGACTCAGGTGATGCTTTCTCCCCCAGTGCTGGGAATCGCTGGAATTATTGATTTGCAACTGTGTCAAGTTAAAAAAAAAAAGAAGAAAAAAAGGGAATAATAATATCTCTTGGCCTTGTGTTTGTGAGCTGTACTCCTGTATGTATATATATGTGTGTGTGTATATATATAATTTTTTGAGCTGGAACAGGAAGCCACTTCTCCTGGCTCCTTTTCCTGGTGGGGAAGGCAAGGCAGCCAGAGAATGGGCAGCCTGGCTGAAGGTTTGGCTGCCAGGGAAGCTGTGCTTGCTGAGGAGCAGGGTGCTGCTGCTGGTGCTCTGTGTTTTGGAGAAGTGGCCACCACAGATAATAGAAATCCCCTGTGACACCTTGAGCAAGCCGTACATTGTCACTGTGCCCTCCCTTCCCAGCCTTTTATTTATAGGAGAAGCCTTACCCAAAATAGCTTTTTTGCCTGCCCTAAGCTGATGGGTTCTTTCCAGTCCCCCCCTGCCCTTTTTTTTTGCCTAAATCTACTGATAAATGGAAAACCCTTGGAAGAGTCAGTGCTGTGAGGAGCTGCTCTAATCTAAAATGATAACTTTGCCATTTTACCTCAGCCTTGTTGAAAAACGAGCCGAGCTGCCTTTGCAAGTGGGATCAGCCTGCTTAAATGCTGGTGTCTGGATTTCTGTTCCTCGCCCGATTACAAGCTTGGAAATTCAGTTCATCATTTCCACGTCCCATTTTTGGTTTCACACAAGCTGCCTGGCCTGCCCATCCTCGTTACCAGAAGAGGAAAATCAAGTTTCTCTCCTGGTTGGATAACATTTTCAAATTCCAGAGTGATGTCGATTAGCAGAATTAGCAGTGGCAGGTTACCCAGCAAAAATCCCCTTCCAGTTGTGAAGTGTTCCTTGCTGGTCGCTGCTTCTTTCCCAGCTCCCGTGGTCCCGATCCCGGATTTGTCTCCACAGCGTGGGGATTTTTCTCTCTTAACTCAGTGCAGTTGTTTCCTTTTGACATTTGATATTTACAAGGCTGGAGCCAAACTGAAAGTGAATCTGCCCATAACTCTACTAAATGTGCCTTTCTAATTTCAACATTAATGTTTCAAAACCCAAGCTGCTGGTGGGTGTACCTTTACTTGTTTACACACATTTTTTTTTTTTTCCCCCTGTGCAGTGATTCTCTGGTGAAACATTAGGAATGATACAATACCTGGAGCCTCTGCATGGATTGGTCTCTGGCTTTCAGATGCAAATTTGGCTTTTAACTCTTAAGTCTTCCATTTTAAAAGGTTGCAAGTATTTTAGGTTAGTATTTTTTTTGTTTGTGAGCAGCATGCTTATATGCAAAATTTTTATTGTAACATATGATTCATCGCAATAATATTGCAAGTATTTTCAATAATGATTGATTGCGATAAATTGCAAAAATATTATTTCATATACCGCAATAACGTGATGAATTTGCAATACTCTGATTATTGCAAATCTCTAGACAAAAGGCTAGAGATTGCAGTTTGCAGGGTGAAAGGAATGAGCTGGAAAGAGTTGTGGCTGTCAATCCTGACTTGATAGCACAGGACACGGCCCCCCCAATCTGTTTCGTGTGTAGCTGGTGCTTTCCAGAAGAGTTCACGTTTAGGGAAGTCACAGGCAGCAGGACATGCTCCACTGGCTGGAGGTGTGTTTTGAAGGGTTTATGACCCTTGCTTTGAAGGGGTCACCTATTTATTTCTGATACAAATGCGTGAGGTTTCTGGCTGCAGCACAGTGCTGTGCATGAGCCTGCAGAGAGCGACGAGCCGCTCCCGGAGCGGTTGCGCCTTTTGGGGGGGAGCAGGTGGCAGGAATGGTGTTTTCGCTGAATGTATTATTCCCCCGGAAAATCCTGGCTGTTAGATCTGGTCAGCAGATGTGAAGTGTCGATCGGTATCGGGGCTGGGAAGGGACTTGCAATATACTTTGCTAATGGAGAAGAACCCGAGGAGCAATTCCCTGATTTACGCTTTTCGGCGATGCGAAATGAAACCGGCTGAAGCGCTTTGCTCAGCGAGCTCTTTGCAGCTTCTTCCTGCAGATTTTTTCCAAAGAGGCTGTTTCTTGGCTCCGTTGCTGGGTGGACAGAGGTGATGGGAGGCTTGGACCCCTTAAATGCATCTGGAGGCACAAAGCATCCAGCATGGGAGCAGGGAGCGAGCGGCGCCCGCTGTAGCTCGCTCCAAAGCCCCGGTGCAATTCTGTCCCCAAGTGGCTGAAAAGGTCATTTAGCACAAGAGCAAACGTTTATTTTTTTTTTCACTCTCTCAAATAGTCAAATTAGCATCCCTCCTCTGCCACAGGAACTGCTGGAGGGGGCATCCTGAGCAGGATTATAGGTAGGGCCTGGGCTGTTCCTCTCCCGAAGGTCCCCAGCTGCTATTTGCACATCCCGGTGTCTGACTGCGGCTGGCATTTCCCCCGTTTGCTGGAATTTACTTTCTGCCTGGCGAGGGCATTGGGTAACATTTGCACACCTGGGCTGCTTAAGCTGTGGAGGGGCTGGGGGGATGTGTTGGAGAAGGTCAGGGGTCTCTGCTTTCCTCCTGGGCAGGAGGGAGCAGGGAGAGCAGCTGCTGGAACTGTGTCCTCTCCAGAAGCAGAAAGCAGGAGGGGGAAGATGGTGTTGCATAATGTCACGATACCTGTGCATCCATCTGGACCTGCTCTGATGCTGGGTGGATGCAGGGCTGGTTGGGAGCTCAGACCCTGCTCAGTTTTCTCTGTGGATGGATCATTTGGGCAGTGGTTGGTTTTTGTTGTGGTGGAGGGGGCTGTGTTTCCTTTTGGATAGGATTGCAGTGTCCAGCAAGTGCACAGCCCAGAGTGGGAGTTTTCCTTAGGAATAGCTCTTCTGCATCCAGGTCTGGAAAGTCATGGAATCCTCACCTGTGGGCTCTTGAGGGTAGGATGTGCAGCAGCACAATGGCATGGCTGGAGGTTTAGGGAGGCTTATCCCAAGGGCAGACTGGAATTGTTGACCATGAAAAACCTCACAAGTAATATGGAAGGAGCTGAGACACAGCAGAGGGTGGTGGTTGGGAAAGTCCCTGGTCTTTCCATGTGTCCTGAGGCAGTGGCAAAGTCCACATGGATGGAAGGACAGATTTTTATTTCCCTTTTCCCACCGTGTTTGGTTAGACCTTGTAGGTGTCCTTTTGCATATCCAGGGGTGTGAGAGCCAGGGGCCAGGCCAGAAAGTGAAGCCCATGGTGACACAGTGCTCCAAGGCCCTGTTGGGAGCATGCTGTGGGCAAGCATCATCCTGGGCTGGGATTGGGAAAGGAGCTGAGCAATTAGGAGAGCTCCCTGTAATTTCGGTTTGAGAGGCACTTGATAAGGGAAATTTTTAATCAGAAGGCTGTCTTCTAATAGAGAGGGAAGTGCTGGTGTGGTGGGTCTGTGCTTGTGGTGCACCCCTTCCTCCTGGTTCCTTTGGCTTTTTTTAAATTGCTTTTGCTTCACCCTTTGGGAATGCTCCCCCAGAGACACCCAGGTGCCCATCAGCACCATTGGGGAGCTCTTTCCAAGATTTCCTTGGCCTCCTGCCTGTGGTGTGTAGTTGTATCCTGCTGCCTTCCTTTTGCTGCGTCTCCTCCCTGTGCAAGGCCCTGGTGCTGGGTCTGACCCTGGTCAGGGATTGTCCTTGCAGGTTCCTGAGGGAAACCAGTCCTGAGGGCTCCATGGAGGGCTCCTCAGAGTCAGCGTGGAGGAGACCTAAACGAAGAACAAATGAGAACCATATAGAGACAAATGGGAATCAGATTTAGGAAGCAGACGAGACAACCCTTTGGAAGGGGCAGGGGGGATGTTTGCTTTACTCAGTCTCCTTGGGTTTCAAGCAATAATAAAGCAGATTTGTTTTCTTTTACCTTCTCTTCCCCAGCCCCCACCTTTCCCTCTCTGTTTCCCCTTCCTTGCTGTTCTAAAAACAGCCCTGGATTCAGCAGCACCAACATCTCCTTCCCAAGCTCCCACTTTCTGCAAACAGGATTGCTGGCCAATCCAGTCAACATCCTGTCCATTTTTTCTGTCTGGTTGACACTGGTGGGAGCTTGTTGCCTTGAGTCAGGCAACCTTGGCTGAGCTGCTCCATGCAGGTCCCTCCCAGATGAACTTTTTTGGACTTTCTGAAGCGAGCAGGGGAACAAACTCTTCCAAATGGGCTGTGGTTTTCTTCTCAGAGCCGATCTGCCCTGGCACGCTGTGCTGTGTGCTTTAGAGGCAGTCCCCAGGGGACTGACCGTGCTTGGAGGAGATCAAAGTTTCTCCATCTGAGGTCTTGGGCAATGCCTCTGAGATGCTTGAGTGACCTCCTCACATGTGCTCCTCTGGGATGTGGTGGTGGCTGCAAGGGAGGACCCTGCTTTCCCAGCCTGCACAAACAGGTTGGGTCCCTGCAGAAATGTGCTGTTTTCCCCTTTTTTCTTGCTTTTTTCTGGTCATTGTCTTGGTGCAGAGCAGGTGGATCTTGGGAGGGCTGGGGCCCTGCGTAGCTGTGAGTCAGTGAAGCTGAGCCTTTGATCTGTTCCACTTTCTGCTTCTGGTAGTGAGTTATTACCTTCCCAAACAGAGAGGCCAGGCTGGAGCTGGGATTAGTGGTTGCTGTGACCATCTCTGCAGCTCTCCTGTGCCAGGCACCACGGAAGGGATGAGATTTCTCCCATCCTGAAAGGGAATGTGGACCCTGCCTGCTGCTGTGTGCCTGGCTGGGGAGATCTCACCAGTGTTTGTTTTCTAGGTAGAGCTTTCTTGTGCAGAGCTGTTTTTCTTCTTTGCTGGTGTTCAGTAGAGGCAAAGCATGTGGGGTGATCTCCAGCACTTACATTGTTTTCAAGTGGTCTCCTACATTTTGTAACCCACACAATCTGCCTTGTGTAGGATTCCCCATCCTGGAGAGGAAGTTCACCCAGTCTGCTGGGATTTCCAGGGAAGGCTGGTGGTGAACAGCCTCTAGTAGGTTCCCAGCAGAGCTGGTGTTCCTAGCCAGCCTGAGGGTTTCTCTGGTGTTCAGTGGGTGATGCTGCCAGCGTGGTGGGGTTGTTTGTCTGGGACACCCTTCACCCCCAGCTCCCAACAGGTCTCTCGTGAGCACTGCAGAATTGCAGTCGTTTTCCTGCCTGGCTTGGCACCTCTTGTGCCGAGGCTCTGTGATCAATAATCCTCGATGGAGGCCCATCCCAGGGAAGGCATCCTGGCTGCTGGGCAGGAGCCATTCAGGAGAAAGTGTGTGGTGGCTCTGCTGCCCAGGAGGGGCTGATTTACCTAATGTCTGCAAGATTCCCACAGGGCTTTCCAGTTGCAAACTGGTTTGGCTTAGCTCTGAGAAGCAGAGTGAGGCAGAGGAGCCAAGTGTGCCCTGTGGTGGCTTTTCCAGGTCGCAGAGGTCGGCATGAGGGAAATCACTTCTGCCCCAACACAGCCTGAGCCTCCTCCCTTGCTCAGAGCAGCAGAAATTGTGGTTGTAAGCCTTCACCCTGGTGCTGTGCTGTAGGCAGTGTTCTCTCAGCTCCTCTGGATGGGTGCTAGGGGAGCACAGGGTGCTTTGGTGCCCTGGCCCTGGCTGTATTCCCAAACTCCCTGTCCTGCACTGTATTTCATCTTCCCGTGCTTCCAGAGAGGTCTGCCTGTAAAATACTTCATGTTGCTGCCAGCAAGCTTCCCTTTCCCCGTGCCACGGTGGGGCTTTTAAAAAAAAATTTTATTTTATTAGGAAATTCCCATTTGGTTGCTTTAAAAAGCAAGCCCTTGTGGCTGGCCCCTGGCCCGCCGCTAACAGATTTGTTTGAGAAAAGGCTGCGTTGGCATCCTGCTTTATTGAACATGCCTCCTGGGAAGGCGGTTTGAATATCCTTCTGTCTCCTCGGAGCAGGGAGCTCTCAGGACTGCCTGCCGCCATGGGGATGGGGAATGCTCTGCTCTCCCTTTCCCTCCCACCCCTTCCCCTTGTTCAAGCCTCCCTTTTCTTTTTTTTTTTCCCTTTTTTTTTTTTTTTTGAGGAGAGAGAGCGCTGTGCACGGTGCGTCCCGCTCCATGCGGCTTTTCTCTTTCCCCACGGAGTTCATCCAAAGTTCGTATCCAGACGATGAACAAAGTAGCTCAGACCTTTTCCTGACTCCTCACCCTTTGTCCTCATCACTTAGTGACAGACAGGAATCAAATGCCACAGACAGGCTGACGGGACAGGGCTGTGTGAAAGTCCTTGGAGGAGGAGGAGTGGAGCAGTGCTGGGTGGATGGGGGACTCGTGTTTAAACTCATCTCCCCCTCCCTGAGGAAAGAGCAGAGCTACTTTTACTTTGAAGGGCAGAGGGGAGGTGCAGTGTTATATATACTTTCTTTTTTTTTTTTTACTGTCAGAAACCGGATAAATTTTTAGCGACAACAGACGTAGGGAAGAAGGACCGGATGGAGTTAGGCTGAGTGTTTAGCACTGGGTGTGCCTCCCGTTGGGAGCAGGGGAAGGAAGGGGCTGCAGGCCATTAGGGATCAGAGGGATGGAGGCTGTTGGACAGCTTTGCTCAAGGGAGGAGGGGGTGCACCCTAAAGGCTGGCTTGATCTTCATGTCCCCTGGCTTTGGAGTTGTCCTCTGGGTGGTGGGTGGTACCCCACGGAAGGGGCAGAAAGCTGGGGTCCTCCCTGTGCTGGGGTGGCGTGTTCAGGTGTGGTGGAGCTGCCCAGGGTGGGCTTCCCACTGCTACCAGATCTGGGAAGGGACCAGACCTGGTGTTCAGGGTGCTCTGCAGACTTGCTTCAGCCTGCCAGGAAGGGAAAGGAGCAATTTAGCCTGTTTGTTCGTTAGCACTTGTCTAACTCATTCAGCTGTCAGGACTGGGATGACTCCTGATGGGTATTTATCCCTCTTCCAGATGTCCTCCTCACACTCCACCTCTTTTTAATTATTTTTTTGGGGCTTTTTTTTTTTAAGTGAAAAACAAGGACAAGAAAAGGACTTTGAAAGGACCATTTACATTTGGCCCTTAAATCCTGGGAGGTTCTGTGGGTGAGAGAAGGCTCTCCTGAGTTGTTTGCATGTGGAGAGAAACTGCCCATAGCTTAAATGAGCAAGGTTGCCTCCTGCTTTGGCAGAGGAGAAAATCACTCGGCAAGCCCCAGGGCGATGTTCCCCAGTGTCCTGGGTTGGCCATATGACTTTTTTGTATCCCCAATCATCCCTCTTGCTTATGCTGGATATTAAGCTCTACAGCTTTAAGTTAGTTTCATTGTTTTCATATTATCCAAATTTTCTATGCTTGTAAATATTCTACTTGTTAAATAAATAGTTTTTTCCACTTTTTTCTAAGGAAATTTTTCCCAAACCTGTTGGGGGAGGGGTGGTTGGAATTGGCTTTTCCTAGAGGAGACCTCCCCCAGAGTTTTCCTCCTAAATATTGCCCTAAACCAGGACACCCAGGGAATCGAGGCAACCACCTCCTTGCCCCAAAGGCATAGCAGGCTGAGTATTTATCCCAAGCCTGGCTGCAGCATTCCACATGCCTGGCTGCTCTCCTCAAGCCCACACTTGTGGAGGGTCATCTCAGAGGCAGCAGGAAGGGGCCGGGGTGGTCCAGGCTTTCCCCTCTTTTGTTTGCTGATGGTTGCGGAGCTGGCTGATCTGGGTCGTGGCCAGCTGGGCTGAGTCACAGGAATCCTGTGCCGAGTCTCCTGCACCCTCCATTACCTGATCCGAGTGCTTCCTGGCGTGGCAGAGCAGCGGCCGTGAAGGGAGCTGTGCATTTGTGCAGCTCGCGTCCGCCGCAGGCTCTGTCACCCTCTGCAGCGCTCGCTCCCATCAGCAGTGACCATCTCCCTGACCCCGCACAGTCCCCGAGTGTCTTCACAGAGGCATTTGCTCTGCTTGAGAGGTCAAAGGAAGGACCTCCTTGCTCGTTTAGGAGGTGTGTGTGTGTGGTGGGGGGTGTCCGTGTGCTCTTACGGGGTTTCTGTAGGGCTGTTGCTTTTGTGTTCATCAATGCAACAAGTTTTGAGAAGAACTGCAGCAGTGAGAGAGCTTTTGGTATCCACAGGCTCCTTCCAGCACTTCCTGTCTCTGGTAAACACTGTGGGTCAGCAGAAGGTGACCACAGTGGAGTCAAAATTCCCACGTTTCGGTGCTGCAAACGCTGAGGTCCCTGTTGAGCAAAGGCGGGTGTGAGATGCTTGCAAATCCCCCACCTTGCACGCTGGGGAGTCTCCTGGAGTTCCTGCCTTGCCAGTCATGCTGGGAGGTTTTTTTGCACGCAGCTTTACCTTCCCAGGGAAGCAGCTGGGGCATGTTCCCATCCGAAGCTGTACCCCGGTGAGGTGCTTGGCTTGGCAAAGCTCTGGCTGTTGCATCAGGCTGGGCTGTGCCCAGCGAGCACGGAGTGGGAAGGTTCTCATGCCTGTGGCAGAAGCATCGCTCAAAATAGTTCCACATTGTGGCTCCTCTGGGGGCTTGGGGAGGTCTGTGGGTTTGTGGCTTGTTTGTGTGTGCCACACGTGAGTTTCAGTCCCGTGGGCCCTGCTGAGTTGGGAGATTTGGGTGCTTGGTGGCTTTCTGGCCTGTGGCTGCTGAGCTTTATGTGATGTTGTGCAAGTGGTTTGGATCTTGTGTGGAGTTTGCAGGCACTTTGTGGAGAGCTGGAGAACAGGAAGGTGCTGGTTTGGTACAGTCAGGGAGTCACATCCCCAGTGAATTATGGAGCAAACCTCTCTGTGTGCCAAGGGGCAGCCTGACCTGGTACAACGGCAGAGAGGCATTTTTGGGGTCCACGTGCAGGGACTCTTTGTTATGTGACAGGGGCCATTGAGGGGTCTCACTTGACTGATCCCTCACAGAGAGGAGATTCCTGGATGTCCCTGGGTGCCTGAGGAGGGGGAGCAGTCTTGTGCAGGATGGGAGGCTGGAGAAACAGTGCTCTCCCCTCTTGCAGTGAGGTTATGCCAGGGGTGGGGTGCACTTCTCTAGAATGGTACCCAAGCTTCCCACTTGTGGGGCCTTGCTGCAGCCTGTTGCTAAAAGGGGAAGGTGACATCCTGAAAATGTCCTCCTAGGTGACTCAGGCACTGAGGTTCCAGCAGAGCTGGAGTCGCACTGCTGGTAAAAATTAGCCACTTGTTCGAGGCTGTGAGCTCTCCCTTTGGCAGAAGTCTGTGTGCACGGGTACAGAATAGATTTGAGGAGCCTCAATGCATTCCCCATTCTGCATCCCAGTGTCCCCCAAAGCGTGTGACCGGTGCTGAGCCAGCCCCGAGCCCGGCTCTGCTCCGTGTCCCCCTCCCTGCTCTCCTTCCCGGCGGCAGAGCCTTTGTCCGTGGGCCAGGAGCCCGCAGCGAGCAGCCAGCCTCCCTCAAGTGCCAGCCATGCGGCGCTCAGGTCCTGGCCCCCCTCCTCGCCTCTGCCCCAGCATTTATCAGCAACCTCCCTTCCCTCCCAGCCGCCAAATTCTTTCTCCGTGCCGTCATCCTCCGGCCAGAAGCCGCCCTGTCCCACTCTCTCCCTCCCTCTCCGAAACCAGCCCAGAACTGCTAGGCAAACATTTTGCCTGTTGTTATTACAGTATTCCCATCTGCATACTTAGTCATAAACCCCTTTTAATTCCAGCCTTTTTCTGGGGCGGGGTTAAGAGTTCAAACCCATCATTTTTCTTTTGGGGCTGGAGGCTTACAAAAGCAGCCCGCGGCGAGATTGTTCAGTAGGATGGGGCCGAGAGTGAGTTTAGGGAGAGGGACAGGGGGAGGGGGGTTGCACACAGCAGTGCTGGCTGTGCAGCCCCTCATCCCCAGGGAAGGCTTTGGATCAGGTTTATGTGGGGCTGGCTGGGGCAGGGAGGTGCTCTCTGCCAACCCCCATCCCCCTTTTCCCCTTCCAGCAGCTTGGATGGGGCTGGCTCCTCGGCAGGGAGGCGTCAAGTCATGCTGCTGCTGGTCTTGCCTCCTTTGCTGGAGTCTTTGGGAAATGGAGTGCCAAAACCAGAGAGGAGTGTTCTGACCGTGCAGGGAGAGGAACAGCCCTGGGTCTGTGCAAAGGTCTCTCCAGGAGAGCTCCTCAAGAGCAGCTCAGTGCTGCTGTGATGCTGCCAGGCTCCCTTGGCCCAGCTCTCCATGTCCTTACTTTAAAAGTCCTCACCTGGGGTAGTGAGGGTCCTGCTGCACACACTGGCTGCTGCTGTGCTCACCTCCCACCCTGTATCTCCCGGCTGGATGAGCCCAGATATCCCTGCACATCACCCCAAAAATTGGGATCTATTGCTTGTGAGCACTTCCCTATTGCTTTTTGAGTGTGGCTACTTTGAATTCCCTCTGTGGCCAGGGTTCCTGGGTGCTGGCACTTTCCACCAGCCCAGTGCTGGTAAGGAATTCCTACCCTCCCTCTGCTTCCCTGTGACCTGGGTGCTGTGGGTAAGGCAGCAGGAGGCAGAGACTCCTAAGGACAATGATGAATTCCTGTGCAAATTTTGGTGCCTACATCCTGCCCCTGCAGCTGCTGCTGGGTGGGAGATGCTCCCTCCTTCCTCCTGCCTGTTGCAGATGCAGTGCTGCATCCCTGTGGGATTGGGTATGGACCAGCTGTTGGTTTGGGGCTGGAGAGGCATTGGTATCTCCATGTCTTTGGGCAGGACGAGTTCTTTCCCTGGCCCTTCTCTAAATTAAAAGGTCTCAAGGAGGAAAAGAAATAAGAGTGTGCATTTGGGTTGACAGAAATGTTGTACGGATTTGTGCAGCTCAATTTCCCAGCATGTTTCGGTAAGGAAGAATCTCCCGCTTTGCTTTTGAGAAGCATTAAAAAAGATGGAAATGTTTGATATTTATGTATTTGAAATTAAGCCTTTGCCTTGTTTATTAGAAGTGTTTCTCTGAAATTCGACTTCAGTTTTAAATTACAAATGCCTTAATGACAAATCCAGCTCTAAGGGATGCTGTTAAAAAAAGTCCTGAAAGAACAGGTATTTGGGCAATTCTGAAAGTTACTCCAAGGGAGGAATGCAGAAACAACTTCCACTTCTCTCTGCATATTCCACCACTCCATCTGTGCTTGTTACCCCACATGGACTGTGTGACAGTTTCTCACTGTAGTTTTCCCACCCCCACACTGGTTTTCTTAGATGGAGGGTGGATATTGAACAGCCACAGGAAAATAATCTAAACAACAGCTCTGATTTTTAGTGGATTAGGTAGGAGCTTGCTTGAAAAGCACTTTGGTTTTGCAGCTGTACCCAGGTGGTGGATCCCAGGCAGGATGAGTGGTCCACATTTGCATCTAAATTATCTTTACTGCTTGATCCCCTAAATTTCACTTCTACGTTGGAGAGATTTTAATTTTATTTTTTTTCCTACGTGGGTGCCGAATGGTTATTAAGCTGCTGCAGAGGGAAGGAAGCTTGTCACACCAGAAATTCAGTTTTAGCCCCCATTAATCTCTCAGCCATTCATTCTGCTGGCCTGAACACCCCGGCCTCTTGATGCCATGAGCCTCAGCATGTGTTAGACCCACACTTTTCTCCTCGCAAGTGCAAGGCTGGGAGGGGGGAAAGGTCCTGCTGCGAGCCAGAGCAGCTCCGTGAGCCTTTCCACACGCCTGTGCCTGTGTGAGGAGCAGGAGGGGGAGCTTCCAAGGCTCCTTCCAGCTGCGAGCACGCCCGGGATTGCGTGCTGGGAGCACGGGGCTCTGCCTGCCTGCCCTCGGCGTGCCTGGCAAGCCACGGCTTGCAAGGCATGGCAGGTCCTGCACTCAGCCTGCCTTGCTTGCTGCAGCCTTCCCTGCCTTCACAGCTCACTTCTTGGTCTTTCTTAAAAGGTGCTGCTCTTTCCCTGCTGCTGCCTGGAGTTTTGGGGAGCGGCTCCTTCTCTCCACGAGCTGTGCTGAGCTGCTTGGAGATGCCAGAGAGGCTCTGCAAGGTGCAGCGTTTATCAGACCTGTTTAACAGGAAGCTTAAGCCTCAGGAAAGGACTGGCTGGGCTGCCTGGTGCGGGGCAGGAGAGCAGCTCAGCCCTGGTGTAGGGTTGGTTTCTGGGCATGCCGTGCTGTTGAGTGATGCTGGTCAGGTCACTGTGCTCCCTTGCTGGCCTGCCTGTGTGGCAGGGACATCTGTATCTGCAGATCTTATGGCTCTTGGATCGATGAAAGCAGCTCCTCGGGTTGTTGCAGAGGAGGGAGCCTGCTCTGCCTGCAGCCTCGCCTTGAGCAGCGAGGGTTTTTCGGCAGGAGGGGAGCACTGGTGGAGTTGGTTTTGAGTTTTCTTCAGGGAAACAAGAGACCGCTGATCCCAGAGGTGTTTGAAACCTTTTTGCTCTTCCACATCTCCATCCTCAAGGCAGATTCATCCTCAGGATCTGGGTACTTGGGGGTGTTGCTCCCTGCAGGTGCCAGCAGGGACATTGCAACACCATGTCCTGCCTCCCACACAGAGCTGCTCCAGCAGGAGGGGAGCTGGTGCGTGGAAGGCCACTGGGGTTACATGATCTGTGTTTGAAGAATTCATTAAATCAGGATTAATTTAGAGCTGTTTCTGTGTACAGTTTCACATTCTTCCACAAATGGGCACCTTGCCTGTGCCAGGAATTGGAAACGTGGAGTGTGCACGCTCCTCCTCTTCCTGTCTCCTTTTATTTGAAAATGAGAGGGCTTGTGAGATTTATTTTTTTTTCCCCCACCCTGTGCTCACCTGTGCCTTTTGCCTTTCTGCTGCCCAGTGCCTTAATTACAGCTGAGGAAATGACATGCCAGTAAATCTTGGGTAGAGCTTGGCCCTGCCACATGCCAGCCCCGGGACATGGACGCGCCATCCTGGCTCCAGCTCCCCTCCCGACCACCAGCACGTTTCCATCACTGCTCCTTCAAGCTCTCTCCCTCTCTCCTTAACGTGCTGCTTGTGTAATTGTTGGCTGTTTGTCCGCTAATGATTATAAATTAGCGGCCGAGTGTATAAAAAGTTAATGAAGTTCTGTCGGTGGAACCATTACGCCTTCCCAGGCTGGCACGTACAGGTCGGCCGAGCCGGTAAGAAAAGCCAGACACCGAGTCCGGCCTTTCAGGGGATCAGGTTTCAGCTCGCTTGCTCTTTCTTGCTGTGTTTTTTCTTGCTGCATGGAGCCAAAGTTGAGCGCTGGGAATGCCAAAAGGTGGCAGGTGATATTTTTCTCTGCTGTGGAGTGCAAAAAAATCACCACAGTGTTTGGGTCCCTCCCGCCATCATTTCCAGCCCTCTTGTTCCACTGTCCCAAGGGCGCGTCCTCTACTCATCTCCTTCTTGGCAATTTCAGAACAGGGGTCTGAGGATACCCTGGACTCCTCAGTTCTGGCCTATAGCAGATTTCTCCTGCACATGGGCTCCTTGGGTTGAAACCAAATATCTCAGACCCCTCCAGCTTCTGCTGTTTTGCTTCTTGAGCGTCTGACCATGACATGGCAGTAACAGCTTCTTCCATCACAGAGTTCATGTACAAGGTGTAGGATGGCTGTTAGAGGAGGTGGCATGATCACACAGGTATAAATCTACCTGCTGTAAACCACCCACCCCCTTAGTTTTTTTCCTCAACACTCAGAACTTGGCAGGACTTTTAACTGTGTGCCCTGGCATTTCTCTGGGTGGAGGCAGGCTTGGCACAGGGCTTGCTAAAATGAGCTGAGTGGCTTGGGGGGAAAAAAAAGATAAAAAAAGAAGGCGTCCTCCTTGGTGTGGTGAGATCTTTTGGAGGTGTCTCTTGGGCTCTGGCACCCCTTCTCTGAAAGAGCTGTGGAAACTTGGCAGTAGGGCTGTCTTGTGTCATCCTCATGAAAATTCAGTGGAGTTGGGAGCAGATACTCGCCTGCTCGGCAGGTCTCCGAGGAGCCTGCACGACGTTTTGGCAGCCAAACCCTGGAGAGTGGCTGCCAGCCCCACAGAGCTGCAGGCTAGGGGTCCCCTCTGGTCATTCCTCGGTGGAGCTTTCCCTGGGCAGTGGCTGTTGCAGAGTGGGAACAGTGGGAAAATGCAGCTCATGCAGCTCCTTGGAGACAGAACAAGGTCAAAGAGGCTGTGGGATCCTACAGTGGGGGCATGACCTGTGCCATGAGGTGCCCAAGTGCCTTGGAGAAGGTGCCATCTTTCACAGCAGTCTCTGTTTTTTCCCAGATGAGATGATCTGTGCTCTTGTGGTGCTCAGAGTGTGAACACCAATCTCCTGGCCTTCTTCCAGGCTGAATGATCACTTTCAGCATCCCTTATTTTTCACTGCTGGGCTGAGCTCAGCAGGGCTCCTTCCTGGGCCTGGTGCGCTCCTCTCCTACTTCTCCTAAGGAATGAGGTTGCAGGGGTGCTGGAAGGATGGCAGGAAGAGCATGAGCCTTGCCAGACCTCCAAAGGGTGTTTTGGGGTGGGCTAGAGCCACTGGCCAAGCTGCCAGTGTGGATAGCCAGCACAGGCCTGGGGAAGAAGCTCCTTGCAGTCAGCAGGAACCTTCCCTTTGACTTGGCTGGGACTGGGATAGGGCTCTGAATTTTGGGAAGGACTCAGCGAACCTCTGTGTCCAGCTGCTGGCACAGGGATTAGTGGCAGGAGGCGTGGGTGAAAGCTGGAGCTGACAGTGGTGTGGCAGCAGCCCGGTGGCCTCAGGCGCGTGGTGGGGATTATGGGCAGGAGTTCTCCCTGCCGGCTGCAGCCCTGCTGCTGGCTGGCTTTTCAGGGCTGGGCTGGGGCTTTTGGGGTCTGCACATCCCTCCCTCAGCAGAGGAGACCCACAGATCTCCGGGTTTGGTTGGAAAATGCTTCTCCTGTGGAGGACACAACAGCCGGGAGCTGCTGCTCGTTGCTGGGTGAGGAGGGGTGACCAGGAGAGCCCCCAGCCCCTGCTCCAGGGCTGGTGCCTGCCTCTGCCCAGGGCTGGTTTTCGGGGGGCGCAGGCATTCCAGGAATTTGTAAGGAATTAGGGAGCGGGTGGGGAAGAGCGGGAAGGCTGCTGCAACATGAACCATCTGGCCTCTTCGGTCTCCGCGCGCGGCAGTGTCTGGGATGAAGGAACTGATCGAAAACAGACATTGTTTGAGACAATAAAACCGTATTACACGTTAATGAGAAAATACATCGGAGAGCCGAGGGCCTGGGGCAAGCTGGGTGTTCTCCTCCCTCTCCCCTCGACCTGTGCATGGCCTGGTGCTGTGCTGCCCACAGGCAGCTCCTGATGCTGGAATGATTTTTGTCTTTTCTTTATATCCTTTTACACAGTTCTCTGTATCCACAAGTATTAGCATGCACACTTGTAACCCTTTACTTAGTTTAATGCTTAGTGTTTTGTAAGTGTTCTGCAGGTCCTGAGGCTGAACAGCCCAGAGCTGCAGAGCCAGGGACACCAAACATTCCCACTGGCTCAGGAACTCAAGGTCTCCTGGCAGGAGGATTCTGGAAACTCGAGCTGAGCCCAGCCCAACCTCATTATTGGGCTCCCTTGTTGGATCTGTGCTGTGTAAAGTCTAGAACTGGTGTGTGTGACTGACGGGGGTGCATTTGCCACGCTGTCACCTGGGTGAAGTGGATGCATCAAACGGGATCCTGATTAAAATACTGAGATAAAGACCCCAACCCCTTTAACCGTGTCTGGCTTCATTTTCATAACCTCAGGAAAAAGGCATCACTCCTTCTCCTCTGCCGTGGCTTTGCTCAGCGAGCCAAAGTGCTGCAAGCAAGCAGGGTTTAGGCAAGGCACGCTTGGCTGGAGTGCACTGCCCCTGTGTCTCTGCCTTTTAGGAGAGCATGATCACAGCAGGAAGGAAGAAAGCAGCCCTGCGTGGTCCAGGGGGGCTCCATTTGTACCTCCTTCATTCCCTCTGGCCTCAGCCTGCTGCAGTTCTCCTCTGCCTGTAAATGGAGTGGGTTAAGGGTGTTCCCTGGCACAGCCTGCCTCCCATCCAGCAGGTACAAAGAGCCCCACAGCCTGTGCCTGGCCCTGCTGAACTCTCAATCTCAGGGAGCCTCTTGTTATTCTGGTTATTAGATCCTCCAGGCCCCGATTTCCTTCCTGCTCATCACCAGCTTGTGCCTGTTCCTGTGGGGTGGGCAGACATTCTCTGCCTTGGGGTGTGAGGGCTCACTTGGTGTCCATGGCTTGGCAGAACCCCTCTCATAGTTCAGATCCTGGACTCCCTCTGTTTATCCATTCTGGGTCACATTCCAGCTGGGTCTGGATGTGTTTCTGTGTGTTGTGTGCTCCACATCCCCTCCTGTGAGGGAGTTAGGTACCCTTGGGAAGAAAGCCAGGATGGATCCTGGAGAAAACTCTTGATTCATCCTGGCTTAAAGTCAGATTTTAGTGATCCAGTGCCTGTGCTTTGGGAAGCTTTCAGCCTTCCTGCCACCCATTTTATTTTATTTTTTTTTTCATCCTAATAGTGGCTGAAATTTATAAGTAAGGGAGAAACAGGAGTTTTGAAAGTGGGGATGGAGAAGCAGAGGGGTTGTGGGGGGTGACATGTCTGGAGTCTGTACCTCCCAGCCGAACATTTTTGGAGATCTTTCTTCACCTCAGGCAGGAGCGGGAAGCTGATGGTCCATGACAAAGGCCCCTTTTCTTCTCAGGGCTGCTGTTTTCATAGTGTTGGGTTACATCCCCCTCACTTTGGGGGTGGGCGGGAAGGGGGCATTGATAGAACCTGACACAGCTACATGATGTAATGTTATTTTTTTCGGTTCCAAAACGAGGCAATTTTTCACTCAAGGTCAGTAGAATTTATGTCAGGCCCTGCTGGAGGGAGGGGGTACAGGATGGGGTGTCTCACCCAACCCTGCACCCCAAAATGCCCTCTAGTCCTGCCACAAACACGGCTGCCTGTGCAGAGGTAACAAGGACATCACCCCCAGACTTTTCCCCACTCCCCCTACCCCTCGCCTCGTGCTTGAGCTAAAATATTTTAATTAAAACGGATTCTGTTGGGAGCGTGGAGCCAGGGAAGCCCGCTGCAGACCCTGCTTTTGGTCACTGGGCCCTCAACATCTGTTTCCTATTGAAAGCTCCTTTGGAAAGGAGAGCTGGCCCCTCCTCCCATCCCCAGTTTCAGTCCCTTTGGAGACCAACACGCAGCCTGGCTTTCTAAGGGTTTGTCCCCCTCCCAGCCTTCTTGCAGCCCTGCCTAGCTAAAGTTTTGCTTAAATAAAAATAAACAAGCAGAGTTGATGGCGGGGAGGCTCAAGTCCTGCTGCATCTGGGAGATGTTATCAACGTGATCCCCCCAGTGTTCCTGGGGGTGAAGATGGGGTCTCCACACTCACCCATCAAAGAGGGAAAAAAGTCATTAGCTTTGATGCCGGGGGGCTGAAAAAGTAGGGTTGATTGTGGGGATGTGAATGGGAAAAGCTGTTTGTGTCCTCTGAACAAGAGCTCTGCCTGGTCCTGCAGCTGGGAGCAAATGATGTCACTGGTGGGAGCATTTTTGCTTGAGTTGTGGTGCCTGCCCTGGTTGTGGTTTGCATTTTGGGCAGTAAAACTTTTGGTTTTGCTCTTTCCAGTTGTGGTGGTCCCACGATGTGGGGAGCTCTGGAGCAGCTGTGGTCTGGGTGGGAGGATGTTAGGAAAAGCCACCCCAAGTGGGTGCAGTGGACTCTGTTGGGTTGAGTTCTCCTATTCCTCAGGAGCAATGTGTTAAAATTGTTGGTGTTTTGGGAGAGGCAGCTCCTACAAGGAAATTGTGGGAAAAATGGTGCACACAGGGGAGGGAGCACTTGGACCTCAATATGTAGGAACATGATGTGGTAGCAGTGACTATCTGGTTTGTGGCCTGGAAAAGGCAGAGCATGGACCAACTCATGCTGAACTGTGCCAGGCAGTGTTTTGCTCAACAACCTGGTGAGATCTGGTGGACTTGGTGCAGCAAAGAAGAAAAGTCACCAAGGCTTTTCCAGAGCTCCATCAGAGATGGCTGCGGGTTCCTCAGGGCTGGGTGCATGAAGGATGTACTGGTAAAGGCACTCTGCAGGGCATGCCAAGTGAAACGGGTGTAGGATTTGAGTGGATTTGTTGCTGTTGAGGCTGTTTGCTTTAGTTATTTTTATATCTGGCCCGTTTGTAGTCTGGATCCTCTTCTCCTTGACCCCCCTCAATCTCCCGAGCAAAACCACCGTGGATTGGGGCCTGTGGGACCCGTCAAGGCCAGGCCTGTGTGGAGGAGCACCTCTTGTGAGTCAGTGCCATGTCCCCAGCAGGCTGGGATGGAGTTCAGCTGAGGGACAGGAGATGGGTGGGTCACAGAAGGGGAGGTCAGAGGACCACGGTTCCGGGAAGGTCACTGCACTGCCGGCGCTCGCCCTCGAAAGCCGGAGGTCGCAGGCATGTCCAGATGTGGAGAGGTCAACCCAGTGCCCTCCTGCACAGGGAGGGGAGAGGTTCCTCTCTGGCCATTTCAGTGGAGTGCTGCCGCCATTTGGAAGCGTGGGAGAAGAGGGGGTAAAGATGATTGGGAAACTGGAGGGGAAAAAAATATAAACCTGTAACCTGTGAGAGCTGATTCTCGCCACATTAAAGGGTTTTTGAGAAGGTTGTTTCTCTTCCCTTTCCTGGAACTTTTTCCTGACCTCTTTCAAATTGAAAAGCTTTATCAAATGTTAGTGGTTTTTCTTTTTTGCGATTGTTGCTTTTGGCTCGAAGGGCAGGAAGCCAACAAAAGCTATTTGTGCTGTGCTGACTTCCATAACCCCCTCTCCCCAAAACAGTGGATACTTTCCCGTGTCTGTATTTGAGTGCAGGGTTCTGGTTGGAGTGGCAGGGCAGGGAGTCTGCTTGGGAGTGAACAAATCCATCTGCCTGTTTAGGGAGACCTCCTGCTCCCACTCTGGGGTGTTTCTCTGGGGTGTGGCTGTCATTGCAAAACCCCTGGGTGTGGGTGGTACCCAGCAGTGTGGTGCCTGAAGAAGGGAGATCTGGCTGAAATTATGAGACGAGCAAGTCTTGATTTCCCTGGTGCCCTTCCATCTCCCAGCACAAGTCGGGCACCTCTAACACTCTCTGCTGGCAAAAGATGAGGCACAGACACTCTGTGACTTTCCCAGAACCATTCCTAGACAGGAGTGGCAGGGAATTACGCCCCTTCCCCAGGATTCCTGTTCTTATAGGCTACCATCCTGCACTCTGCTGCCCTGTATTTTATCTTGGTGGTGATAGTTTCCTGGCTGTGATGCTCCTCTGATATCGAGACCAGCTGCCGCGTGAAGGCAGGCGCAGGCGCGGGACGCAAAGGTTGCGCCTATGAATGAGTAAAAACTTGGAAAGAGTCTTCACGCCGCCTTTATCTCATGGAAGAGGAATTTTTTGATGAAGACTCGTGGAATCATCCATCTTCCCCCTGTTGTTTTGGCAGCGGCATTGCCCACGAGGATGCGTTCTCCCCGTTCCTCAGGGACCTGTGGGGGTCTCTCCAGATGAGTGCGTAAAAGCCCCCAGGCCGCCTTTGCCGAGTTTGTTTTATGTCTTTGTTCTAATGAAAGTTGTGTGCTGCTTCCCATTTCCAAGCTGTTGCTGCGGTGGTGGTGGCGTTTGCTCTCAGCAGCTGAAGAAAAGCTCTTGGTTGTTTCCTCCCCCCCCACCTTTGCATTAACATCTGGACAAAGACAAATGCACACGCGGGCTGTTTTCACTTGCTCTGGCGTCTTCACAGCTTTAATGAAAAGATCATTTCTGCCACGGAGGAGCAGTGGCCTGGGGTGCAGTGGGGTTTGCTCCCCACCTCTGCCCAGACAGTGAGCAAGCAGCATGTTGGGAACAAACTCTGCAAACTTGGCGCAGGCGGGGGGAGCGTAAGTGAAAGCTAATTGGAAGCAGCCCTGACTTGCACTCTGCTGGAGCTATTTACAATATCTTTCATGCGGTGACTTATTGAGTTATTCGCTCAAAGGGAAAAAAAATAAAAGGCCCCTGCTTATTTATAGCAACGGTGGTAACCACTGATACATGAGCTGGCTTGGGTATGGAAGCATCTGTCCTGCTCAAAGCTTTGCCTGGTAATTCACATCTTTACCCCTGGATGCATTGGAGGACCTATGCAAATATTGCTGTCTGGGAGTCCCATTCGGGTACTGGAGACCTCTCAGGGCTTTCTTCTACATTCTTGACCAAGGTCCTGTGCCCTGTAGCACCCCAGACTGTTGTGTCCAGCAGCCTTCATTTCCTGGTGGGTGGTGGTTTTCCATCCTCAGGTTAGCTGGGGTGGTTGCTCAGGGTTGTGCAGTCTGAGCTGCTGGGGTGAGGCTGGTGCTTGGCATTGCCTCAGACTGGTTTTATCTTGGAGAGAGGGAGAGCTTAATGCTGGTTTCAGGAGTGAGGAATGTGTGTGTCTTGTGTTGGGTTTTGGGTGCAGGGTGTCCTTGTGTGGAGCACCTGAATAGGTGTGAGGGGTGTCCTGGAGTCAGCCAGACAAGGAGGGGTTCAGCTGGGGCCACAGATCTGTGCCATGGGACTCCCATAGACCCTGGCCTTTGCTCCCATTTTACCCAGCTCCTGATGGTAATGGTTCAGGTCTATGATCCTGATTCATCCCTGTACCTGCATCCAGATCATGGGAATGTTATCTAGGTCTGTGAAAGACACACGGTGTGTGTGAAGTATCTGCCTGCCTGGAGATGTTTGTTTCACCTTCTACATCACCCTGGTTTCCCAGCAATTGGCTTCTGCCCCTTCTTCTTTGCTGATCTTGTTGGTTTTTTTTTTTTTTTAAGCCTGGCACTGATGCTTTTGATGTTCCCAGCCTCCTATCTCTGCACGGCTCCTGCAGTACCAGCCCCGTGCCTTTCATTACCGCATTAACAAACTCGAGTCGTGCCTAACGAGGACGCCTCATACGTTATGCTAATGATCAAGAGACATGTTAATGATATTTTAGAAGCCTAATTAGTGGAATATATAACTATATGCAATTTGGTAATGGACTGTGACAAGAAGTTGTTAAAAGGGGGCTTGACAAATCCAGTTGCATGTGGCCTCAGACAAACAGTTGCTGAGAATAGATGGAGAGGAGCGGGGTCTCTGCGTGCGTGCGGGTGCTTGCGTCTCTCTCTCTTCCCCGTGCTAAGGGGGGTGTGTTTTTTGGCGCCCGTGCTCGTCAGCCTGACTGACACAAGCTGGTTTCTTGGCTCTAAATTTTCTATTCTGCTTCTTGAACTGACGTGACCAAAGCTTCAATTTATGGGCACGGTAATTTTCTCTCTCCATCTGTCGATACCCGCGCGTACGTATAAAATACAGTCGGTCTGTCTGCGCGGGGAACGGCCAGAGCTGTGGCTCTTCACTGCTTAGGAGGAGGCAGAGGAGTTGTCAGAGCACATCTCATGTGTTGTGTGTGCCCTCTGAACATCTCATTTAATGGTAGCGCTCCCCAGGACACGTAATTTGAGCGTACATGACTGGTGGTCCATGGGAGAGACCCACAAATTGTGCAGGACTTGGGTCAAGCAGGTCCTGGAAGCACCACCTTTGATATAAACCTTAGCAGGAGGAGAGTCCCTCAATTTCTCTTCTCTGAATGGTGGAGAGAGGAATCTGGCTGTAGAAGCCTCTCCATGGGCAACGCAGAGACTTCTCAGGTGGTTTTGGCTGATTTGCTTTGTGCAGGCTTTGAAAGCTGGTTCAAGGCCAGTGCTGAGTATTTGGAAATCTGATGTTCAGTCTTGGCTGGGCCAAAGGTAGTTTGAATCTTTGAAAAAAGCCAGTCTGGATATAGTCTCGAAGAAGTGCCAGCTGGAGGATGTGATTTGGTGACATCTCTGAGAACTGGATTGTGGGGATGTGAAAAACACAAATCTGTGTCTCATGCTTTCTGTGTCATGGATGGGAGCAGAGAGAACGGCAGGGTGTTTGTTACCCATCCCATTTCAGACTTCCTGAGGTTGCAGACTGCTTCTTTGTGTGTGGGGCATCTCTTCTGCTTAGCAGAAAAGGAGCTGCCTTCCTCCATCCCGTGGGAGAGGTGAAACCTGGTTTCTCTTCCAGGCTCTGCTCCATCACTGCTGCATGACCTGTGGCAATTCGTGTTGCTGCTGTGCTGGAGCCTCTGGTGTGGGGAGGAGGTGACTGTCCTTGTCTGACAGCAATGGGGGCAAAGGGTTAACGGTGTTAATTCCCATTGCTTGTGAAACAGTGCCAATTATTAGATCTTATTTCATGATACCAAGCCTAATTTTTGTCTGTCCTTAATGACTTCCCAGTTTTCTCCAGCTGTATCCTGAGACCTGCACCGTCTCATTACTTTGTGCCTCTTCACATGTATGAGTTATGTACCTGCCCTAAAATCAAGGCTTTAATAAGATTAAATTCCCATTAAAACCTCGCTTTCTTATTACGTGAATATATGCGCTGTGCCTCTCTCTGGAAGGAGGTGCTGGACTGAAGGGACAGGGAAAGATGTACGTGGCCTTTCTAAGGGTTTCCAGGTGGAGGGCTGGGTGAGAGGAGTGGGATCACAGGGTCCTGCTCCCATCCCAGATGTCTGTCCAGTCTGGGGGACACTGCCTGTTCATCCAGGAGCACAGATGGATCTCTGATGGGAATCTGACCCCAGAGCAGCTTACTGCCAATGGGGCTGCCTGAAACGTTTGAATCGAGGATTCACAACTGCTTTGAAGCTCAGGAGAACTTTCATCCTGTTGATTTTTCTCCTCCCTTTAAAGTACTCTTCCTTTTTAAAAAGACGTTAAATTCCTTTTACTTATTTGGTTTCTTTTCCCCCTGCTAATAACTAAATTATAATGAGGCTCCCAGTGGGATTTAAAAATATTAAAAAAAAAAAAAAAACCCTGCAGAAATTATTCCCCCCTTCTTTTTTTTTTTTTTTTTCCTTTCCAGTGCAATCCTTTCTGCATAATAGCTCTTTGTCTTGCTGGCAGATAGGCACGGGGGAGGCCAGGAGCTGCGGCGAGGCAGCGGTGGCGTGCAGAAGAGTTCCATGCCATCCTCAGCCAAATGGCACAAACTTTACACCCCCAGGCAGCCAGGGAGGGTTTTGTGCCCTGCTGCCACCCTGCCTAATCTGTGCTGGGGCTCAGATGAGCTCACCTCACCCAACATTCCTGCCACGAGACAGGTATAATAAAGCAGGGGAATCTTTACACTCCGCGATTTCATTCCATGGATCAAAGATCAAAGCAGAGGAATACACAGTGACCATAAAATTAACTGCTTTTTCAATTTTACAATGCTTTCGGTGATAAAGAATCATATAAATTTAATATTAATTAAACACTTAGCTTTTAACCTCCTCCTGCATCTACTTTTGGCTCCTTGTTGGGGAAAAATTAATTGGGCATCTTAAATCTTGCGTTACTAAATGCTTTGACAGGGGGTTTCAAAAGCACTTAGAGCTCGAGCAAAATGTATTTGCTCCATTCGTCCTTCCACTCACCTAATTGAAAATCTTAGAGGGGAAAGGGAGGGGGGGCAGGGAAGAAGAAAGGGAAAAAGTACCATTTTATGGGTTTTGTTTCTTGAAAGGCAAAAAAAAAGGAGGGAAGGAGAAAGGCATAACTTACAGCCGCTCTTACATTCTTGGCTTTAATTCAATGCCCGTCACACTTAACACCTTGCAAAATGGAAGCGATTGATCTCCTATTGCAGATGGCCTATTGATTGGGGAGCTGGGACTGTGCTGCTGCTCACTCCCCTGCCTTCCTTCCCTCCATCCCCAAATTCTCCTCTGCACAAACCTGGCCGTGTGGCACACGGGATGTGTGGGCAGGACATAAATGTGAGTCGTGCCTCTCCCAGTATGGGGATGTGTATGATCAGCTCCTGACAGCAGCAAGGCAGCTGCCTTTGGGGGAGAGCCCAGCAAGTGGCTTTTTAGTGGCAAACGGCAACACTTCATGAATGTGAGAGGAATGAATTGCAAAATACTACCCTCGCCATCCAAACCGGAAAGATTCAGTGGGAGGAAAGCCCTTGGAAATCAGTAATGTTGCAAAAGACCTAAGGAGCACAGCGGAGAGCAAATTAGATGTGTTACTTGCAGTGTGGTTTGGCAAAAAGGGTAGCAGTGGGCTTTCTGGGCTGCAGAGGCCACACTTGATAGAGCAGCAGAGATCTTAGTTCCTTTTCCTTCCTGGGTATGGCATCTCCAGACATCTTATTAATGCAACGATAGTGGGGAAATGAAGGGAGTTTCAGGAACTCCAGATGTATGGAATCGGAGCTAGGATGTTATGGAGAGCAGCTCTCCCTTCGTGGTGGAGCCTCTCTGATTTCTGTGGCAGAGCAGGACACTCACCAGCAGCCACTCTCCAAGGGGATGTTAGGTGCTTGCACGTGGTAGGAAACACCTGGATCAGGAGAAACCAAGAAAATCAATTAATGACCAATGGGATGTTGAGTAGAAACTCACTGGACAAATAATATTTTACCTGTTTGTACTGCTTCTCTGCACAGCACCAGAGTTTTGTGGGATCTTTCATGAAAACAAAAGAGTAACAGAAGACCTACAGGAGTCTTGACTGCAGATTATGGAGAGACTCTGAGTGTACGTTCATGGAGCTGCATAAGCTGGTGCTCTATTTGGGATTCTCCATCTGAGTTTGAACCCAGACTTTCCCCTTGATTTTGGGGGTGGCTAAAGGGTTTTTTTTTCCCAAAAAAAAATTAGCCCCTCTCTTGTGAAGTTAAAGGAGCAAATATTGCTGCTTTACTTCTCCCTGCATGAACTTGATGGGATGTCAGATGGTGAGGAATTACTGAGTGAGGAACATACTCCTAATCCATAGGAGTATGAACTGGGCAGTGAAATTCTGGATGGACAAGGGATGAATTGAAAAATGGGATCAGAAACAGGGTCTGAGTAGAATTTCAGGGAATTTTACTGTGGGGGGCAAAAGCTGTGAGGGGATGGAGGTATTTTACAGCATGCTGTGTGGTTGGCACTGTTCTCCATACCTCCTCTTCTGTGTTAAGATCCCAATTCCTGACAGAATTCATTTTAAACTGGGGAAATGGAGGAAAGCAGAATAACCTAGTGCAGATCACCATGGACAAATCCCAGGAGGATGGTCTGTGGGTTTATTTCTTCTCTCACTTTTTTTTATTTAATTGTTATTAATTTTTTTGAGCGTTTCCCCATCCCATTCTTGGCTGTTTGTGCATTTTTAAGAGGGGATCTCATGGTTGATACTGAGAATCATGTGGTCCAGCAGAGCAGTTGAAGGCCTAGTGGGATGTGGTACCTGAAGTGGGCAAGGCAGCATTTGGATAAGAAGGTGGGGCCAACAGGATCTTTTCCTCTGCTGTTTTAGGCAGTTGGAAAAACCACCCTAAGCCATGGCAGTGGTTCTTTATGGCCAAGCAGTGCCCTGCTGCCTCTCTCCCAGGCCATACACCTTGAAGAACAGGAGCTGCACCTCTTTCCTGTGCTGGCTCCCTCGATTCCACCCTGGGAAGATGAGCTGTGATGTGTGTGCAGACTTTGTCTGATGGGGTCTCGCCCTTTGCTCTTGAGTGAAAGGGCTGACACTCGGACTCGGTGTTTTGATGGATTGATTTATTCTAAAAAATGTCTTCGGTTACGTGAAGAAATTAGTGGAGGAGGGGGGAGTGTAGATGCTGCAGTGACTCCATGTGAGTTCTCTGGAAAGGTGTTTGGGAGGGATAAGGATTGTTCCCATCTTGAGGTGTGCAGCCAAATCCGAGGCTCTGCATGTTTGGGATGTGGGATCTGTTGCAGACCTATTGCTGGTGTGTTTAATAAACGTGTTGCAGCTCAGCATGTGTTTTCAAGCAGGACTAGATGAAGAATGTGCCAAAGACACCTCTGAAGTTTGGGGTGCTAATCATTCTGTGTCACCACGGGCCTTTGCTTGCTTTTGTCTTCACCCTAAAAACCACCAGTGCTGGGCTGCAGTTGCTTAAATAAAAGGCTTAGGTTAGCCCAGCTCTCTGTATGCAGCTGTGGAAATGCTTTGATACGGCTTATCCTCCAGGATCCATAAGAAAAGTCATTGAGAAATAGCATTGCTCCAGCGAGGCTTTTCTAAGTAGTCCTTTGTGCTTCAGAGTGTGAGATAACGTTAAGGGGAGAGCACGGAGCGGTGCTCGCCCGCCGTCCCCAGCAGCAGTGAGTGGAGGGAAGTGCTGCTGGGCTCTGCTTGCTTCCCTTGCCCCAAAGGCTCCAATTTTAAAGCTTTCCATGTCTTTGGGATTGCTGGCAGCAGAGGGAGGTGTCCTGGATTAGAGGTGAGCTCAGGGCATGGGTGAACACCTTGCTGTGCTGTGGCACTGAAACGGTGAAGGAACCTGGCACATTGTGAGGGTCCGAGGGACAGTGCTGGAAAGGGGGGAAATACAGTGAGGGATTCACAGTGGGCTTAAACCTGGCTATTCCTGCTGGTGGTGAAGGAGCTTTACCCGTTTATGCTGGCTGGGACTTATCTTGTTTCTGCCACGTGCCTGCAGCTGCATGTGAGACATCAAATGCAGAACGGTTGCGTTTGGCTTGTGTTTAAACCCATTTGGTAACGTGCCTGGTTTTCCCAAGTCTTGCTCTTGGGAGAAACTGAGAGGCTGCATTCCTAGCCAGCTTTGAAAAGCCAGCTTGGGGTCTTGAACTGCTCAAATGCTTTTTAAAACATTGGTATTTCTTCAGGATCTTCATTCTCAATCAGAGATGTGCAGAGTGTGTGTGCCTATGTGCACATGCAGCCTGTGGAGGATGTAACTCAAGCCTTGTCAAAATGATTTCATGCTTTAGCAAAACTTTGACTAATTCGGAGTTTGGTAAGAAGAGGAAACATTTCAACTTCGGTTGGTGCCTGAAGAAAAGCAGCTTTGGGTGGTGCATTGCTGCAGTGCCCAAGAGGCTGCGAGCAGCACTGAGATGTTCAGGGCATGTTTGCAGGTGCAAAAAAAATAGACTGTATTAAGATTTATTAAAAAACCCCAAACCTTTGGAGTTCAGCAGGAGCAGGACATAGACCAAGCCTGAACTTCTCATCCCCTTGATCCTGTGGCGTGCAGTGCTTGGGATGAGTGTTTGAAAACATGGCAAGGATCATTCTCACCTTTACCCCACATGGGAGCCTGCCATCCTGGCAAGGCTCTCCTGGCTCAGCATATCCCCAGACATTTTCAATCTTGGGGGGCTAGAATGAATCCTCAGAGCTGGGTTTTTGCCTCCTGTGTTCAGGCTCTCATCAGTGCAGCACAGCAAGAACCCAAGAGCTACAGCTCAGCACCGGTCACTTTGCCAGTGCTGGCAGGAGGAAGAAAAGTGAATTTGGGTCAGTCACTCAGCAGTGCTCCTCAGGGAGGCTCTGGTTTCTTGTTCCTGCGAGAGTGGGATTGCCCGGTTGTGTTCAGAAAGGCTTGAGAAACGTGCAGGAGTTCTTGTTACCTGCTCCAGCCATGGAAAATTAACTCTGCGCATGCAGTTTGCTCTGGGGAACTTCGCAGTCTTTTGCTCTTAATTCATGGTATTTTCGCTGGCTTCCCCCTCTAGTCCCTTTCCCATAAATGTAAGTAAAAGAAAGAAAAAAAGAAGGCAGGCAGTGGAGAGGAGAAAGTGGCTGCAAAAAGGCTGATCCACCAGCAAGGGGCATAAACCTGTTTGTCAAGCCCTGGGTCCTGCTGAGAGCTGGAATGGGGAGTTGAAACCACCCTTATCCCAGCACCAGGGGCTGCCCTGCCCCTTAACTGTGCTCATTTCCATCCCCATCCACCCAAGGCCCGTTTCTCTGTGGCCCTAACACGTCCCTGTTGTATTCCCATGCCTTTGTAGGGTGGAAAAAGCTCTGCACTGTGACCAGGGAGAGGAAAGGAGACCCTGCCACCCTGCTTGGCCAGCTCATGGGGACATCGTCTGGCCTCTCATGTCCTCTTCTCGCCCACCCCCCCGCCTTCCTGCCATCGGAAGGAGGGAAAGAAAAGGAGAAACAACCATATGAAAAAAATGTTAATTTATTAATCACGGAATATATAGCAGTTCATCTGAAATGCTGTTGCTATGCCAACACCCTGGGAGTTTATTTTCTTAATCCAGGAGCGAAGCGTTTGGTCCCCCGCTCTCCTGCTGAGCTATTTGAATATGTTGCTGCTGCCGCCATATCTGTTTAAAAGGGAGAAGGAGGGGAAAAAAAGGAGAGAAAAAAAAAAATAAAGTAGGCTAAACCACCAAAGCAGTCAGATGCAAAGCAGTAAGAAGCCTTTCTCAGTACGACTTAGTAAAAATGACACAAATTAATATACTCTACTTAAACCAGACCAAGATTAATGCTTCTCTTTCAGAGCAGCTTAGTCCAACTGTCACTCGACAAGCGTTCGTCGGACAAAATCAACACTAATCAACATTTATTCCTCTCTTGCCCTTGGGTCTGAGGAGCGTAGAGCGGGCTGCGCCATTCTCCAGCTCGTCTCGCCACGCTTTTCACCCTCCATCCAGCTTTGCCATATATCACCCTTCCTCTCTGTGCTTCTGCTCGTACGGATCCACACGCTCAGCTATCAGGCTACATTAGAGGCATGATAGATTTTCTGTTTTAATTTACATCTATTATATTACAACATAACAGATCTCGATTCAGTGGAGACCGGTGTCTCCTGTAGCCAGGCTCTTTGGGAGGATTTCTGTGTGAACTTTTTCAGGCTGGTGGCAAAGTGGCTTCAGGTGGACTGTCCTTCCTCTTCTCACTTCGAGTGCTGGGCAAAGGTGTCGTGCACCCTGCTCAGGGAAACATGGCTTGTCATGTTGCTGGGAGGTGATGGCTTTGGTGCACCTGGATTCTTTTTCTGTGAGCTGGCTGCTAGGCCAGGCTTTGTATCTGGAGCCTGGAGGAGCTCTTGCTGATGCCCTGTGCCACAGACTCCCTAATGGGATGGAGGGGATTGAACCCAGCTGTTGATGTTGGGAGAATGAGGTCACAACATACCCCTAGGGCATCCTCCATTTCCTCTGCAGGGAGGGTGAAGCCTTGAGAGTCTGGCACACAAAGGGTGGCAGGGTTTTGGGGAGATTCATGGCTCATCTCTGGTCACTGGGGTATTGCTTCCTGCCATCACTCTGGAGCAGGGAAAGGGCAGGTCCAACCTAAAGGCTGGCTGAGTTCTCAGGATGTTGGTGGGGTCATGCTCCAGCTGGCTTTGCTGTTGAGCATTTCATTTGTCTTCCCTGGTTGTCCGGAGCGTCTGTGGGGAAGAGAAAAAGGCAGAAGAGTGGAAGAAGCTGGAGCATGTTGTATTCATTTCCTCTCCGATGAGCGGAAAACTGGTGAAGGTCGTGATGCTGCTGTGCCCAGCTCAATGTGATTTTGAAGAGCTCTTCCTATCCTTGCAGCATTGGGTTATTAAAATGCATTTCTGCACTTGGTGTTCAATGTTTTTCCCCCCTTATGTGTCTCGCAGGGCACTCATTTGAGGTTTGGGTGGTCTGTATTTGACTTTTTTCCAGGGCCACATAGTTGCAAGCTTGGACAGCACTTTGTCTCACATTCACCTAGGTGGGAGTGTGTGAGACTTCTGGCCAGACTAAAATCAGGATGGTCCTTGCTCTCCTTAGTAACCTCTCCTTGTGTTGTGTGCAAGTGTAAATCCATCTGGGAAGGTGGTAGACTCACCTTTGTTAAAATATTCATCAAGGATGTTCCTGTTCCAGCGGTAGATAAAGAATCACTCTCCAGGTATCTGCCCCACTCCTTCCACTTCTGATTTGGGGTGTGAGGGGCCAGTGTGGTGTTGGGTCTCCCAGTATGAAGTTGGTGCTGATGTGGTTTCCATCCATTCTGCTCCTGCCAGTTGTGGGTAGTATGCACAAATAAAGGTTGCCCTTTATTTGGCTGCTGGTGTGGGTAACCTGAAGTCTAGAAGTTGCTCTTTTGGATTCATTGAATGGGGGGTCCAACACATAATGTCTTGATTGCTATGGCTGAACTTGTCTCTGCAGCATGGTATGGATGATGGAGCAGCAGTGTGAGGGATGGGATCCACCTGAAAAGTTACCATCAGCCTCCAAAGTCAAAGCAGAGCTTGATGATATTGCTGGGAATTCCATGTCCTTCTCCTGCCCTGTTGCTAGATCTAGTTTGGAAAGTTGTGGGAACATTGAAGTCTGTTCAGGCTGTGACACAGAGGCTTCTGCTGCTCTTCCCTGCCATCGAGCAGAGGCTGCTGGCTGGCAGAGCGCTCCTTCCCAGCCTGGCTGGACTCAAGGCCGAGCTGAGGGAGCTGGTGGGATCTCCCTCTGCCTTTTTCCCTCTCTCTCTCTCTCTCTCTGCTGGTGTGAATGAAGATTTGATTAATGCGGGCACTTTAGCACAAGTGCCATTTTCCAGGCTGTAGCTCTTGGCACGGGGAGCGCTGCCGGACTGGAGCAGAGGAGGACTGCAGGAGCATCTGCGCGCGCCGGGCGCTTTACAGCGTGCCTGGAGGGGAGCTCCCTGCTCCCCTCCCTGCTTCCCTCCCTGCTCCTCATTGCTGAGCTGTAAAGTAAATGATGCTTGGTATAACTTTGCACTTACAGGACTGCAACTTAATTCAAAAACAGCCCAGAACTCCAGGAGCAGGAGGGGGCTCGGTAGCCGGCTCGTCTCTGCAAACCCACCTCGTTAATTTTAATGGTGGGAGAAATTCTCCAGCTGGGGAGAGATGCTGAACTTGGAGTGCCAGCAGCCCTCAGGGATGGGAGGACAGCAGTAAGTCCCAGCCCGTGGGAGATTGGCCAGGGAACAGATTTCTCTGTCAAGTCCTGGCCCTTTTGATGACTTGTAAATTATCCAGGCTCCCACTCCAGCTCCAAACAATGGTCTGGAGCAAAGGCACGGTGGGAGCCTGGATGGTGGGACCACGAGCCTGCGTGGGGGACTGCATGCTCCAAGGCTGCTCCAGGCTGTGTGGCTTTGCCAGCTCCTCAGGGAGGTTTTGGAACTGAGATAACATGTGTAGGAATTAATGCTGTTTGTAAAGCACTTGGAAGATGGGAAGAGCTATAGGAGAGCTGTAATTAATAGAGGCTGGCTAATTTAATGTTCTGCCTTGACATCATCTCAGCTGATATATATGTAAGGAAAAGCACCTCCATTAGTGCTGGGGAAAATCATTGCCCCTCCAGTGCCCAGGCTAAAGCAACCAAATTTATTTCTCTTTATTGTCTCCAGGAACCAAAATCCACACATCTGAGTCTTGGAAGAGGCTGTGCCTATGAGACAGAAAAGCTTTGCAGAACGTTTTTGCTTTGGATAGATGCCCAAGGGCCCTGTGGCTGAGGTGCTGCCACTGCAGTGGCAGAGGATAACCCAGGACAGGGTTGGGGGAGAAGTTTGGGGCAAGCGTGATCTGTGAGCTTTTAATGAAAGCCTCATGGGTCTGGAACAAGCTGGTTTTTACTGGGAAGAGGGGGCAGGTTTCTTTGGGGGATGGCTCTGAGCCAGGATGGCTACAGGAGTGAGCACTTTGTTTGGGTCCTGGGGAAACTGAGGAAGAGGGCATTTCCTTGGTGGCAGCACGTTAAATATCAACTGAGAGATGATGTTTCTGCTGCTCTCAGATACCCAAGGAGATTCGGAGGCAACCAGTATGAAATGAGTGAAAGGAAATTGCTCCTGTCTGCTGTGCATGAGTTGTGATGGTTGCACAACTGAAAGATTTGGGTGCCGATTCTTTTCCTTCCTGGATGTCTCGTGTTAAGCCAAATCTGGGCTGTTGAGAATGCCTGATGCTGCAGTACTCTTACTGAGAGCTGTGGTGCTTAGTGACATATTTATACTGCAGAAAGTCTTGCTTTTGTTTTGTTTGAGGATCTAGCATTAGCTGCATCTCTTTAATCCATGCTCTCAATTTACTTTGCTGCTCTGGAAAGGGGTGAAGTGGAGGAAATCTCCACTTTCTGCTTTTGCTTTTAACTGCTGTAAACCAATTCTCTAGTTTTCTGGTAGCTGTGTCTCAAGAGCACTGGTCAGCACAACCCTCCTGCCCTCTTCTCCCAGGGTGAACCAGGCTGGACTCAGAATCCATATATAGCTCTTGGAGAGGCTTCCTGTGATGCTGGCTGGTTTCTGTCCAGCTTTGGATGTGCTGGGCTCGCTGGGAAGCCGGGCTGCTCCCCACGCCTGAATATGGCATTGGGGGCCTGCCCAAGTCTGAAGCCTTTGGCCTTATATGCATAGAACAGGCAGCTTCTATATAAATGTTTTTATAAGGGCTATAAACCGCAGTGCTTTGGAGTGTGAGCCAAGCTCTGCACGCTGAGCTTGGGAGAAGCTTCCCTGTGAGCATCTCATGCCCAGCTCCTTCTCCTTCGGGCTTGTTGGGATGGGGTGAGCAAACTGGATGTTGCCTGCGCCAGGACTGGGATGGCAGGAGCTGGCAGAGGGCACAGGGAGTCAGGGCAAGGCTTGCCCTGCTCCTGCTGGATGCTGCTGGCGTGGGAAGCAGCCTTGAAGGAGCTGGGGTGTGAAAGCAGACACCTCGCCTGGAAAGTTTGGGGGTGTCTGTGTGTGTGTGCATGCCCACGGCCCCCCAAGGGCATCAGCTCGCTCGCAGAGTGACCTTCTCCCAGGTCACTGCCTGCCAGGGTCACTTGGCTGCTCAGCTGCGTGTCAGGGATGCTTTTCCCTGCTGCTGAAAGAGCAAAGGAGAGATCCTGCTGGAGGAGGGGAGGGCTGGCATCCCGCACTGGACGGCTGTGTCTGGACCTGGTCCAGAGGAGGTGTGAGAGGAGCTGGGGTGGAGGGGGTGGCTGTGCAGCAATCAGAGTGGTCAGTGCAGCATTTCATGAGCCTGAGCTGGCCCTCGGGGCTGCCCGTGCCTCAGTTTCCCCAAATGTAAAGCCAGTGCAAGCCAACTCACCCTTTTTTCTTGGTGCAAAACCCCATAGAGACTTGGTTGAAAAGTGCCGAGGGAGCCCGTGCAACATGAGTGATGATCTAGATAGAAAAGCCTAGTTGCCAAGGCTGACTTTTTCCTGACGGGGATGCAAAGCCACTGCTGGAGCAGGTCTCCCTGCAGGAGGCACTCCGACCCATCTGTGTTTAATGGGGACCACACAACACGGCAGCTGGCCCTGGGCCCAGAGATATTCTTGTAACTTAATAGCGCCCTGCAGAGTCAAACACTGCTGTAAAGGGGGTACAGATTTTTTTTTTAAAAGGTATTTAGAAGCCCGGGGCTACAGAGAGGGGTCCTGTGGACTGTTTAAAAGCTGCCCACCTTGGTTGTCTGTCCTTATATATTCCCGAGCCACTGGGATCATGTTCCTGCAGTGAGTGCCTGGCTCGGGGCCGCAGGGGTAACAGGTGCTGTCCTCTGCTGGGGCCTCTTCTCCAGGCTGGGATGACTCAGCCCCAAAAGGTCTCCAGAATGAGTCTAAGTGATTCGGGAGCTTGTGATCTAGGGTTTCCAGCAGGACAGGAGCTTGTCTTGAGCGTTGGATCATTCTTTGTAAGATGCCATAGGGTCTTGGCCCTGCATGAGGTCTTCTCCACAGCAAGGATAGCATGTGTGATCTTGGAAAAATGGGGTGATCCATGGGGTACATCACTCCAGGCCATGCATTTCTCGTTTTTGGTTGAGCAGAGTATGGGGACAAGCCTTCCTTGGCAGAGGGATCTGTGGAGAGGGTTTGTCAGTGCTCTGAAGTGTGCTTGGGGTGTGGAGAGAAGCTGCCTCTGCCTGCTGGCCCAGCACAGCTGCTGCAGGCCATGTCCCCTGAGTGTGGAGGGGTTGGCTCTTGGGAGGAGCTGGAAGGAGATGTGCCCAGCCTGCCAGGTGGGTGTGTGGAGTGCTGGGGCTGGGAGCTGCAGGGACATCCATCACCCTGCCCAGCTGGCTGCTGGAGAGGTGTCAGAAGGCAACAGCTTTCTGTCGCCGCTGACCTGGGCTGGGGTTGAACTTCTGACCTGGAGATGAAAGCCTTTCCCCTCCCTCCCTGGCTCCTGTGCCCTTTTCCTCAAATTGCCCAGGCTTTCCAATCCACATCCAACCAGGCTTATAATGGAAAAAGATCACTCATTGTGCTGCTGCCCTTCTGCATCCCATTCCCCCTGGTACCTTCACCATGAGACCATCTGGCTCTACTAAAAGCCTACTTGCCTCCTGCTCTCCTTCCTCATCCTCTGCTTGCCATGATTTTATCACTCATTCCAGAGAAGTTTGACAGCAGCTGTGGTGTGCCAAGGTGAGGAGAGAGGGGCTGGTGGTCCTTTGGCTCTGGTGGGAACTGTTGGAGAACGCTGATGGATGACGTGGGCTCGTGCTGCAGAGGCAACTTCATGAAATCTGTAGAGATTTTTGCTTTCACTGGCTCCTCAGAGCCCACAGAGCTGGACAGGCTTTGGCTTGAAGGTGGGAGAGGTCTCCTCGTGCTTCCCCTCCTTCTCTGCCCTGCAGAAGGAAGAGCTGAGCTGTGGAGTGAGAACAAGGTCCGTGCAAGTGTGCGTTATGTCTGCCGCTAATTTTGTGATTGGAAACGAAGCAACAAAGGGAGGTGGTGCAGCGTGAGGGTGGTTTAACCTTGATAAAACAGTGATTTCACCAAGGATGATGTTCTCCCATCTATCTTCATCCATCAAGGCGCCACTGAAATATGCTGATGAAGCCTGTGGATAGGAGTACAGTGCAGTTAAATGGGGCGTTGCAAACGCTCTCTGTACCCCCGTGACAAGGTGGCGTTACTTACTGTCCAAATGCAGTGCTGGCAACAGCACCATCCCTGCCTTTTGCTCCGAGGGCTGGGGTGGGATGCAGCCAGGGCTGTGTCCCCTCTGGGGAGAGTCAGAGATGGCAGTGGCACCTCAGCTCATGGCTTAATTTTTTGTGCCACGGAGAGTCGGGAGCGCAGAAGCGGCGAACAAATTCGACTTCGCTGTAAAAATGCCTTCTCCTCCCTAGCAGAGAGAGATGTTGGGTCATGAGCAACACCAGGTGTGCAGGTAAGGCAGGCAATGGTCCTTCTGGCTTCAGCTGGACATGAACTGGTGGGTCTGGTGTGTGGGGGAGTCAGGAAATCCCAGGGCTTTGCTGTTTGTTCGGCTACCACGCGTTTTGCTGCGCGTGCCGTGTCGGAGCAGCAGCAATTAAGCTTTATTTATATGGGCTTTCCCAGCTTGCTGGGTGGGAAGTGGTGGTACGTGGGTGTGAGCGCTGCGTGTGAACTTCTCCTCAAGTTTGGGGATTAGCAGCACGGGCCAAGTGCCACAGTCTTTTTTTGGTCAGGTATCTGGGGGTGGTTTGCTGGCCGTGCGCGAGCGTAAATGTCGATAGGTCAGTGGTAAACTGAGCCCTGTAAGCCAAGCTGCTGCTGTGCCCAATCCTTCTGGGACTGTGGCCATGGACATGGCCCCAGCACTTCCAGCTTGGGTTTCAGCAGTGGTGTCCCCATGCCTGAGCTGGGCTGTGCCAGGGCTGGAGTGAGCCGGGATGTCCTCGCCATGGGAAGGAGCGAGGTGGGGCTGGCAGGGAGAGTGGCTCCATTCCTGCCATGCTGCACAGAGATAATCTGGTGCTGCTGGTGGCCTGGGCTCATCCTGACCCTGGGAGGAACTGAGAGTCCTCTCTGAGTGCAGGCATGGCTCACCTCCAGCCAACTTCTCCTTTTGCAGTTGGGTTTATCTTCCTAGGTTGTGCTTTCAGGAGCTGGCAGGGCGCGAGTGCTACCTCCAGGCCTCCTTCCAGACTCGAGCTTGCAAGAAGGTAAAGCTATGTGCAGATTTCTGCAGTCAGCAGGGCTCTGACACTGCTCCAGAGCTCTCCTCCAGAAATAACCCAGACAGGCGGATGCCTCCCTACAGACCAGACGTGTGCTGAAGGCTGGAGAGCTGGCTCTGGACCTGGAGAAGGGATATGTCCATCCAGAACATCCCAAGGCCAGCACAACCTGCTGTGGGAGGGCAGAAAACCTGAGCAGAGCTGCCTCCCCCACTGAGGCAAGGACCAGAACACTTGATTTCACACTGTCAGAGTTCCCTCCATCTTTGGTCTTTTGGGCATCCTGGTTTCCCTGCTCCATGAGAGCCTTGGACTCTCAGTTGTTACTCAGGATGCTGTTCAGCTAAACTGAGACCATCCTCAGCCTGGCTACCTCCAGGTACATGCAAAAACATAGGCACAGCAAAGACTTTGAGCACACAAGGTCTTTATCCCACCAGCAAA
Organism: Petroica traversi; assembly: GCA_025920805.1. Lineage (NCBI taxonomy): Eukaryota > Metazoa > Chordata > Aves > Passeriformes > Petroicidae > Petroica > Petroica traversi. The sequence goes on from JAHLSL010000052.1 coordinate 2,556,345, forward strand.
CTCACTGCTTGTTGGCAGCTCAGACTTTTTGGTGGCCTCCCTCCTCCTCAGACATCTCCTGGGACACTTTGTGAGCTGGGAACTGGGACTGATGTGTTGGTCAGCTCTAAGCAAGGCTGTTCCTTCCCCTCCTCAGCCTCTTGTGTTCTATTGCTGCTTCCACTCCTGATGCTTTCGGGAGCATTTGGGGGGAAAAAAAAAAAGTTGACAAAAGAAATGAATTATGCATAAGGAATTAATTTCCTTGATGAATAGGGACTTACAAACTCAATTGCCATTCGCTTTCAAGGAATGCTTGGGGGAGCCAGGGGGGAGGGAATAAAAGCAGAGGATGGATCAGTGGCTGAGTGGCTGAGCCTGGAAGTGTTCCTGGCCTTTTAGTGGACTTTGGGAAACAGCCCTGGGTCATTTAAACCATATGATGGGTCTTGTATTCCCGTCAATGTGGGGGGTTCTTTGCTGGGGTAAAAATCAGGGTGGCAGAGATGCAGCAAATCTGGCAGTGCATCTGTTGGTGAGTGCCATCTTTGGTGTGGAAGAGAAGGAGAAGAGGGGACAGATGAGGATTTGGATATTTTAATAGATGGGGAAACTGAGTCAGGTGTGCACTTCATCAGATTGGCAACAGGCCAACAGCCAATACAGGAGTAGTACTCAGTGCTCTTGTTTTCCGGAATTTTGCCTTTTTTCCCTCATGTGCCCTTCCCTCCTGCATGCTGCTGTGTCCTGGGAGCAGAGCCAACAACTGGGAGCACTAAAAGCAGTGGAGTGAAAATGCTGAAAAAGAGCCTTCTGGAAACTTTGCCCAGCCAGAAAAACTTGCCCCCAAACCCAAGCAGAAAATTCAGATTCCTGATGGGAAGAGAGCATCTGTCAACTCAAGTTGATCTGTTGGGCATCAAGCTCTTGTGCTGTCGGTGTTCATGGGAAGTGCAGAGGGATGAGGCAGGTCAATATTTTGGAGGGAAGGAAACCCCTGTGTTGCTTTTGGGCTGAGAACTATTTCAGCTTGCAGAGCATTGCAGGAAAGTCTGACCTGGCTCTTGTGCTGTCTGATGGATTGGAGAAGTGGTGGGCAGAGTGAAGGCACCAAGAGGAGCTGAGAGGAGTCCTTCTTCTAGATCCTGCAGCTTTCCTGCCCTTTGCAAATTGCTTGTTGCTCCTCAAACATCACAGTCTTGGTAGGAATGATGTACCTGAGTACTCACAGACTTGGGATGAGGTTTGCAGGTGGGCAAAGTAAGGTGTTGCTGGCTGCCTGCATGTTTCCAGAACCAAAGAGGGCAGTGAGTGTTGGCAGAAGAATGGATTCCTGTAGCCAGGACACCAACCCCATGACACAGTGGAGTTTTCTCCACTGGTATTTGTGCTCTCCCCTTTCCTGGAGGAGTGAGAAGTGTAACCCAGGCATTGATAACATCCCCAGCCCCAACTGCACGGAGTTTGGGACCCTGTAGGCCAGCTGGGAAGAGGTGGCACGAATTCCTCTGCAGAAGGGGAGTGAAGGTGTGCGACTGCCTGGGGAAGGGTGGTTTATTCATGGGCAGGGTGATTTAATTGCTGCTTTTCTTTCCCATCCCCTCCCCAGCCGCCCTCCCCTTCCCCAGGCTGAGGGCAGAGGGGCTCGGCGGGCAGGGGGCTTTGGAAGCTGTCGCTTTGCATTGCTCGGCTGGGAAAGGTCTCTACCTGCCTTATTTTGTCCCTTTTTGCTGTCAGTGCTGACAGTGCTCATGTTTATTTCATCCTGCGTGGCGGCTGTCTCGTTTCCCTATCCTCCGATGTCATTAGCGCGCCGAGAGCGGGCCCTGCAGTGCTCAGCCTAATGAATTCCGCTGTGGCTCCTCTCTCCCCACCTCGTTACCAAAGCTCAAGGTGTCAAATTAAACCTGGCCGGGGAAAGGAGAGAGAGAGACAGAGAGAGAGAGAACAAGGCGCAAAAGGAGGAGGGGAGGGGGAGGGCGTGTGTGGTAGAGGTTCCTTTGATTCCAGGGTTTCCCCTTTTTTTCAGCTATTTTTCCTTTTGAGCTGCCTCCCTTGCAGCTGGGGTTTCTCTGGGTGTGTCGTCGCACCAGAGGTGGTGACTTTGTCCTTGGTCCTGAGTCCCTTCTGTGGGGGTGGGACGGGAGGGATGGCCTCCTCTGCAGAGCACATCTTGGCTTGGAGAAACCTGGTCTGGTGGAACGGGTCCCTGCTTGGAACAAGATGATCTTTAAGGTCCCTTCCAACCAAAAAAACAATCTATGATTCCCCAGCCCCTGCTCTGTTTTGTCCACACAGGAGACAGCAGTGAAGTGTCAGAGTGCTGTTTTAAAAACCAAGTGGCTGTTTCTCAGCTCCTGCTCCACCTCCTGGGCTGTGCCCTCAAGCTGGGATGAGTTTTGCAAGTGGTTTTAAATGAAAGCTGCCATCCTCTGTCTCTGAGAGCTGGTGAATTTGAAGTGAGCTGCTGTCTGCCTTGAGAGTAGGGGTACTAAAAGCCACACTGGGACACTGATGGGACACTGGCAGTTTCCCATCAGCTCTGCTGGGCCATGTTTATCTTTTTCTTTAGTATTACTTGTCCCTGTTTTGCCCAGCCCCTGGCACAGAAAGCTTGGGGATTCCCTGCCCTCCCTAACCAGGGAGTCCAGCCCTTTGGAGATGGCTGGACCGTGGAGGTCACCTGGAGTGGTGGCATCCTGTCCCCAGCACCCCCCTGCCCCATCCATCTTGGCTCTCATTAATTTGAAATAGTTTTGTAATATAATTATCTCCTCGTGGATGGGCTTTTTAATTATCTGGGGAGCATATTAATATGGGATTAGTGTCCTGGTGGAGAGTGTGTCAGCAGGGGACAGGGAGGGACAGCCCTCTCTGCTGGGACTGTTTCTGGTGTCCCCCCAAACTGGGCTGTGCTGAATCTGGGATCTGCTGGGGACAGAGGAGCAGAGCAAGAGCAAGGACATGGCCTTTCTAGGATATTGGGAAGCTGGGGCCCTTTGTAGCCCAGGTTTGGCATCTCAGGGCCACTGGTGGATGCTGCTGGGAGGATTTGACTTGGAGAGTTTGAGTGACAAAGTGGCCCTGGGATCCCTCCAGTGACCTCCTGTCCTGGTGCCCTTGCTGGGTGTGAAGCTGAATGCTCTGTGGTGTTTGTTTTTGCTTTGCTGAAAGGGGAGCACATGGTCAGAGGGGACAACAGGTTTGTCCCTCTGCATGGGATGGAGAAATGTCACTGCCAGCCTGGGGAGCCTGGATCTGTGTCCTTCAGCCTGGGGAGCAGAGGAAGGACCCAGACCTGCTCCACTGCCTAAAGCAGCAAATTTTGTGTGAAAAGAATGGCAGGAAGATGGCTCAGAGTGGGGAGAAGGCAGAAGTGTGTCTCTTTGCTCTCGCAGCTCACTGGACACGGGACAGTTTGAACTGATGAGCTCAGGACCAACGTGCTGGAGCTGTGGGTTGTGACAGTGGCTTTTTAACCCTGTGCTGGTGTCCAGGGCACAGCTGGGTGTGCTGGGAGGTGAGGAGCAATTTCACGTGCAATTGGAACTGCAAAGGGAGAGCAGAGGGAGGCGTGATTTAATCACCTCGGCTGGCCCTGGGCCAAGACCACCAAGGTTCAGACACCTCTCCGTTGCAGGAGATGCCAGGGGAGTATTAATTGGCATAATTCATCAAGTGTTTGTGTTTGGCACCTCTTGGTGTGCTGTCCTCGCAGTGACCAGGTGCTCTGGACTGGGGGGAGCAGTTTGAGGAGCTTTGAGGCCGTTTTGGAAACAGGTGAAAGCCTGGGTGACTCCTGAGGCCACCACATGGTGCTTGGGGATCAGGGGAAGGTTCTCCAAAGCTGCCTGCCTGGGATGTTCTGGCTTGGATTGATCTGTGGCTTCTGGTGCATTGGGCTCTTCTTCAGCAGGTTGGTGCAGGAGCTGAATGGATCTTTAAAGCCCAGCTCAGACTCTCCTCGTGCCTGCTTCTTGAGAAGGATTTGGACAAGCTCCTCTGGCAGCACCTGGCTTGCCAGCTGCCATGTTTAGTTAGCGTGGGCCTTGGCAGGCTCCCTGGACTGGTGTGGCACTGAAGATCTGAAGAGGAGTAAAGTGATGTGTAAACTTGCAGAAGGGGCAGAGTGATAAAGCAGAAATGTTTTCCCTGCACTGTCTAAGAAAAGGCAAGAGAAAATAAAAGCGAGCAACTCCATCTGATTTGCCTCTCTGGTTAAAACCTCAGCCACAGACAGAATGAATGTACCCCTTTTTACTGTGCAGCCAGAAGGGGTAAGTGTGGCCTAAACTGGGCTCAGCATGAGTATCAGCCTGGTATGTGGAGGTATTGCTGCTTTTCCTGGCCACGGGAGGCATTGAAACGCAGCCAAGTCATCTTGATTTGAGGAGCTCACATCGTGTCCTCTCAGCTGGCTGGTAATGGTGTGACTGTCTCCTCCTCCTCTGAAAACCTGGGAGAGCAAAGGCTCATGTGATCTGAACAGCAACATTTTTTGGGAAAGCCTGGAGGTGTTGCATGGCAAGTGCCTGGGTGGGGATCTCAGAATGGCCCTGCCAGGCCAGGCTGAAGGTGGACCCAGCTGTGCCAAAGCCTGGTGGCAGCTGCCAGAGGAAGGACCAAAAAAGGACAGAGCCAGAGTGGAATACCCCTTATTGGTGTCCCTCCCAAATCCCAGCAGCGAGCTGCTGTGTGTTTAGTGATGCTCAGCACAAATTCTCTCAGCCAGCTGGGTGGCTTTTGTTTTGCTCTGTGTAAAGCTTCTTGTGTGGCCAGGAATGGGTTCCCCTGCTCAGTGCCTCAGTTTCCCCATCTGGGCAGAGGGGTTTTTTGATATAGGTTTGCTTCTGCTCTGGAGTGCAGTGGAGACAAGTTGAGTCAAGCACTTTGAAGTCCTCTGATGAAAAGCACTGGAGAAGGACAGAGGTTTATTAATTGTTGTTGAGAATTACCTGTCAGTCCCACGCGAGGAGCTGCTGGCTGAATTTCTGCTGTCTGCTCTTCCTAGCAGAAGGTAGTGACAGTGGTGAGACAGTGAGAGTGGGGCTGTCATTCTCACTGGAAATCAGTCCTGAAGGCTGAAAACCTCCAGGTTTCTGGGAGCAATATGTCCAGGTTGTGAAGGGAGATGTGGCTCTGTCCTGGCACACCGCTGTGAAGATTTGGCCAGCATTTCCTTTTAGTTACCAGTGGAGCTATGAAGACTCTGTTTGGCTGTTTGTGGCCTTCCTCTTCTGGGATGGAGCTGCTGTGTGGATTTTGGGTGGGTGACATTTATGTGGATATCAGCCCATGGGTGACTTAGACACAAGGCAGTCACAGGGAGTTGTCATTGTGTGTCCAAAACTCTTTGGAAGGCTGGATTTGTGCTTTCCCTGGGGAAGGAGGCACTGACTCCTCTTGGAGAGGAGGAGTTAACCTGGGGACAGAAGGCCCTTCTTCCCCAAGCCAGCTCATTGTCACCATTGAAAGGCTGTCATGTCAGCTTGGCTTGCAGGGTCTGACCTTTCTGATGGGGTGGGTTGTCTTCCTCAGCCCAGAGGGAATTAGGAGTGGGAACTTGACTGCTGCAGGTGGTGAATCCCATGGTTTGGAAGCTGGGAGATCTCCATGCTCGGAAGCTGAGGCACACAGGGAAGAGCAGAATTACACCCTGGTGACAAATCTTGGTAGGACAGCACAGCTCCTGGCAGTGAAGGCCACGGAGAACTGGCTGACCTCAGACTCTATGCTGTGATCAGGGCTCAGTCCCCGTGGCTCTGCTGAAGCACCAACTTCCCCCTGGTTGTGGTGATGCTGCTGTGCATTCCCAGCCACCCAATCCAGCCAGGCTCAGTGTGACCTTCTGCTGATCTCCCAAACCTCTGTCCTCCTTGGGATCTGTCTTCTTTCCCCAGCCACGTCCCATCCTTTCATGACACAGAACATCTTTCTCATGGACGAATTTGGCAGTGCCAGGCCCAGCTTTCTTGCCAGTGTGGCAACAGACACGGCTCTCAGCTTGTTAGACTGAAAGAATGTGCCGTTTTAATTAATGATATGTAAATATCCTTGAATGGGCCGCATTTGCATATTAAGAGAGATTTGCGGAATCTGCGGAGTAATATATTTTAATTAAGGATTAATTAAAAATAATGGGAATTTCATTTCGCCTGGCAGAATCCGTTTAGATCTTCGCACACGTCTGCTCGGGAGCCCGGTCGGAGCGCGCCGCCACTGCCACCCTCCACAGCCAGGGCTGGCCACCAGTGCCACTCCACTCCTTGCCAGACCCCAGCACAGCCAACGTCCTGTCCCCTCGGCCACACAGCCAGGCTGAGGCTTTTTGGGGGCTGGTTATTTTCTTTTTTTTGGTATTCTTTATGGCAAAATAAGCAAATGGCTGTGAGACACGGAACACTAGTTGTGTTGGCAATTATGTTAATAGCATGCTATTAGGCTATGATTCTATATGAGCAATTGGGGAGAAGAAATGCCTTACTGAGAGAGAATGATACAACAGACGTCTGTCTTATTGATATAGCTCCAGAGGAGCTTTCTGCGTAATTACACTCGGCCACTTTTCGGAGGTGGGAGTGAGGCTGTGGCCACAGGGTGGAGGGGACAGTGGCCCCCTGCATGTGCCTGCATCTGAGGCAGAGATGTGTTGGGATGCCCTCATGATGCTTCCAGGAGGGATTTGTTCTCCAGCTGCAATGGGCTGGGAGTCCAAGTGTCCAATGGGCTGCCTGGCGTTTTGCTCTGGATGGTCTTGCAGAAAGGATTTGCCCCACATCAGTGGCTGAAGGTCACTGGAGAGCTCTGGGGACCTTGCCTGGACCCTGCAGCTTGGTTGTTTGAACCATGTTGATGGAAGGCATCAGTGTGACCCTGCAGTTTGGTTGTTTGAACCATGATGATGTAGAGCATCAATCCTGCAGTTTGGGTTGTTAGAACCATGGTCTTGTAGAGCATCAATGGGGCCCTGCAGTTTGGTTAGAACCTTGGTGATGGAGAGCATCAGTGTGACCCTGCAGTTTGGTTGTTAGAACAATATTGATGTAGAGCATCAATGGGGCCATGCAGTGTGTTTGTTTGAACCGTGGTGATGTAGAGCATCAGTGGGGCCCTGCAGCTTGGTTGTTAGAGCCATAATGATGGAGAGCATCAATGGGGCCCTGCAGCTTGGTTGTTTGAACCTTGGTACTGGAGAGCATCAGTGTGACCCTGCAGTTTGGTTGTTAGAACCATACTGATGTAGAGCATCAATGGGGCCCTTCAGCTTGGTTTGAACCATGGTGATGTAGAGCATCGACGGGGTTCTGCAGCTTGGTTGTTTGCACCACATTGATGGAGAGCATCAATGGGGCCATGCAGTTTGATTGTTTGAACCGTGGTGATGTAGAGTATCAACGAGGCCCTACAGCTTGGTTGTTTGAACCTTCGTGATGGAGAGCATCAGTGTGACTCTGCAGTTTGGGTTGTTAGAACCATGGTGATGTAGAGCATCAGTGTGACCCTGCAGTTTGGTTGTTAAAACCATAATGATGGAGAGCATCAATGGGGCCCTGCAGCTTGGTTAGAACCTTGGTGATGGAGAGCATCAGTGTGACCCTGCAGTTTGGTTGTTTGCACCACATTGATGGAGAGCATCAGTGGGGCCCTGCAGTTTGGGCTGTTAGAACCATAATGATGGAGAGCATCAATGGGGCCCTGCAGCTTGGTTAGAACCTTGGTGATGAAGAGCATCAGTGGGGCCCTGCAGCTTGGTTTTTAGAGCCATGGTGATGAAGAGCATCAATGGGAAACCTCGTGGCTTCTTTGGGAAAGTTGGCTGCCAAACCAGCAGGCAGACAGGTGGCTCTGGTGTCACCGGCGAGGAGCGGGGTGGCTCTTGATGGCTTGAGGTGGGTGGTGAGCAGCAGGGGAGAGCAGGGAAGGGCAGGGGTGCTGCTCCCTCCATCCCACCCCCCTTCTCCCCGGCGCTAAGGCAGCCGCAGCGTATGGAATGCAAATGCAGAAGATGCAGTTTGTGGTAAGTGTCCGCTAATAAATAACCCCCGAGTCTTCTCCCTATCAGGCAGTGACATCCTGCATTTCTCTTCCGTGCCGCACCAGCCCAAGACATTTAATGATGTGGTGCTCCTTACGGGATGTGCCGCCCATGCTAAATATCTCCAGCCTCCACAAAATGGTGGGCAGGGAGCCCAGCCCTGCCCCACGCTGTCCCCTGCAGCCCTGGGCACAAAGGTCAGTGGTGGTGGCCGGGCAGCCCCTCCTGTCCCCGGCGCCGACCCCTCTACCGCGCTCGCCCGCGGTCGCTGGAGGATTTCATTAACTGAGCGAAGTAAAAAATAATCAATTTCAGATGTTCCCAGTGTTTGTGGTAATGGTCTCTCTAACCATTCTGATTAGCCGAGTGAAATGGAATTTTTCTTTTAAATTACAGCGCGTTGACATTAAATATAGGGAAACTTTGTGTGTGCAGGGGGAGGGGACAGGCTTTCTACATTCATCCCTGTCCTTCTCCCCCCCTCTTCCATCACTCCCCTTATCTTTCCATCACCCCCTCCCCAATCACGCCGAAATCTCCAGCCTCTTCTTTCTGCTGCCCACCAGGCTGGATTGCTTTTCTACACTGGGCTTTGTGAAATGTTTTCTGGCATTTCAAACTGGTGGGGGTGCATTTCCCCCTTTTTTTTTTGTCATTTATATATATATATAAGTATTTTTAATATTTTCCACGATGCTTTTTGGGCTGGGGCCAGTGCCACCACTGGGCTGGGCTGCTTCCCTCCATCCTCCTGGCTCCTTCCCTCCATCCTCCTGGCTTCTCCCCTCCATCCTCTGGGCTGCACACACGGTGTTGCTTTGGTCTTGCTGCTCCCCCTTTTTGCTTTCCAGTTTCCTTCTGGATCCTGAGCAGTGCAGCCCAGAGTGAAACAGGGAGAGCCCTGACCATGTGCCTTGGGCTCCTTCCTCCTCTCTTACCCCACGCTGCGTTTTTCAGACTCCGACCAAGCCCTACCATTATTAATTCTATTTTTTTTTATTTCTTTTTCGTGCCTTTTGCCCCCACCTCCCTGGGCTGGCCCTGTGGCTGGCACATGGTGGAGGGTGGACGCCGGCGTGGCAGGGCTTTGGACTTCTCCTTTTGATAAGCTGTCATCCCCCAGCCCCACGCAGGGATTTGATCAGAGCGCTCTCTCGACCCCGTGGCAGACATTAAACACCCTCCCAGACCCTTTTCTCTGTCTCCATCTCTGAACCTTTCACTCTCCTTTAATGAGAATTTCTCCTAATTATTTCAGTGGCTGCAGCACAGGGACCGCAGTGTAGTTAGATCTTGATACCAGGACGTGACTGTTATGCTGATAAAGGCAAAAGATCAATAATTTAGGCCCTAGCGTTAATGGCAGAGCTGAGAGCTTAAGTGTCTGTATTCAGGTTTAGTCCTGAAGGTTCCTGGAGTATTAATGATTTCCAGAGGAATTCCCCCCCTTCCCCTTTCCCTGTGCTGCCGTTGCTTTTTCCCTAGTCCTGCCTGTCTTTAAACCCCCTTTCTCCTCATATTTTCATTTTATTTTTGGGTTTTTTCCCCCTCATTGTTTCCCTGCTCTGCTGCCATTCTGCTTTACTTTGGGGCTGCCCCTTTCTCAATTTATCTGGGGACATGGCAGTGTGTTAGGAAACCAAGGGGTGGGGTGGGGTGGGGAACCTAAGTCAGGAGGAAGCATTGGGGGGGTAAAAAAAATTATCCATTCCTTTTTGTTTTGTTTTGGAGACTGCAGGATGGGTTTGCTGGGTTTTTGGAGGTGCAGATGGGGTTACCTCAGCCCTTTGTGGGGCCATGCCCTGCTCACCCACACCATCCATGGGGCAGGTGGAGAGGAGGAAGATTCCTGAGTGTGAAACCTTGCTGAGCTCTCTTTTCTTCTCTGTTTCCAAACACATCTGCCAAGCCCTCAGCACAACCCCTCTCCCTTTCCTCTGCTCCCTCACAGACCCATTTTTTGCTGCAGAAACTGAGGTGGGCTTGAAGGGAACTGGAGTGGGGCTGTGTGCCCTGTGCAGGGATGCTGGGCTGATTTGGGGTGGGATAAAGGTGCAGATGAATCTGCTGGAGGTCCCAGTGTTCTGAGCTGCTTTCTGCCAGCATTGCCATCCATCTGCCTTCTTGCTTGCTGGATTTTCTCCTCCAGGCCAGCAAGTCTGAGCAGATCCAGGGCTGACTGGAAGTGTTTGGAGGCCCAGGGTGGAAAGGGGGAAGTTTGAGAGAAGAGAGAGGGGTAGGAAACATTAACCAGTATTTTAGTGGTTCATAGGGACTTTCCTCATGGTTTCTTTTTTTTTTTTTTTTTTTATTCCTTCAGCCTGTTAGTACTTGAGAATTCAGGAAATACTGAGTTGATTTGAAGAAAGATGACAAATGATGAAGGGAAATTGGGGGATAAAGACTGTAACTTAGCCATGAGGAACCCTGGCTGGGAAACACTGCTACGTGCATTAGCTGGCTAGTAGGAATTTTGCCTGGCTTATCTCCATCCTGATTAGGGAAGTAAGGCTTAGGGCTGTGTGGATGTCGTGGCTTTTTGGTCTGCTTGTCACCCTGGGGTGTCCTCTGCTGCAAAATGAAATGGGAGGGATTTTTTGAGAGTTGCAGAGCATCCCTGTCCTGCACTTCTCCAGGTCTCTCCTGAGGAGCCCTGCCAGTCCTCCACTGCCAGCCCTGGTCTAAGATCTGGGCAGGAAGTGGCAGAGTTTTCCCTGTCCCAGCAGTGTCAAGAAGCATCTTGTATGTCCTGAGTGCCACAAACCCCCAGAGGAGTTGGAAATACTGATTTGTGTTTCTTGAGGATAACTTAAGCCACGGGGGAAACCTCACTGTGTGAGGCTTGCTCTGTCCTGAGGATCAGCTCTGCCCTGCCTTGTGCTTTCTTTCCTGATAGCTTACACTGTGATCCTCGTGGATCTTTGAGGGGAAAAAACAGCCCAAAAATTCAAGTATTGCACTGAAGTGGAAGCTGGCAGCTCTGCCAGGGCCACTGAGCTTCTTCCTTCCAGCTGCAGAGCTGGGATCTGCTCTGCTTTTTTCCTTTTCTCTTTGCTGGCAGCTGAGAGGGGTCAGGTTGGCATCGTGGGCACACTCAGGGACAGGCAGAGCAGGCTGGGCTTTGGTAAACACTCCTGGAGCTCCTGGGTCCAGCTGGCTCCTCCTCACCAGCTCGCCTTGGCAGGGCAAGCCAGAGTATAAATTAGTTTAACTTACTGCAGCCACTGAAGTATAGAAATATAGCTGGGGACATGCAGGGGAAACATCTGGGCAGTGGGAAAGGGCTTGTTGGCTTTTATGGGATGGCATTAGTTGGGGCTGGGAGGGAGCAAACCTCAGCAATAGATTTTATTTTTTTTTCAAAGAACAGAAAAGTGTTTGAGTGCTGCCTAGTTCTGTGTTGTTTATAAAAACTCAGGTTTGTGGGTGCATTTATCTGTTTGTGCACACTCGTAATTGCATGTAGAGGAATATTAATGTGGAATGATGGGAATATGAGCTGTTGGCCTGGTGTTTTAGAGGTGTAAAGGAACCTCATGCAGGGTAGGGGACCATGTTGTTACATTTCCTCATGGAAGGTAAGGGACAATTTGTTCTAATCCCAAATTTTTCCTTTGATTACTGAAAAAAGGGAAACTTGTGGAAATGTGGCCACATAGAACCCAGGGCCAGTTCCCTCGTGTCACAGGTGATCATCTTCTTATTGACCTGTTATCCATCCAGGCAAGAAATTTGAGCTCCATCTTCAGTGTCCCCTTGTATTTCCTCCTTGCTTTTCCTAGCAATTCATTCTCCTGGGCAGGAAGTTCAACAGCCACCTGATGTTCCTGCTGGAGCATTTCCTACCCTGGATGTTTGGTAGCCAAATTCAGCTGAACTTCAGTAGGACCTTCCTTATCTCAGGCTGGATTTGCCAGGCTTGCCCAGGAGGTTGATTTCTGGATGCTCTGGCCTTAGGTTGAGCATTTGCAGGGCTTTGGAGAGGAGAATATTTTAGGGACAAATATGTGCAGCTGTAGGTTTTTTGAGCCACCGAGCTGGTGGTGAAGTAGGGGAGGGTTGCCCAAAACTGCTGATATTTGTGGTGGGTAGCTCTGGGGAGCAGGTATTTGTATCAGAAACGTTAATAGAGAGGCTGAATTGAATCGTGCTTGCTGTCGGGGGAGCAGTAAAAGCCATTTACAAAAGAAGCCAAGAGAAGATCAGTAGAAATGCACACAAACCCTAAAAATCCCAATGTGACGCCTGAATAATCGCCCATTTGTCTGGGGAAAGAGATTAATCCAGCCAGGGTTCAGTTTAACAGGATTATTGGCTGGGGTGGGAGGGAAGCAGAGGGAAAAAGGCTCTGGGATTTTTCCATATGACTTCAGACCATGGATCTTTCTTTTCCAATGGCCCCAGCAGGACGAGGAAGTGTCAGGAGCTGGGGTGGCTTTGCGAGATGTCAGTGGGTGAGTGTGGTGGGACAGTTGGGATCACAGAGGTCTGGCCTGGTCCCTCTCTCCATGTTGCCTCACTGGCCAGTTTGGAGCTCTTTGGGGGTTCCTGATGGAATATGCTCCTTGTGAGGAGCTGGAATTGGCAGTTCAGCATGAAGAAATATGTATTTTACCCAACCAAGAGCATGAAATCAAGCTTGGTCTCCGTGGGGGCTGCCATCAGGCCCTTTGTGTCCTTTGCAATGCTGCTGAAAGTGTCTGTCTTTGGAGAATCAGGACAGAGAAACGGGGGGAAATTTTGGGAGGGACCCAGAGCTTCTTTGGCCTCTGATAAAGGGTGTGGAAGGGACTTCTGATGGGGGTGGAGGAGCCTTTCAGTCACCAAGGGACCCTCCTGCCTCCTGAACCACCTGGTGTTGGTGAAAACTCTTTCCTTGGGATCAGGTCCTAGAAGGTTTTTGGGAACAAGATGTTTTCTGTTGGCTGCCTTGTGCCCCTGATTGTGGCAACTCTCCTGTCATAGGCTCCTTTCTAGGCATTAATGTGTTTTCTTCTTAGAGCAGCTTCTTACCCTTAAAAACAGAGACATGCATGGATGAGAAGGGAGACAGTGCTGCTGCCTCTGCAATGTCCCCACAAAGCAGATCACACAAAACAAAGCAAAAGGAGAAATGTTCTTGTGTCATTGCCTGCATTTATGTGTGTGTGAGTCTCTTCGTGCATGCTTCATATTAAACAACTGCAGTTGCTCTACAAAGCTGTTGATGTGTGTCAGGGACTGAAACTTCTTTTAAGCCTACCTTATGTGTAGGATATCTGGCACCTTTGGTGGTCAGAAAAAGAAGCAGGAGGATCAAAGTGGGAGGAAGAACAAAGGGGCAGCTCTGGCTGTCCATTGTGCAGGGTCTTCCTCCCTGCCCGCCCCTGACTTGGCTCTTCAGGTTGATGTTGGGGAAGATGAAATAGGAAAGCCTTATAGATATGATTACCTTGCAAAAGATGCTGAAAATATGGAAAGTGTAATCGAAATTGAGATGAAGACAAGGTTTGAGTTGAAGAGTAACTAAGAAACAATGGCAGAGCTGGCTGAAGGGAATCCTCCTTCTGGATAGAACAATGCCCTCTGCCCAGGCAGGGCCAAAGGGCAGAGCAAACCCTGCCTGCCTGGTAGGAGATTCCCAAAAGCAGTTTTTAAAGGTTTAAAATATAACCCCGTATGGTAATGTGATGATTCTTATAGGTTGCATGCAAATATTGTAGAGTTTGTAGCTTGTTTCAGATTGATTAAAGAGAATTAGAATATTCAACAGAGAAGATGATTTATTGTATTGTAAATGGCAAATCAGTCTCTTTTTGCTCTCTCTTTTTACCTGTTTCTCTCTCTCTCTCTGGCCTGCTCTGAGCTGTGTCTTGCAGCCCAGCAGCCTCTCACACCCACGCTCTTTCACAATAAACTCCCATGCTCTAAACCCATCTTTAGAGATCTCTCGTTTCTATTTTACCCCTATAACCAAATTCCACAGAGTTAAATCCTACAGGTTGATATCTCTTTGTCTTTTGATGGGATCTCTCTTTTCTTGGAAGGAGAGCGGTGCTGGAGCTCCCATCTTCTTTTTGGGTGGTGTGGATGTGTTCAGGATGGGGTGGGATAAACAAGTTCCATGGCACTCACACAAACAAAGGCATCATTTTCTTATTTTCCTGTTCTCATGCATCTTAACCCACAGCTTGTTTTTAAAAAGCCTTTCTGCAAGCAGCATCACCTCTTACAGACATGTGAGAGGAATAACCTGCTGTCACCTTCCAGCCACTCTTTCTCCAGCCTGCCCTGCTCTGCTGTGCTGTGCAGCAGAACCCCGTGTGCTTTTCCAGGCTCTGCTTGCTTCTCATATTCCCACTCCCAGATGTTCCCACTTCCCATGCCCACCTTGCTGCCTCCACTGCTCAGTTCTGCCAGCTCCATTTATTCAGCCACGTCTCCAAGGAGCTGAGGGCTGGGCATTGAAAGAAGATCCAGCCATCTGCATCCATACCTGCATTTCCTTGGGGAGTGCTGTAAGCATTTCCTCACAGGGCAGCCTGTGTATCTCCAGAACCCCATGGAGGGCTGCAGGTCACAAATCTGCCCAAAAACTTGAAATTGGGAGCTGGCTTCCAGGGCAGTGGTTGTTTTGGAAGGGGGTTGGTGTGATGGAGCCTCACCAGCACATCTGCTCCCCTTACCCTGCAAGGCAAACCCTATGGGTTGGGTAGGATTTTGCTAGGTTAGGTCTGGCTTTTGGTAGCACAGTGAAAATCCTGTCTTTGATGCAGAGGTGGAAGGCTCTGGAGTCCTGGGAAGTTCAGGAGTCTTCCTTCCACCTCTGGCACATCCCACGGTTCAGTGGAGCTGCTAAGGCTCTTCAGAGCCTGTTCCTGAGGAATGGTGTTTCCCTGCTGGGAACTTTCCTTTGATGATTCTGTGGGATGGCTGAAGGCTGCACCCCAAGGCAAGCAGCCAGGTAGGGCTGCCTCTTTCCTAATGTCTGGTCCTTCTTAAGTCATTTAAATAGCAAATGAACTCCAGCAGACTCTGCAGAAAGGTGAGGTTGGGGCTCTGCTTGTCCGTTTTTGTTGTTTTTTTTTTTCCCTGTGCCAGGCATGTGCTGAGCCAGGGATGAATGATTGGGAATCAACAAGGTGTTTAAACACCAGAATTGAAATTAATGTCCCCTCATTGCTGGTGAGGTTGCCAATACATTACAGCAAGCACCTTCCCAAAGTGAAATGAATGTTTGTTTATCCTCATGAAATATACATCAAAACATGTTGGTGGGAGAGGCTGCTAACGAGAACCGGACGGCTCTCCCTTAATTCCCATCTGGGAGCGGGCACTGCTCCTCTCCTCTCCTTTCCTTCCCTCCCTGGGCCTTAGTTTTGAAGGCTGACCCATCCACAGCTGTGTATCCAAAAGCATTAATATGGCTTTAATGAAAACTCGGGTTGATCTGTCCAAAGATATTGATGAGTGGCCCTCGTTGGTATTAATCTTCTCATTGCGGGAGGAAATGAAGGCAGCGAGCGGGGCCGTCAGGTGCTGCTGGGAGAGGAGGGTGAGCAGGGATGGTCACAGCCAGCCTGGCCCTGCCTCCAGGGCTGCACTTCCCCTGCTTCTGCCTGGTTTTGGGTTTTTTTTTGGGTTTTTTTTGGTTTTTTGATTCTCTCAGAAACTGGAATTCCAGGCCGGTATTTAACATTCGAATGATTAAATCTCCGCCGATAAATCCATTACTGGTAATTATATTGAAGGGGCTAACGATCCATCAACAATATTCCACCACTGATTCCCATTCCTCACCCTCCAGCCTGTGCCAGGGCGAGTTTTTGGGGGCTTCCCCCCCTCCCCACTGCTCTACAGCTTTTCCTGTGGCGTGATGCTCCTGCCATCCCCTTTCTCCCCGAGCGCAGGCTGCTCCTCGATAGGAACACGCTACACTTCTTTATGGCTTATGGCAAACTGCCTTGATTACTTCTACTGTTGTACCCATTATGTGAATTAAATATGTATTCAGTTGCATGCTGCTTGCGTTGTTATTGCAGGGTGACATATGGTAGTGACTCAATTAGAATGAAACTAGCATTAGATAACCCTTCTGATTACATGCATCCCAGCCTGGCTGCTGCTGCCACCTCGCCTGAGCTCCCGTTAGCACCAGGCTGTGGGTCCCATTAGCCAGCAGCAGATCCAGGGCTGGGCTTTAGGCAGGAGGAGCCTGTGCAGGGTGATGATGCCTTTTCCTGGTGTTAGGAAAATGAAGCCAGACACGGTTAAAGGGGTTGGGATCTTTACCTCAGTGTTTTAATCAGGATCCCCTTTGATGCATCCACTTCACCCAGGTGACAGCGTGGCAAATGCACCCCCATCAATCACACACACCAGTTCTAGACTTTACACAGCACAGATCCAACAAGGGAGCCCAATAATGAGGTTGGGCTGGGCTCAGCTCGAGTTTCCAGAATCCTCCTGTCAGGAGACCTTGGGTTCCTGAGCCAGTGGGAATGTTTGGTGTCCCTGGCTCTGCAGCTCTGGGCTGTTCAGTCTCAGGGCCTGCAGGGCACTCACAAAACACTAAGTATTAAATTAAGTAGAAGGTTGTAGGTGTGCATGCTGCTGATACTTGTGGATACAGAGAACTGTGTAAAAGGTGTATAAAAGAAAAGACAAAAATCATTCTGGCATCATTCAGGCCGAGGCCCCTGGGTGCTGTTGCATTGCCCTGCAGCACAGGGGATGCTGGCAGTGATGCTCACAGTGATGCTCTCAGCAGCACAGCGATGCATTGAGCTTTCCCCTGTGGCTTTCCATCCCAGCCCTCTTTACCTTTTCCTTGGCAGGAGTGCCTGGGAGTTTCAGAGCCCAGAAATTCCCAAGTACAGGGACCATCCACTAATGGGAAGCAGTGCCACCCCTTGCAAGCACCCATTGCCATCTGGATGAAGCTCCTAATTTTCGTCATTGTCAAAGCAGCAGCAAAAAGCACCTAAGTTTGGTTTGGTACACAGCTGCTGGTGGCTGCTAAACGGCACCAAGCCTCCTGCAAAGGAAAGGGATCAGATGGTCAGAGGTGGTGTTTCCTGCCTTCTCTCTCTCGGTGAGGGTGTCTTGGTGGCTTTCAGGAGAGCAGTGCTGGGTGGCTTTGGCACTGCTGCCCTCTGGTGCCACGCTGGCTGTTCCCCAGGGAGCCCTGGAGGGCCTTCACTGGAACTAGAGCATCTTCTGCTTCCTCATTTTCCTTCTGCCCTGCAGAAAGCAGCCTAAATCTTACATTTCCTGGAGCTAAGAAGGCTGGGTTTCCCTGCACGCTGCTTCTGTCATTTCTGTCCATTGGAGGGCTCTGCTGCAGGCACAGCAGAAGATGCTGCTGGTCCTTGCAGGCAAAGCTCCAGCCTTGAATTTTGGTAACCAAAACCTGGGAGGTTTTGCTATTCCACACAACAGCCAAACCTGCTGTGTCTATCATTGGGTCTCCCCAGAGCTTGGGGAGTGAATAAAACAAGTTATGAGCCCTCCTCCCCCGCTCCAAACCCTCTGATTTCGCTTTATAGCTCTGCGAATTGTTTGTCAGCAAATCCTGGTGCAAAAGTGAATAGGAAATGGATTAATTATATAAGCATATGTGGGTTTCAGAAACAAATCTCAGCCTGCGAGCTGTTTGCAAACGTTTCTCTCCAGGGGTTGCCCTCTGGTTAGTCCCAGTGCCCAGTTTCCCCTCTCGTGTTGGGCAAAGGAAGGGCCTTTTTTTGTTTTGTTTTTTTTTTATAAAGCAAATAATGGCAGCAATCAGCGAGCAAATAACACATTTCCCAGTGACAGGACTGAGCTAAATACAAATTTTATCTGGGTACATATATAGCTATTGAGAGGGATGTTTATGAATGGGAAATAATACAGCTCGAGGAAAAAAAAAAACCAAACATTCGCGCGTTTTCCCACATCGCAGCTCAAGAGAGTTTGGTTTGTGCCTTCATTCTTTGTATTCCTCGTGCCTGTTCCCTGTGAGGCTGTGTGGGGGTGTGTGTACACAGGGGCTGCACGCACATTATGCTGTCAGACCACTGCAGGGAAGCTTCATTCTTGCTTTTGCCAAGTGGGAAGTTTCTTTTCGCAGCGGAATAAAGCCCTTTCCCAGCGGAGAACCAGGAGGCTGGGGTAAGGTGGTTGCTCCTGGAGCCCTAATCCTTCAGCTCATTTCAGACAGGAGCTCAAATCCCATTAGCATCCTTCCAGGCTCAGGCTTTTCTGAGCAGCTCTGGGGGTTTTGCAGCAGCTTGTGGTGCAGAGGACAGGCAGGGTCTGGCCAGTGAACCTGAACTGTGGTGGGTGCTGCATGAGCCCCCCAGCTCTGGAGGAGTTGTGGAGAGGATGCTCATGTGCAAATCCTGATTCTGTTTGAGCTCTTCAGATTTTGGTGCTGGTGTCCCTGTGGGTCCTGAGGTGATGCTCTCCCTCTCCAGGGGTCAGAGCTCCGGGTTCAGTTTCCAAACCCCAAGCCTTTCTGGTTGCTGGGTGTGTTTTCCTCCCCAAGCAGAGCTGGCAGGGTGAGCTGGGGCTGGTGTGGGGCTCTCAGAGCAGGATCCATCCCTTTATTGCTTGCCTTGCTATTGCTTGGGTTGCTTTGGGCTAGAAAACCGTCAGCTCATACAAATGACTGACAGCAGCCAGTGTCAGCCCTTGGCAGGTATGTAAACAAAAGAGGGAACCGTTTTCTGCTTGCTCTTTTCTTTTTTTCCTCTTTTTTTGGCCTTGTTTTTAATGTTTTTCTTTTTCTTGTTGTTTTTGTTTTCTTGAAAGCAGTGTGGGGGTGATGTCACCCCCATGTCCCCATTCAGTGCTGCTGGGGGCCTTGCCTGGTGTCAGACTGCAGGGTTTCAGCTTGATTTTAGAGCTGCTTTACACAAAGGAGTTGGAGAAGCAGGTAATGGGGGGCTGCAGGGATGGTTACCTGCTCCTTGTGTTTTCTGAGCCCTCCAACCCTCCTTCTCCTCTGAGCATCCCCTGCAGCCTCATCCTTTGACTGCTGGCTGGTGCATCCCTGCTGGTTTCTGTAAAGCTGCCTGGTGAGCTCTGCTCCCAGGTCTGCAGGCTGTCAAGGGCTGTGTCTCTCTCCAATTGATTGGAAAAGTTCTTGTGAATCTAATTATTTTTAAATTTATTTTTTTTCCCAGTGAAGAACACCACCTGAGCAGGTCTCTGTTTGTCAGGCCTGCATGGCTTGTGCAGAAGGGAGGTGAGCTTGCAGATAGGGACTTAAAATGAACACCAATGCAGTCCTATCAAGGAAAAGCAAAAATACTGGGAAAAGTGCATTTTTTTTTCTGCTGGATATCTGCTTTCCAAAGTGCTAAGCAGTTTCTTAAGGTGGTGTTTGTTATTTTTTGGATTTGTTATTTTAAGCTGGCAATACTTACTTGGGTGGGTTCCCCCTTGCCCTCCCTATTGGCGTGGCAGCCTGATTTCACCCCCAGAGAATTTCACAGGAGTGAAAGGAGATGAAAAACACCATGAGGCCACTAAGCCACGAGCTGGAGTGGATTATCTAAGTGGATTAGGGATTCCTGACCAGGGGCTGGTGTGGAGCAGATGGGGTTTTGCCTGCTGCTGCTGTGGGGTTATGGTGATCAATGGGAGGTTGAATCCTTCATCTCTGACACCTTCAACCCTCTTCTCCTCATTGCCCAGCTTTCACTGCCCCAAAAAGCTTCTTTGAGTGCTGCCCAGCCCATTCCTGCCCCTGGGTGTGGGCAGCTGCCTGCACTCACTCACCCTCAGCTGGCATTGAAGGGAAGCTGGAATATGGTCCCCTGTCCCCTTTTCTTAAGCCACTGTGTCCCCAGGGAATCAGGACACAGTGGACTCCCTGCCCTTTGCACTGGAAGCACCGTGCTCATCTCTAAGGGGCTTCCAGCCATTTATTTAGGTGGGAAGGAAACTCAAGCCTGTCTCTCTCCACATGCAACATGCCTGCACTTTTCCCCCCTTTTTTCTTTCACTCTCCTGTTTTTTCCCTTCCTCAGAAAAAAAAATAAATAAAAAAAAAAATAAACTAAAGCCCCAGCAGAAAGCAAGCTGTGATACTGTCGGGCCTGGCGTTGATGTTATTTATTTTCCTCAGTTGCTGCTCTGGAAGCCTGGAGTTGACAGAGCGGTTTTGTAGAATAGAAACATTATAGACTGTTACTGTCAGAGTGTTAAATGTGATGGATAGAGAAATACAGGGGAGGGAGGGGACTTTACACTAGCCATGTCTGCCAGCGAGGGTGCTCATGGGAGAATAAACCATCCGCATATAAGAAATGAATGAGGTAATGTGGCGGGAGGTAATGGACTCTTGCAACAGAGATGCTCCTTGCTGGCTGAGCTTAACCCTCTCCACGCCACTGCTGGCCTGCCCTGCTCACCTGTGGCCCTGAGATCTGGCCACTTGCCCAGTCGAGGTGTGATGGGAAGAGCTGGATTGTCCCTGTGGGGTAAAGAGACAGCCCTGCCCGAATCCGTGTAGACCCCACTCCCTCACTGCAGTGCTCTCTAGGTTTGTCGTGGGATGGAGCAGCTTTGGGTGAGCACCAAGAGAGGCATTGATCACTTTGATCATTGATCACTGTGTTGCTTGGGAGGAGCAGATATTGGCCAGCAACGGCCCAGTGGTTCATTTGGGGTGTATTTGGGCTCAGGGATGGATTTAGGGTATGAGACCAAGTAGTCCTTGACTCTTTCGTCAGTGCAGAGGTGCTGGGAAGCTGTGGGGCTTCACCTGCATTCGTGGCTGGTTGTGCACAGTGCTGAGTGGGGATCCAGAACCAAAACCCCACGGTTTCTGTTTGTGTTTCAAATGTCAGTTCTTGTGTTTGGAGGGACGGGTTGGGTGGGGAGTGCCTGTGGCAGCTGGTGTCCCTCCAGCTCTATGGTTACATCGTGGGAGGGCAGGCTGTGTGTATCTCTGGCCTCTTTTTCTGCTTCACATTGAGGATTTTTCCAGTCAGCCAGTTAACTGGTAAATTGTGTTTTGAAGGCTAAGGAGTGCTTGGTGCTTGTTTCCATCCCTCCTTCTCACAGTCTTTCTGTAGCCCTGTCATGAGGAGATCCATGGATGGTGTTACCTCCTGCCTCAGAATGCACAGAGAGCTTTGGGTTGGAGAAGGGACCTTGAAGACCATCTCGTTCTAAGCCCCCTGCCATGGGCAGGGAGACCTTTCAGTCTGCTCAAAGCCCCATCTAACCTGGTCTTGAACACTTTCAGAGATGGAGCATCCACAGCTTTTCTGGGCAACTTGTGTTCTCCCCACCCTCCCAGGGAGAAATTCCTTCCTAATACTCAATCTACACCCACCCTCTGCCAGTTTGAAGCCATTCCCTCGTGTCCCATCTCCACAGGCCCTGGATTGAAGTCTCTGTCTTTCTTGCAAGGCTGATGGGCTGGCAGGGGGTGAGGAGCCTCGGGGCAGGGGGCAGCCCTGGCAGCTCTCACTGCCCCTTCCCTTCACGCTTCGCTGGACGTCCGGCCTGGCTGCGCAAAGTTTGTCGTAGGCAGTGTGTGTGAGTAATCCAATTACTTCTTGTGCATTTTACCCTTGCTGACACCATCTTATCTCCAGCTCATGGAGCTTCATTCACATCCTTGGAGGAGGCCCTGAGCCTTCCCGAGTCCTTGCAAACCCCCGATGCTCTCTCATCGAACCCACTGCTGCTCATGCTCTGCTCCTGGAAATAAACTTACTAAGCAGCAGCAGGCAAACCTCCTCCTTCCTTGGTCTTGTTGAAAAACTCATTCATTTCTACTCTCTGCCACCTCTTAACCAACCTTTAGTCCTTGCTTTTTCTGGGAGGAGTTAAATTTGTCAGCTGATGAAACTTTGGGGGGCTCCAAATGATGCTGGTGGTGCTTCATGCTTCCTGTTGCTGGGTGCACAGCAACTGTAATAGATTAGCCAGGTACTTCTCTTCTTCCTTACGGGCACTGCTAGTTAATCTCGGTGGTATCATGTCCATCTCAAGGCTTTATCCTATCTATTTATCATCTTAGCCTGTACTGAAGTGAGACTCACAAGTCGGTGAATCTGTGGCTCATCTCACTCCATTTTTTAAAAATAGGGTATGACACTTTGTGTCCTCTAGTGTAATGAGAGATTGAGCTGCTAATGAAAATATGCAATCATTTTATTTCTGAGTCCCTGCAGAACTCTAAGGCAGGTATTATCTGGTCCTGGTGACTCCTCATTTTTCATTTTCCAAACGTGCTTTAACATCACTTCTTCTGACATCTCAATCTCTGGTTGAGCCTCGTCTTTGCCAACTGAAAGATGGCCCACGGTTGGGATCACATGGGCTGCTGGAGGCTGAGGACTGGGTTCTCCTGCATCCCAGTGTCCATTGCTACGGCCACTCCTGCAGCACTAGGCCTGACATGGATGGTGCCAAGGTCCAGCCTTGCTGTTGGTTTTTTGGCAAAATTTATCCTCATCTTCATTTGTGAGCTCCAAGCTGGTTAAAGAGTAAAACCGATTCAAGCATCATCTGTCTGTGATGTGGGTGAGTTTGAGGAATTCCCTTGCTGCTTCTTTGGGGTCTGGATCTGATTTTTTAGGGGTCCAGTGCGAATCCCCAAATCATTTCTATCCAGGAGGTGTCTGTACTCTGGCTCCAGCTACAGGAACCTGGGGATGCTAGTGCTGGACCTGTCTTCACCTTCAGATGGTGGCAGAGAGGCAAGAAGAGCTGGTCTCAACCCAAAATCTCTTTTTTTGTGAAAGAACAGTGAGAGCTGTCTGCCCTGGGGGTTCAAGCCATGGGGACATCACCACCCCTGTCGAATACCAGCCCTCTCACCCCAAAGTCTTGAAAAAGTCCACAAATCCCTTCTGGTTTTTTTGGTGGGTTGTTTTTTGGGTTGGTTTTTTTTTTTTTGAGCTTTGCTCTCCAAACCAGCTGGATTTGGCAAAAGGCTTCCATTGCAGCACGTCACAGGTAATTTATTCCCGGGTGCTGTAATCTGAAGGAAAGCAGAGCGAGGAACCTCCAGTCACAGCCGCGCGCGCACGCAAAAAGTTAAGTATTCCTGCTTTGCTGACAGTACAAAGGTGTCATATACGAGAAGGATTGACACAGACCAAAGGGTCTTGTGGGAAATATGATAATAACTATAAAGAAGACAGATTATTCCCCAGTTGCCAACATTCAAACCTTTTTACAGTCAGTTCAAACATATAAAACTTTATTGCTGTAGCAGAAAGGGGAACAATTTCTGGTTGCACAGCTTTCCCAGGGCTGGGTTTATACTGTCTGTGTTATTGCTCTATAGTGGCATTTTAAAGTTTATTGAACAAGACTTTTACAATTGAAGGAAGTATATAAAACTGTAAATTTATTAGATTTTTCAGGATAAGTGCCCTTTCTAGTTGTGCTCAAGAATTCGGAGCTACAAGAAACTGCTAGTTACAAGACTTATTAATATTAAAGACTGAGAGAGCGCACATTTTATACCTTAACTGATCTAAAAAATAATATTATGATATTACTGAAAATCTGAGCTGTCACCGAGCGGGGTGCGTGGAGCATTTGTATGGTTTTGTGTATGTATAAATAGTTGCTACCTACATGCAGATAAAGGGGTGTGTGTGTGTGTCTGGATACGCCTCCAGGGGTGTCCCTGCTCCACGAGGGTGTGTGCACACACCCTGTGGAAGCACTCGAGTGCCTGGGTATGTTTGAGCAGATATGGATATATAAATCTGTGCGTTTCCATGCAATATTTTATTTTTGTGTGGGTTTATTTCCCGTGTCCCGCAGCGCTTTCCGGTATGGAGTCTTGGTGTGCACGTAAGGCTTTAGGTGATGCATAAATACAATTAATGAGGTGCCTGGGTGGGTTTGATGGTTTTATCATGCTTGGTTGATGTGGTGTTTGCAGGCATCTCTGTGTAACTCAGGGATGGAGGCCTCTAGTATGCAAAACTCCACAATTTATAGCATGTTCAACCATTCACCTGGTCTTTCATGCCTAAAATCAGTGAGTACCCGAGTGACAGTGGGATAGTGTGCTCCTAGAGGAATGCCTGCTCCCCATCCCTTCTCCTTTGGGCCGTGGCTGTGTAACACTGCTCATAAATTTGCAGGGACTGGATTCTCTGGTCGGCACATTTGCTCAGGGCTGCTTATGCAGCAAATCTGGGCTGCAGTGCTGCCTGAGCCAGCCCTCGGAGAGCTCGCCCGTGCGCAGTCTGAGGGGAAGCCTGCTCTTGAGGGGCTCCTGCTGTAAGCTTGCTTTTTGCAGCTTGGAGATTATTTCACCTGAATGTGTGAGTGGAATTAAAATAAGCCGTAAATCTGCTCTTCTGCCCGTGGTGCATCACCAGCCCACTGTGGTGGCCAGCACTGCTGGGGCCATCTCAGAGGGTTTTGGTGTGGGCTGGTGGTGAGCAAAGAGGCAAAGACCCTCTTGAGGTGCCTCTTTTTTAGGGTGGGGGGCTGGGAGTGCATGCCCCAGCTCAGGAGGAGAGCTTTCCTCCACCCCTGTGCTCTGCCAGTCCAGCACAGCCTCAGAAAGTAGATGTCCTCAACTTTGGCATCTGTGGTGGGAACTTAGAAGGGGCAGCGGGTGCTCTGGAGGCTGAGCAGGAGCACCACGAACTGGCAGCAAAGGCAAGGAAGTCAATAAGCCCTGAATCTTTTATGAGACCCTGGATATTCTGATCACAGCTCTGCTGGCACTGAGATAGGAATACAGATTATCTGAGAAAGCGTCCGTGACTGGAAGCTCAGTCCTGGGTCTTCCTAAGGTTTTTAGCTTGTCTCCACATATTAACATTTTGCTGTCAAGTTGGGGTTTTTTTTTGGGAGGGGGAGGGTTTCCCCTTTTCTCCTGCTTTCTCCTGCAGGAGGAATGGAGCTCAGGGGTGATTTCTGCAAGCTAGATCTGGCTGGAGAAGAAAGTGAGAAGCAGGTTAGTGTGGCTAATGGGGCTAAGGGTGTTATCTGTGTGTATTGTTAATAACAAAACTGAGCAGCAGCACCGCACGCCGGGAACTGGAAGAAAAGGAAAACCCTCAGATCCCTTGTAATCCCGCGTTGCACAGAGCGACAGTGCTGGAATTGCAAGGGTTCTCACTGCATTCATTTCAGGTTTGGAGAGAAAAAACAGGAGGAAAAAGAAGGAGGATGGGGAGGGGAAAAAAAAAGAAAAAAAAAAGACCCCTGCACTGAGATGAATTTATGCCTAAGCTTGTCTTGGGAATGCAAATGTGTTTAAGACTCTCTGAGCTAAACCACCCCTTTTGGGAAGAGGGAGGGGGGAAAAAAAAAGGAGTACGACACAGAAGGGACACCGGGAGAATGTGAAATGAGGGTTTGCTGCCCCTCCTCCCGTGCCCTGCCTGCTGCTGAGCTGGCACAGGGGCAGGCAGCGGGACACAGCACCCAGGGGTGATCCAGGCCTGTGGGTGCTGTGCTCTGACCTCCATTCCTGCAAAGAACCGGGCACAAAGGCGTCACCCCACCATCACAGCAGCCTCATGCCCCCAACCTCGTGCTCCCTGCTCACACCAGCCTGGCTGTGAGGTGGGACATGGCCACACCACCACACCTGAGGGTGCTGGGCACGGCTCTGCCAACCTCGCAGGGCTGCTCACCCCGGCTGTGCACAGGATGAGAGCAGCAGGGAGAGAGGAACAAACCAGCAGCGAGCGAGAGGGAGGGAGGAGGGCTGCAGGAGGAGATGGAGCCCACTGCCAATTGGGCAGTTGTGTGTGTTGTCTGGAGGCTGCTGCTAACCACTCGTTACAATTAAAATGAAGTGTCCGTCAGCGGCTATCTTCGCTGTGTGGCCCATATGTTTCTGAGCTGATACTGTCCGGATTATTCTGTTTGGGAGAACGATAACGGCTGTTTATAACCTTGGCAAAGACTGAGCCCTAATCAGGCTGGAGCACATTTTCACCGACTGGCTGATAACGGGCTGTTAGCTGCCTTATCGCTGGGGAGAGATAGGCCAAAATAAGCAGATCTGTGAGCACAGGAGCCCAACCAAGAGGCACATACCCTGGCCTGGCCTTTATTTTTAGATGCTCTTTTCTTTTTTTTTTTTTTTTTTTTTCCTTTTTTTTCCTCTTCTTTTCCTGGCTGATTTCAGAGAGGAGATTATTTCAGCAGAAGGGGGAGGGAGGTGATGGGTTTTGTTCACTTCAGTAAATGAGGTGGCAAGAAAGGCATGAAAAAATAACACAGGGGTGTTGTATGGCTTTCTGTGCGCCCCTCAATTACCCTGTGGTGCCCCCAAGCCCCTGAGGGAATCTCCTTCTTTGGGAATAAGAGTGGAGCACATCCTTCCTCACAGCATCCCTCCTTCCCTTGCTTTCTGATTGCTTCGTCCTCTTTTCTCTGGGGCTGCCTCTCCCAAACAGAACAATGGGCTGGTTTTGGGTTGGAATCGGTTTTGTGTGGAGGAAAGGCAATTTGAGAGAGGGCAGTTCTGCTGAGCTTTTCCCTTAAACAGGCTTATGCATAAAAGATGATTTCTAGCTGCAAGACCTGGGCATTCCTGCTGCAGACACCATGTTGGGCCAGAGCATCTTGAAACCACGGGTTGTTGGATACCTAAAGAGCCCAATTTCCCTGAAGGAAGCCTCGTGTTGAGGCTGGCTGGAGCATCTTCCCAGTCTGCACGGGCTATTCCCAGCAGCTGGATTAACCCAGTGCTGTTTGTGGGGCAGGTGCTTCATCCTGGCCTTGCCATCCTCTTCCCTGGCGTAGCCCGAGTCTCGCTCCATCACACCTGTGTCACTGCTCTCGAATCTTCCAGGGAAAATGGTCCAGATCTCCCAGTGCCGCTCCTCCCTCCCTCCCTTCACTGCTCAGCCTCCCTTCTCTGCCTTGAAGTCTCAGGCAGGTGTTCAAATAAATAATGCAGCTAAAAATACCTTTTGGCAGCAGCTGGGAGTTGTTGCGAGTGGCGCTGCCGGAGTGGTGGGAATACAGCATCCCGGCTCCGCGGGCAGGTGTGTCTGTGTGCTCTGGAAAAACGAGAGCAAGCACTGCAGGGATGAGGTTCCTCTGCCTCCTGGGCTCTCCATGGCCCCACTGACAAGGAGGTGGCATTGATGCCTTTTTCCTGGTGTTAGGAAAATGAAGCCAGACACAGTTAAAGGGGTTGGGGTCTTTACCTCAGTATTTTAATCAGGATCCTGTTTGATGCATCCACTTCACCCAGGTGCCAGCGTGGCAAATGCACCCCCATCAATCACACACACCAGTTCTAGACTTTACACAGCACAGACCCAACAAGGGAGCCCAATAATGAGGTTGGGCTGGGCTCAGCTCGAGTTTCCAGAATCTGTCCTGCCAGGAGACCTTGGGTTCCTGAGCCAGTGGGAATGTTTGGTGTCCCTGGCTCTGCAGCTCTGGGCTGTTCAGTCTCAGGCCTGCAAAACACTTACAAAACACTGAGCACTAAACTAAGTAAAAGGTTACAAGTGTGCATGCTGCTGATACTTGTGGGTACAGAGAACTGTGTAAAAGGGATATAAAAGAAAAGACAAAAACCATTCCGGCATCACCTTCGCCAGGGTTGGCTTCCAGTGGAAGGAGGGGACCCAGCAGCTCCACCCGAGCTCCTGGAGGAGTGTCACACAGCCCCGCGCTCCAGCTGTGTTAGGAAAGGATAATTTGCACTGTGGTAGCATCTCCAACCATTTCCCCTTTGGGGAGCACTTTGGATCATGCAGGTGTCTCCAGGGAAGGGTGCTGAGCCCTTGGCAGTCACCTCCTGGTGCTGAGAGCGAGCCCAGCACTTTGGGCTTTCAGTCTGCCGTGCTGAAATTGGCTGGTTAAAAACCTCCCCCAAAAACCCTTTGCTGGCTGCATTTTGCTAGGCAGTCATCCCAGCTGAATGTAGCTCCTGGTGGCTTTTCCTCCGCCCTTCACCTGCCTGGACCTCGATCTGGCAGCCCAGGGGGTGCAGAGGACTCTGTGTCCACTAGTGCTCATCTCCTGGCACTGCTTGGAGACCTTTTGAGAACTGCCCTGGCAGCGAATTGTTGGACGACAGATTTAATTATTGCAACAGAAATGTTGCTGGGGGCAGTTGGCCACAAACAAAACTGACCTTGGGTTTTTTCCTCTTGCCCAGCTGATAACAAACCCTTCACTGCTCCCGAAGGTCAGAGCTCCCCCCTCTCCAGTGTGCAGAGGAGGAGGAGGGATGCTAGGCTGTGATGTTCTGTGTCTGTGCATTTTTGGGGAGGGCTGCCCACTTTCTGCACCAGCTGTGGGCCTTTTGGTGGGTTGTCCTTTTGTGCTTCTCATTTTCTAGAGCAAAGTGGCACATTTACTGAATCCCAGAGCAATGCTGCAGGAGTGCGAGGACAGAGACTGGGGAAGCTGGGCTGCTCCTGAGCTTCATGCTGCTCAGGGAAGGTCCTGATCACCCTTCAGAGCTTGCAAGTGCCCTTTTCTGGAAGCAGAGGAGCTGCTGGTGGGGCTGACGTGGTGCCTGAAGGTCACTGGTGGTCTGGGCAGTGCTGGAGCGATGCTCGAGTCCCGCAGTGCTGCCGCCTCATTCCGGCTTTGGCCACGGCTCCTTTTGAGATCTGCAAAGATGAAGCCAAATGGCGTGTTGGAAAACCTTCCCAGTTCTGAGGGAGATGCTGTCTAGGAATTGCTGGCTGCTTTTCCGCCCTTCTCCATGCTTTTTGGGTCCATTTGACCTGTTTTGACAGCAGAAATGAGATCCCAGTGCAAAATCAGCTCAGGGTTGGACAACTTTTGGAGGGAAAACGTGGTCCAGCTGTGGTATGGTGACCCAACTGTGGTGTGTGTGGCCCCCCAAACCTGTCTGCTGTGACTTATCTCAGTCCCCAGGGCTGGGGGGGGGGGTTGCTGTGGCTCTCCAGCCCGCTGCTGGCCCATGAAATGCAGCCAGAGCTCCGCAGATGCCACGAGCCAGGGCAAGCTGACTCTTCCCATCTCATCCCACAGAGAACAAACAGAGCTCAAGGTAAAGCGCTGAAATTTCACCGTGACCTTTTCTTAAAGCATTATAATCAAGTTGAACGTTTCCAGTTGTCCCACTAATGTTTGCCCCATGGGAGAAGGCGTCCTGCTCGGAGGGAGGATGTTTGTGGCGACGAGCGCGCCGGCCCCGGGAGCTCGTGGCGCTGGATGCCAAGTGCCTGCTGGGGCTGGGGAGGTGGGGGCAGAGGGCTGGGGCTGCTGTAATTCAGCCAGGGGAGGGAATGTGCTGAATGCTCTGCATCTGCTACAGCCTTTGCTCAGGGCTCTCCGACACATGGATGGTAAAGCACGCAGCGCCTGGCGTGTCGCTGGCACCCGCCAGGCCTCCCACGTGTGATTCCCGTGTGGCTGCTGGGGGCAGGTCCTGCCTGGGCTGCAAATTGGGATTGGCTTGAGGGCAGCTGGGGCTGGAGCTGGTCTGGCTCGGTCCAAGGTTGTGGGGGCAGAGAAAGTCCAGTTTGGACAATAGAGGAAGTGTTTTTGGAGAGAAGGATGAGCTGTGTTTATGCTGCTAGACCTGTCGTGGGCTCTTTCTGCTGGTGTCTCATAGTGCAGGGCCTGGGGACACAGTGTTCAGTCCTCAACCTGAGCAGGCAGCTGTCCCTCCTGTGTCCCCTGGCCCCTGTGGCTTGCATGGCACAGACACTGGGATTTCCATGTCCCTCAGCCAGAAGTGGGGAAGGTGATGCTGTCTTTCTCAATGATGAAGTCTCCCAGAGTGACACGAGGAGTGACACAAAGGGTGACCCAAGTGCTCCATGAAGGTTGCCCTCCCAAGCACAGTAAAAAGTTTCCTGTAGGAGGGAAGGAGAATCCAGCTCACACTGTGGAGGAAAGATGGTTTTGCAGACCTTTCCCATCCAGAATTCTCTGAGTTCAGCTCAAAATGCCCGTGACTACCTGGAATGTTTATCACATCCCAACCTAATTTTTGAAAGATATTTGAGGGATGAAGGATAGAGACTTCCATCCCACGTGCGTGTGGGAGTGCTGGTGGTTGGAGCAGCAGCTCTGGGGGGTGGCACAGGGGCTTCCAGACCCATCCAGGCACCCATGGGGCTGCAGCCTCACCAGCCTCTCCAGCTTGCAGCTGCCTCCCAAATCAGCTGGGTGCCCACAGCCCTGTGTGGGGTGAGCCCTTCCCTCCTCTGTGCCCAGCCAGTCTGTGCCTGCTGTATCCCAAAGCAGCTCCCTTTGTCCTGGGAAGCCAGAGTCCCCTCCGGCTGGCTCTGCTGACATTTAGCTTGCAACCAATGCATATGGATGAGGAGCAGGCGGGAGGGTGATGGGGGGCTGGCCCCACGACCCTGCAGACACAGAGCTGCTGCTGCTGCTGCTGCATGTGGCTCCAGGGGCTTTGGTTTTTATTTTTGAATTTTCTCTTTGAAAGGTTCCAACAATCCCAGCTCAGATTTGGCCGGGAAGGAAAGCAGGCTGGCTGTGTGGGGTGCTGCTGCTTCCCAGGGGCTTCCTCCAGGCAGCAGCTCTGTTCACACAAGGCATTGGATGCAGCTGTAGTGTTCCCAGCAAAGCTCTGTTGTGAGCATGGAAAATCGAGTTCACCACACTGCTGAAGTCTTGTCTGAACCAGCTGCCATGCAGTGTTGTGGGGTTTTGTGGTCTGGGTGATGCTTGGGACCTCTAGAGCAGCATTATCCCATCTGTTGGTCCCAAATGGGGGCTCATGAGGTGCTGGTGTTGGGGGCTGCGTGCTGGGGGGTTTCAGGGTGGGTGATCTTGCTTTCTTCCCCTCCTGTGCATACCCAGAGTGTCTGAAGACACGACCATGCCCTACGTGTTCCCTTCCAGAGGGTGGATGGTGCTCCTGAGCACAGCATTCCCTGCTGCCTGCCCTCAGAGGACAGTCCACCTGGTTTTTGGGTGCAGGTAGCTTTGCACCCTGGATCTGGGCTGTGGGCAGCTGGGAAGCTGCTGCCGTGGCTCGGATGCAGTCATCCTGTGGGAGGTGGGATGGTTGGGGAACCCCAAAACGTGGGGCAGGGTTGAAGGCAGGGAGGTGAAGCAGAGCCCTGTGACAGGCAGGCAGCTCTGCTCTGTGTGCATGTGCCTGCTTGGGTTGTTCCTCACTCCCAGCCATGAATTGCTGATGGAGCAGCCTCTCAGGCCAGCGCCCCCTCCCCACATCCCTGCCAGCCCCCGTGTCCCCGATGTGGCTCTGTGTGTGCCTTCCTCCCCGAGGTGACACCGTTCCCTCCTCCTGGGCAGGTCTTCCTTGCACAAAATGGCTCCCTCCGAGCTCCCCCCGCTTCCCCTTCCTCCCCTTCCCCAAAACTTTCTTGCTCTGGGGTTCGCCGCAGAGCTGTCCTCCGTCTCAGTTGTTCCTGGCTGTCAGAGGTTATATATATCCGCTCTGCTCATGCTCATCCTCTGTAACCATTTTCTGCTACAGAATCTTCTGGCTGCTCGTTGAAGCCTTAATCCGTAATGCAGCGATCAATGGGTGTGCGCCTTTACCACTCGGATGCTCATTTTTTAATCCCCACTGCC
The DNA here is from genome assembly GCA_025920805.1 of Petroica traversi. NCBI lineage: Eukaryota > Metazoa > Chordata > Aves > Passeriformes > Petroicidae > Petroica > Petroica traversi. The sequence continues at coordinate 2,587,849 of JAHLSL010000052.1, forward strand.
TCCTTCAATGTCATCCCTTCCCATTTTTCTTTATAGAATTTCAGGTCTACTGTACCTGCTGATTACTTAGCGGAGACCGCTGGACATCTCCCTTAATTAATTCCATCGATTTCTCAAATCCCACAAGGTTTGGGGTCCTTAGATTTCTGAAGCAGCTAAATGGAATGTCTAAATTCCGACATTTTCCCTCTATAAATTGTTTTGCCAGGGAGACGCTGGGAGGCAGAGCTCTGGCTTTATTTATTTGGAGGCAACGTTAGCCCTGGAGCCCTCCCCGTCCTTGCTGCGGGCGCCGGGAGGGGGATGCTGCTCACCCTCCTCACTGCCCCCCATCCCCGGGCTGCTCTCACAGAATCCCCCTCTGCTGCCGTGCATCCCAGCAGGAGCATCCTTCAGGAGAAGGAGCAGGGTGGGACCAGCCTGGGGAAGGGAATAAAGCTCCTGGAAAGGGCCTATTAACCAGTTGGGCCCTCGCCGCGTGCGGCTGGGGAAGACTCTGTTGCTATGCGCAGGGAGCTTAATTTTATTATTACTCTCTGCTATTTAATGTCTGTCTCTCAGGCAGCTGGTGATGTTTTAATGAAGCTGGAATTGCGTAGTCTGTAGCGCTGGATAATCGTAAGCTGCCGAGTCAGAATCAAATTAATAATTCATGAAATTAAAGTGTATAATTAATTCGAGCCGCGCAGATGAGGAGGGACCCGAGTCTCAGGCCTGAAAGGAGCACACACATGTCTGTGAAACGTGCGTGTGTTGGTCTGCAGTTGATGCGGGAATGATTTTTGTCTTTTCTTTTATATCCCTTTTACACAGTTCTCTGTATCCACAAGTATCAGCAGCATGCACACTTGTAACCTTTTACTGAGTTCAGTGCTCAGTGTTTTGTAAGTGTTCTGCAGGCCTGAGACTGAAGAGCCCAGAGCTGCAGAGCCAGGGACACCAAACATTCTGCTGGCTCAGGAACCCAAGGTCTCCTGACAGGAGGATTCTGGAAACTCGAGCTGAGCCCAGCCCAGCCCCAGCATTGGGCTCCCTTGTTGGATCTGTGCTGTGTAAAGTCTAGAACTGGTGTGTGTGATTGATGGGGGTGCATTTGCCACGCTGTCACCTGGGTGAAGTGGATGCACCAAACAGGATCCTGATTCAAATACTGAGGGAAAGACCCCAGCCCCTTTAACCGTGTCTGGCTTCATTTTCCTAACACCAGGAAAAGGCATCACAGTGAGGGGCAGATCTGCCACCTCTCACCTCCCCAGCCCAGCTCCTTGGGCCACACTTCCCTCCTGGCCTGTATGGCATTGGAGGCTCAGTTTTAGTTGGTTTTATTTGGGAGCTTCGCCTCACACACATTTTATCTTCAGGTTGAAATTTCTCCCCCAGCATTTGGATGGTTATTGATGGCTGGCAAGTGTCACTGGATATGGCTGTGTCTCCCATCCTCTGGAAAAAAGGAACAAGATGTGCCTCTCCCCTTCTTTAATATTTCTGTGGTTGTATTTTTCTCTGGAAACAGAGCAACCACTGGGTTGCTTTTTGAAAGGCTCCTGCAGCAAAAACGTCCTGAGGGACTATTTGGAGTTGAAAAGATGGAGAGGGTCAACTTGGTGGAGTTCAGAGTTACCCCAACACAACAGGAATGTTTCCCATGGTGGTTTCCCAGAGACTTGTAGTGCAAAGCCAGAGGGACTCACAGGGTCACCATCAAGGATGTGGGCTGGGAATTTTGGAATGCACCAGTTGCAAGAGGGTTGGGGCAAGTGGGCTGGGCAGCACTGGAGGCTCTGGGAGCTTTTGGCTCTGTGTTTAGCTGGATCCAGTGGAACATTGTTGATCCATCTCTCAGGAGGCACTGACCCAGTCCTCACATTCCTTCAAGTCTTTGCTGGCAGCAAGAAGAGGTTTCACAGCTTCACCCATGCTGGGGAGAGGAGTCTCATTGCATCCTGATCCAAGATGAGCTCTTGGGAGCCATTTCTCTTGAGCTTCTCAGTGCAAAATGAAGGGATTTCCTTGTATGTGCAGGGCACCAATTGAGATTGGAGGAAATTTGGATGTAGGACATGCACAAGCTGAAATGGAACATCTGCTTGGGTCTGAAATTCCAGTTCTATCATGAGCGTTGAGTTGTCCACGCACTGAAAACTTGATTATTCACCCAAGAGATGTTAAATATTTTGCAGCTTTGAAGGCTGCACCTTTAGCATCCTTGGTCTGAGGATGCAAAAAACAGGCCCAGCCAGGCTCTCCTGCCTCTACTATTAAATCATCCAAGGTCATCACTGCTTCTGTAGCAGAGCAATGTACTGCTCTCTTTCTGCCTGGCCTTTGCCCATTCAGTTACAGCTTCCCAATTTATGTTATTTTTGTGCAAGGCAAAATGTTGGCATTGTGGATTTGGGGCATGAATTTCTTGAAGACATTTGCGAGGCAATCTTTTATTCATACGAATTTAAATTATTTTTTTTTTTAAGCCAAAAATCTGGCTGCAGCGGGATAATGTGATTTGTTGTAAATGCCATGGCTGTGAAGGATCTCAGGCACAAAGCTGATGGAATATCTACTTAGAGAACTATTGAACAAGAGCAAAATTGCAGTGAGAGGACGGTGTGAGTTCATTTTGGAGGTGTGAATCAAGACCTCTTCCCACTTTTTGAAGTTGGCTGTTAAATCCAACATTGTTCTTGCTCCTGGCACAGCCATCTCAGCAGCATCCATGTCCAGGGACCTGCCTGGGTTGGGAAGGGGAGATTTGGTGCAGCATCACTTTCATTTGGTTAATCATTCCTGCTCCATCTGGTGGCCCTGGTGGCTGAGGGACACCACATTTCTCCTGTAAATTCCCATTTTTCCAGCCCAGACAGGGACAGCAAAGTGTATTTCTGTCCAGGCAGTTGGTAAAACTGGCTGGTTCGTGGCTGGGTTTCAGTGGTACAGGGCAATCCTGCCCAAAGCAGAAGTGGAGAAACCACTTACTCAATTTTTTTTTCTTCTAGGCTCTTGTGCAGGCAGGAAATTCAAAAGGTTGCTTTTATTTCGCAGTCAGGGGCGAACGTAACTCTTTTTCATGTTTCATTAAATGAGGTTCTTCTGATAATTTCCAGGGCCTGTTGCAGCTGTTGGCTTTGGCAGCCCTGAATGGTTTTAGTTCCAGAGGAGAGACAATATTTCAGTATTGGAGGGGATTTTAACACTCCCTGTTTAGGTTTCAGGAGCCTGAATACACCAGCCATCCACCCTGTACGCTGTGATGGAAAGGCGAGATACACAGGACCTTCATGCTCATTAATTGCATGCAATTAAGCCCTGAAGCTTTTGCAATACCTACTGAAATCAGGCAATTGCTTTTGGACCATCGTGGTTGCAATTCTGTTTTTGAAATCCCATCAAATCCTTGGTGGAAATCCCAGGATTTGGGGTGCTGGTGAGTGGCGCAGTTTGAGGACCAGGAGAATTTAAGATATTTTCATGAATTTTCCCCAGTGTTTTTCTAATAGCTCAGAGCCAGCCATACCTCCTGGCCACGTGGGAGGAAGGCATGAAACCAAGTCAGGCCACCACAACTTGCTCCCTGAGCTTTTGTTTCAGTGTTCAAACCCAACAAGCTGTAGCCTGTTTTCACCTCTCTGCCTCGTGCTTTCTCCATTGTAGGAAGAAAGGGAAGGGCAGGATTTCCCCCTCCCTGTGAGCATGGCTAAACATCAGCAAAGGGCTCCAAGGTTGCACAGCACTGGGGAAATGCTGAGTGGTATTAATAATAACCTGCCCCTTTTTGCTAATGTGCTCACCTTTGGAGTTCTGGTCCTTTATTGTTGTTGTTAATTATTATTATTATTATTATTATTATTATTATTATTATTATTATTAT
>JAHLSL010000052.1:2601322-2611630 GCA_025920805.1 Petroica traversi
CCTGGAGGACTGTCCAAGCTTGGGTAAACCTCACCTCTCTCTCTCTCTCACCACTCTCTGTGATGGTGTGGGTGGGACAGTCGAGGCTTGGACAACCTTTCTGTGGTGGTGTGGGTGGGACAAGTTGGGTTCAGAATAGCACCTTATCCCTGGGAGCTTGGAGGTGAGTCCAGTGTTGTGTAAACCTCACCTCTCTGAGGTGGTGTGGGTGGGACAAGTTGGGTTCAGGATAGCACCTTATCCCTGGGAGCTTGGTGGAGTGTCCAGGTTTGGCCAAACCTCACCTCTCTGAGGTGGTGTGGGTGGGACAAGTTGGGTTCAGGATGGCACCTTGTCCATGGGAGTGTGGTGGAGTGTTAAGGCTTGGGTAACCTCACCTCTCTGTGGTGGTGTGGGTGGGATTTCAAAACCAAGTAATGGAAATAGGTAGGTTTTGGTGGGATCTGTGTGTGGCATGGAGAGAAAAGACCCGGAATCGTAGAATCATTGAGGTTGGAAAAGACCTTCAGGATCATCGAGTCCATCTGTTAACCCAGCACTGCCAGCTCCACCACTAAACCCTGCCCCTAAAAGCCACGTCTGCCTGTCTTCCAAATACCTCCAGGGGTGGTGACTCCACCACTGACCTTGTGCGTAAGGAAAGTCTGCAAGGAGTTTAAAAGAAATACATTGTGGTAAAAAGAAAGAGTTGTGGTACTTCAAAACCACCCAGGCTCCAGGGAGGCTGGGGCTGCTCCTGTTGCCTTGGTGTTATCTGTGAAAGCAGGTGCCTGAAATTGTCCAGTGGTGAATATGTTGCATTTAAATGGATGCAGCAGGAGTTGGGGTGGGATTTCTGATAGCTTTGGTTGTGGTTGCTTCTTGTGCTTTGCACTGTCCTCGTAGGTGTGTAACTTATTTTCAGGCTGCCTGCTGCCGTGGCTGGGAAGAGGTGCTGGTGTGGAGGGATGGTTTTTAGTGCCTCTGGAATGTCAGGAATCAGCTCCACAAGGCAGAGACCCTGGGCCATGGCTGGACCTCTCAGGAGGCTGTGACCCAGGGTAGCACTTCTGATCCACTCAAACTCAACAGTGGCTGCCATCTCCCCTTGGCCAGGGCTGTAGGTTTCCTACTGCAAAACCCATCCCTGAGCTTTTACACTGGCTGGAGAATCCTTGCTTAACAGTTGCTTCTCCCTTCTCTTTTGTTTCCCTCTTGTTTTCATGCACAAAAAAAAACCAAAAAAAAAAAGGGATATACTGCTCCTGCAGCCACGTCCTTCCAGCACCAGGGAATGTTGCTGCCTTCAAGAGAGAAAAAGAGTGACAGGGGTCACGCTCAGCTCTTGTGATGCATCAGAAGGTTGCTGCTGGAAATGGGAAGGTAGTTCTGGGCAGAAAACGTGCTTGTAAGTGGAGGTGGGGAGGTCTTTTGGCAGTGGAGGGACAGGACATGGCCACAGGGAGCAGTTCCCTGTCTGCCCCCAGCTTTTGGGAAGATTTCTGTCGTGGTTCAGTGCTGCCCACTTTGGGAGAGAGAAAAGGAGGGAAGAGTGTATTCCCTGCAGTGGTTTGGCCCCAAGACCTGGAAGATCTTTCCTATATTGCACAAATCCTGAATCCAGCCCATGGCAAGGCCATCAGCTTGGCAGCAGTGGCAGCACTCTCAGAAGCACAGTGGGCAGTGGGTGCCTTCAGAATATTTAACAAACCTGAGGCCTGAGTGGGACATTGCCATCTGACGAGCTCCAAGCCAGCTTTCCTTGGATGGAGTCTCGTGGGTCCTCTTTTTTGAAGGATGGCAGGAGAAGGGAATCAGAAAGGCAGCTTTTCCACCTAGGCTTCTGCCAGTCATTTCTTTTCCACTTTCATGCCCCAGCCACTGTGTGCATGGAGCAGCCTTTTGCAGACAGTGTGTCCAGGGGAGATGACCTTTGGAGAGGGGAGCAGGCTGGAAAGGCAGCTTCCTTCTGGGGAGAAAACCTCTCTTTGTTTGCTCTCGGGTTTCAGGGCTTGGCCTGGGGCGGTTGAAGTGGGACCCTTGTCCTCAGAGGAGCTCTGGAGGCCCCAGCTTCTCATTAACAGATTCAGCTCATTCAAAGAACCCGTTTCTTTTCAGCCAGGAGGATTCATATGCAAAGCACCGCGCAGATCCCAGCCCTACTCCCCGTTCAGGGGAGGGGGTTTATGGCTGGACCTGACCTGGGAGCAATCCAATCCTTTGTTTGCTGATTTGTTCCTGCAGGGTTTAGGCAGCCTCAAGTCCACGCTTGAGGTGAGGATTGCCAGGTCCTCCTCATGGCTTAGTCTGTCCCTCAGTGACCATTTTTCTCTTGGTGCTGCAGTGTGGGACTCACAAACTCCACCAAGAAGAGGTGAAATCCTGTTTTGGAGGGATGAAGCTTTTCTCCGTGGTTTATGCTGCTCCCCTGAGCCTTTCCTTTCTGCTTTCCTGTAACTCTGAGCAGCTGGAGGTTGGTCCTGGCCGTGGTGGGGTGGAGATGGCCATGCACCATCTCTCCCTTACGGTGTGGTCAGAGCAGCAGGAGAGTTTGAGATGTGCTGGGTTTGCCCTTGCAGATAAAGGATTGATTGTGATTCAAGGCTGTGACTGGAGCCTGCTAATCCTGCCCTGCTTAGGGAAAGGGAAAACTGCTTTGTGAGATAAGAGTGTGGGATTGCTCCAGCCTCAGCTTCTGCTTCCAGGAGCCTGGCCTGGGGATTTGTGAGGTGCTCAGTGGGATGGGGAGAGGACCTGTGCATGGCCAAAATTTATCCGTGCTCTTCCAAGGACAGAGTGTGCCAGAAGGACAGTGCTGAGCCCTCTGAGCCCAGAGTTTGGCTCTGGGCTGGTGGGTTGTTTGCAGTGTTTTACTGGGGGAAGCTGATGTGCTTAATTAGATGGAGTTGTGAGATTTGTGCTTTGTGGGACAGGCTTGAAGCTGCTGTGAGTGGGAGGGGAGGAGGTGGTTTGTCCCCTCGTGAGGTGGCTCTGGTTGTTTGTCTTTAATGTGTTGGAAGCACTTCCAGTCTGCTTTCTGTGTGTGGTGCAAGAGGTGCTACCCCAAATATCAGCTTTGAAAATTCCAGCTGGAAGTCTTGCTGCCCAAACCCACCAGCCTGCAGCAAAGCATCCATGAGGAAACACTGAATTGAGCAGAAAAAAAACAGAAAATATTTAATATTGAACCACAGTCGACCACAGCAATAGCAGGGGATGTGGGGCTGGTGTCAGGAGTTTCCATACTGGCCACGAGCTAAACTGGACAGCAGGAGCAGGATACAGGGAAGGACTGGAAAGAAGAGCTCATCTGTGTTCATTCAGCTTCCCCACGGAGTCACATTTCACAGAGAATCTGGTTCTCAGTAATCACAGCAACATTTGTGCTTTATTTTTTCGGCTATTTTAGATCGTCGTCCAGTTTGGGGGGGGATATTTTTTTCCACAGAATATGTTAGTAATAATTTTCCAGATCTTTTGATGGTTTTGCTGCCAGATCCTTGCTCGCTGTGGCAACTCATTTGGCATTTGGGATGGGGTTAGGAGAAAACTGGTGCAGACTCTTTGCCAGCACTGTGAAATAAGTGTCTCTTCTTCTGCAGCTTCCGTGGCACATCCAAGCTGCATCCTCCTGAAGTGATGGAGAGCTGCTGCTGGGAGCTGAGAAACTTTTTGGCATGTGATAAATTCCCTTCTCCTGTTTCCTGCACCCCAGAGTTAAAGTTTGAGGGAAATGTAGCCTTTTAAAAAAAAATTGGTGTTGGATTCAGCGAATAATTTGGGCATTTCCACACCAGGAAGATGGGAAGTTACTCTTTTTCAAAGTTATGTTTTTAAAGCAGTTAATTTGGTTTGAAATTGACCCAAAATTTTATCTAAGACAAGAAAGACAGAGAGAAAGAGAGAGGAAATTGATAAAATGAAGTGGGAGGAGATTTCATTTTTGATTCAGGAAGCATTTTTGATTGATCTGGATTCGAGTTGTGATGCACGTTTCCAAACTGGTGGTGGGTAGGAGGGATCTGGGGGATGTGCTGCTGCCCTGAGCAGCTGATCATTCTGCTGCTGGCCATGGTCTTGGCTGGGTCTTCACTTGGCCATGGCTGGAGCTGACCCCTAGGGCTGCATAGACCATTACTCTGAGCTGATGTGATTTTCTCCTGTCTCTGTGGGACTCTTATCACAGTTTTATGGCCTAAAGGAACATTTCTCCACCTTTAAAAGCATCTCTCTGCTTTTGTTTCCAAAGAGCCCTGGAGGACACTCCTGTGTTGGGAAAGGAGCTGGGTTTACAGTGATCCAGGGTGGCTTTGCAGTGCTTATGGGTACAGACCTCTCTCTTGATTTGTTGCAGGGATTTTGGGTTTATTTTATGGCTTTAGGCAGTGAAAATTGGTGACAGAAACGGCCCATCGGTTTCACAGAGTTCCTCCTTTTGCTGGGAAATGAATAAATAAAAAAAGTAGATGCACAGAAAGCTATTTTGCCAGCTGAATTTTTCCATGCCTCATCTCACGGCAGCCTGTTTTGGAAAATTTGAGCGAGAAATCTGTTCAGCCATTTGTAAGTTTTGGAAAGGTTGAAGTGAGGAGGGGAACTTTAATGTCAATTGTAAGAAAATAAAAAACCATGAGCTCCTCTTAATCCCTGCTCCCTGGAAGGGCGTGTGGCTGTGTATTTAGAAATTCCAGCCTCTGTTGATGTTGGAAATAGGTAATTGCATTTCGACGTTGATTTTCTAAGTGGCTTTACATAAATATTGGGGAAAATATTCAGCTGAGATTTAAAACTCCTGTGATTACCTGACATTGAAGTGCTCCTTTGTCATGAAGATTGTGATTCCCATTTAAGGTGGACACTGTGCTTTGCCAAGAAGGAATTTCTTGGACCTTTGACCTGGTGGTGTGAAGACCCAGCTAGGGGTGCTTTAGTAACCTCCAGAAAGAGTTTCTTTCTTCTGAGCATTGGATATTTGAAGGCGACTTTGTGTTTAAAGAGGAGGCTGTGAGGGTGGTGAGACCCTGGCACGGGTTGGAGCAACCTGGGGTAGTGGAATGAGGTGATCTTCAAGATCTCTTCCAACCTAAACCATTCCAGGATTCCGTGGTAAGATCCAACATCCTGGATTTTCCTTGGTGTGGGGGATTTGCTGTTTCAGAGGAAATCAGGCTGCAAATACACTTGGGTAGGAGAAAAACCCAAGAGTTTAGGTAGGTGCATGGAGTTTGGCAGCTTCTCTGTGCACGGAAAATTTGGGAAGAGCAGTTCAAACCTGTGGAATCATGGATGAACCAAGAAGGCAAACCCCAGCTCTCCTGACTTGGTTGTGACTACACATAAGTGAGGAAAATGCAGTCCCTGTACATGTAATTGTCCTCAAACACGAGGCAGGTGGGAGTGTTCTTGTCCCAAGTTCAGTGCTTTCCATCCTCAGCCTTCACAGTTGTAGTCTCAGGCTCCAGGGAGTATTGAGATGGGTTTAAAAGAAGGTGATTAGTTACTGGTTTTTGTTAGGAGAGGCATTTGCTGGCATCACAGCTGTCCCTGTGTTTGATGGCTTTTGTTTAGACTTGGAGCTGTAAAAAAATATGTTTAAAAACACCAACAATTTCCAGTGAGCTCGTGTGACTCCTGAAGCTGGGTGTCCCCAAGAAAATATTGCAGATGCTAAATCCCCAAAGGCTGGAAGAGAGCTGATGTCCCAGGTTTGTTCCAAAGCTGGGCTGTGCACTGTATGGGTGTGGGCAGGAGTTTTGGGGTTCCCAGGGAGAAACTGCCCTTGTTGGGCAAGGAAGCCGCTGCTCCAGGAAAGGATTTTGGGAGGAGGCATCTCACCCACTTGAGGACAAAAAGAGCAGCCAGAAGTGCTCCACCAGCAGTGGACATCTCTGGTTTCCCCATGAAAAAGTGACGCCAAATCCCCCTCACACCCTGGCAGGAATTACCTGTCCTCCTCTCCCAAAACTCCATTGTGGGGTGGGTTGTTCCCACCTCCCATCACATCTCAGGCCCAGTGGAGGCAGGAAAGAAAACCCTTCTGAAAATCACAAGGAAATTACTCCCATCTGCTGCAGCACTGCTTCCCATTCCTGCCTGCCAGGATGCTTGTCTCTGATGCTAAGTAGCACATTATTTTCGATAAGTTGCAATCATTTACTCGAAATCTCCTTCTCCCTTAAAAAGTCCCCCTGGAAAGGCAATTCAGCAAGTTGGGAATGGGCAGAAACAACCATGAAAAAACCCATCCAGAAGCAGCCGAGCTCGAGAGGGAGGGCCAGTGCTCCTCCAAACTCATAAAACCCCCCAGGAGGTTCCTTTGTAGGGTGGGGTTGTTTAAATGCCCTTGGCTGGTGGGACCTGCCAGCCGATGCCATCAGAGGGAATCTTACCCAGGCAGTCACAGAAATTCTGCAGGGCTGTGCTTTGGATTGCTGAGGTCAGCAGAGAAACAGCCACGTGGCTCTGGGGGATGAGTTTTCCATCATCACTACCTGGAAATCATGAGGGGGTAAATGGAGCAGCCCCTGCTTCCCACATCTCCTCAGCTTGAGGACGCTGCCCACAGCAGGATAAATTACCTTTTTTGAAGAAAGATGGACCTGGAAGGTCCTTTGGTGTTGTCACTGCTGAGCCCACAGTGTGTCTGATTGACTTCGTGGTGTTCTGTCTCTGTTGCCTGCACCTCTCTGATTTGGAGGGTTTGGAAGGGATGAAGAGGAAGGAGGTGAGGAAGTATTTTGGCATGGCCTTGGAGAGGAGAGATGGCCGTGTGTGCTCAGCTCCTGTGCTTTTCAGATTCCTTTGGGAAAATGCTCCAGGAAAATGGAGTGAACAAGGAGGTACCAGAGGAGTCTGGTACCCTCGTTTTTGGATTTCTTAGGTGTCTTCACAGCCAGGGCCATCCCCAGAGTGGTGTCTGTCCCAAAGGTGTGTGGCAAGGGCTCCTTCTCCTGCCCTTGACCTGAGGGGACACCAGGCACAGGTGCCAAGGGGTGGGGACACGTTGGGTGCTGGCTGCTCAGCTCACACGAGCATGGAGCTGGCTGCTCCTTGGAGATGTTGGGGAGAAGCATCTTGGAGCATCTGGAAGTGGTTGAAGGCACTTTCCATCCCAGGTCCCTGAATCACAGGGCAGGCAAGGAGCTGGTTTTGGTTTTTCTTCTCACCTGATGTCTGAGGCCAGTCCTGCCACCCCTTCCAGTGGTCAGTGTCCCCTGAGCCCTGGGGCTGTGATCCCTTCCTCAAGGAGCAAATGTGGGAGCTGGGAGCCATTTTCCAGCTGCTGGAATGGGTCTGGTGACCCTGGTGGTGACCATGACTGGACCACAGGCTGGTGGCTGCACGATCTCCAGGTGCTCCTGCTGCTGCCACCCTGCATGGTGACCCTGTGACAGCCCGGGCAGTGCAAACAGGGACAGGACACGTGCTTGGGTTTACTTTTAAAACACACCCGTGTGTATGTATAGCTCATACATAATTTTTAACATTTTTTTGTGTATATATTTACATCTAAAAAGGCATTTTGATCAGCAGGGGACCTGGGTGAGGGCTGAGCACCATCTAGTGGCAAACACCTCGGCTCTTGAGGCAGCAGGAAAGCAGCCAAGGACAGAAAATCTTGCAGGAATCTTCCTCCCACAGACTGCCAATCTCTCTCTTCTTTTTATTCTTCCTTTTTCCCCCCTTTCTTTAACCAGGAGCAGCAAACGAGTGGTCCTGGGAATCCCTTGGACCATTCTGCCTCATTAATTCTGGTTTAATTTGGTGGGAGAGCAGCATTCTTTTGCCACCAGCTGCCCTGGTACTACAGGTTGGGCACTGCCAAACCCATCCCAAACCTCCCTCATCCTGGTAAATTTGGAGGGTGGGAGCTGCCAGGGAGCCCGACATCCCAGGCATCTCAGAGCTGGGTCCAGCCCGGGGAAGATAAAAAAGCAGCTTTTAAATAATCATTTTGTCTTCTCCTTGGCTGAGCACAGCCTTTCAGGGATAAATAAGCAGCATCAGTCCTGCTTAGACACATTGCCCTTTCCATTTATTTACTCCCAGGATTTATTCTGAGTAAGCAGCCAAGCCTAGGCTGGGTTTAGGTGCCCAATTCCCTCCATCAGCTGCACCCACCCAGCGGGTGCTGGTCCAGGCTTGTGGCACAGGAATAAAACTCCTGGGAATGCTCATCAGGAAGCAGCTCTCTAAACATAAACTAATTAATCACTCGTGCCTACCTGTCAGGTCAATGATTCCTGAGATTTTTAATCTAAAAATATTTCCCTTTTGAAATCCAGATGCGCCTGTTTTGGCAACTCCGCTTTTTGATTTGTTTGTTTGAGGTGGTTTTTAATTTTTTTATTTTAATATTTCTTTTTTATTTTTAACCTGTGTTGCTTTCCTTTTGTGTTCGGGCTTTTGATGTGCTTTAATTGACTGATTTTTTTGTTGTTGTTGTTCTGGAAGAATAGGAATTTATTCTCTTTATTTTCATGGCAAATCTCTCTCCCTGCTGCATCCTGTCAACTTTCCTCTTCTCTTCTTAAAGAATTTGGCTACTTTTGCTTCATATTTCAGTTTATGGATCATAGACACCCCCCCAAAATAATTTTCTTGATGAAATTTGTCCTCTCCCCTTGAATCTATTTATCCTGTCTGGGTGCCATGGGAAGCTCCTGTGGTGGGGGGAAATGCTGGTCCTGTCTCCTGAGGGTTCAGCTTCAAACTTGGCACTCTGCCCTCATTCCTCCATGTAGGAATGATCCTCCCTAGCGTGGAATTATTTATTATTAGCTCCAGTTTTTACTGTTCTTGGACTTTTTTTTCTGCCCACCTTCCCACCTTTGTTGAGAGTGCATGTTATAATCACAAAAAATGCCAGTAAATGCATGAATGAATAAATTATCCAAATGTATGAATAAAATAAAATTAAATTAATGAATGAAACGTCCTGAAAATAATAATTTCAGTAGGTTTTGAGGTTTTTTAAAAAGCTCTTTTTAGTTTTAACCAAACCTCTCAACAGGGTCTTTTACTTCAGTTTTATACTGGAAATAGCTGTATCTTTAACTTATTGCAGAGAGGGGAAGACCATGCCTGGTGGTTGCTGGGGTTTTTTAGCTGCTCTGATTTTATTTCTTGATGCTAACAGATCTTCCACTGCTTTTTTAAATTTTAAACGACAGGAATAATCACTTGCTCTTGTTTGTGCTGTGGATTAGAGGGGGGGTAAGGGGATCAAATTCATCTCAGGTGTCAGTGGGCACTGGTTGATCAAAATCCAACAACATTTCCCAGCTTTTGTGTGAGCTCAGAGCCCCTGTGCCATATGAGATGGGGAAATACAATTTTTTTCCCTTAGGAAATGCCTTTTAAATTTTATTTATGTCATTTATTATGCAGCTGTGCATGTGGGAATCTCTGTGTTCAAACAAACCATGGAGGGGGACACTGGGGGAGCACAGAGGACACCTCCATTTTTCACACATGGGGACATCCCAAACTCTTGGGATGCTCCCACCTTGTTTTTCCAGGAAAACCCTCACAGGAGAACTTTTACTTGGAGCAGTAATTTAGGCAGGGAGCACAAAGATGGGAGGAAGATTCTCTTTTTGAAAGTCACTCCAGGATGATTAATTCATTGTTGCTCCATGGTTTAGGCATCAGTGGAATGACTGGATTCTTAAAGAAAAGGCGTTTTTCCAAGAATAAAATTTATTCCATACATTTTTTTGCGCACATTCCCAGTGTGTGGCTCAAAGCATGGACTCCAAACCCTCCCCACAGTTGGAATTTCAAGATGTGGAAACCAAGGCACAGCTGCCCTGGGCTCTGTGTGCTTTTCCCTGCCATCTGGGTTCGATGTAAATGACATTTTGGGTGACATGAGGGGACCCCTGAGCAAGATGAGATCAACTTCCAACCTCCCATCTCCTGCCTGGGTCGGGATATGGTCCCTGTCTCCCCTGGCAGCAAGAATGGGTACATTTGTGGGGTTTTTTTTTTGGTTGTTGTTGCTAAGAGTTCTGCTGCTTGTTTGGGCAGAAATTGTGACTTTGATGATCTCACTTCTGTGGGAAAGAGAGGAGCAGGGAGCCTGAGTGTCCCTGGAAGCCAGGTAGCTGTGCTTGGTGATGAGTTCTTGGAGCTGGAACACATTTTTGCCTTTCTTTTGAGGTTTACACTTGCACAGGCTTTTCCTACGTTCGTATCTTTCAATATTTAATATTTAATATTAATGCAATATTTAATTTTTCTGCCTAATTGGAAACGAATCTAAAGCCTGCAGGGACACCTCATGGAGAACTTTGTTAATATACAGAGCTCAGATGTAGAATGTCA
>JAHLSL010000052.1:2612030-2644056 GCA_025920805.1 Petroica traversi
GCTGCCGCCGCCGCCGCCGCGTCCGGGGGAGCCGGCTCCGACAACTCCGTGGAGCACTCTGACTACAGAGCCAAACTCTCACAGATCAGGCAGATCTACCACACGGAGCTGGAGAAGTACGAGCAGGTAACAGGCTCCTTCGTGCTGCTGCTGGGGTGGTGGGAGAGCCGTCGTTCTGCTGTGCTGCGGATCCGCGGCGCCTGGATGGCTGCTGATGTCTTGTTAGGAGTGGATGGGCAAATGGCACTGGGCGTGGGAGTGAGGAGGTGCTTTATTTTAGGGTTGGGGTTTTGTTTTGGGATGTGGGTTTTGGCATGGGTTGCCCCTTGGATTTTCGCTTTTCAGTCCTCTCTGTGATATCTCGCTCAAAATTGGCCCCGTGAAGGAAGAGGCTGATGTGCTGGCCTCAGTGATGACAACTGTCCAAGCAAAATTTGAATCACATTCTTCCTTGAATATATTTTCTGCTCAAAAAGTTCTTTTTCCGGGGGAAAAAACCCTCACTTTTTTCTTGCAGTAAATTGCTCTTAAAAAAGAAAAACTGCTTGGGTCGTGAACACAGCTATTGGTAATTTCATGCTACTGGGAATTTCATGAAGAGCTTTGCAGGTCAGCGCTCAAAACCAGTTCCTTTCTAGTGCTTCCAGATGTTTTGCAGACCTCTCTTGGCCCCTGTGCACCTTGCCCTTGTGGTTTCTATCCTAAGGGAATGGTTTATGGATGTGAGCAAGAAGGCATCACCTCCTTGGGTGCAGGACAGGCTCCACTGCCAGGGGCCAGGTGGGCTTTTAGATCTCTGGTTTGGGGCCAGTGAAAGCCTCCATTTTCCCTGGCTGACTGGATGTTGGTGGGGCTGGGCTTGTCTCACCCCCGTGGCCATGCTGGCCAAACTGAGGGAAAGGTAGCCCAGGGTTAGAGCTGGAGTCAGGGTGGAGCAGTCATGCCATGAAAAGCATGAGAGAAGCCTTTAGCCAGGCCCAGAGTGTGGGATGGGCCACATCTTTCCTTCTCAGAAGCCCCTGACAGGGTTTGGTTTTGCCACTGAGTGGCTTTGCAGATGTCTGTGCAGGTCCACATCTCTGGTACCACCAGGGCTCAGGGTTTTTTCACCTCCATCCCACTCTCTGCATTCCCACTGTTGGGAATCTGAGGATCCTGTCGTGCCAGTGAGGTGCTCCTGGGGATGAAGGAGAGGAAGGTGAAGTGGCCTCCATCTCCAAATCCTCCCTTGTCCCCTGGCTCCTCTGACTGCCCTCTCCTCACAGCACAGGGACAGCAGGAGCAGCCAGACAGTGCTGTGCCAGCAGCAAACTAATTGGGGTTGTTACCTGCTTGCCCTTATTTGTCAGGGCTCCTGCCTCACTCAGGCTTTAATTATTATCCTTATTTACTTCTTACCTGATGTGCCAAGAGCACGGAGCAAGGCTGTGACACTCTGGGAGCTGCCTGTGAAGCACAGGGGGGGCTGGAGCAGGAGGGGCACTGTGTCAAAAGGTTCGTGGTCCTCCTCAGATAAATCTATAGCTCCTCTGGTCCCAATCAGAAAAGCAGTGGCTGGGATTTCTTCAAGCTTTCCATGAATTTTACTGCTTCACCTGCCCCAGCTGCAGCCATGAGAGCAAAGAAATCAGCTCCTGCCTTTCCCAGCCTGTTTGCTGGGAGTGTCTCATGCCCTGTGCTTGGAAGACCAGGGGAATTTCTCTCCCATGGGCACAGAACGTTCTTACTCTGAGCCAGCTCTGAAAAGCCCCAGCCAGTGAGAACTCCACTCAAATCTCCTTCCATAACCACGCCTGTTGGGGAAGATGAAATAGGAAAGTCTTATAGATATGATTGCCTTACAAAAGATGCTGGAAATATGGAAAGTAGAATTGAAATTGAGATGAAGACAAAGTTTAAGTTAAAGAGTAACTAAGAAACAATGGCAGAGCTGGCTGAAGGGAATCCTCCTTCTTAATAGAACAATACCCTCTACCTAGGTAGGTCCAAAGGTCAGAACAAACCATACCTGCCTACTAGGAGATTCCCAAAAACAGTCTTTTTAAAGTTTAAAATATAACCCCATATAGTACTGTAATGATTCTTATAGATTACATACAAATATTGTAGAGTTTATAACTTGTTTCAAATTAGTTAAAGAGAATTAGAATATTCAACAGAAAAGATAATTTATTATACTGTAAACAGCAAATCATTCTCTTTTTACTCTCTACTTTTACCTCTTTCTCTCTCTTTCTCTGGCCTACTTTGAACTAGGTCTTACAACCCAACAAACCTCTCACACCCACACTCTTTCAGAATAAACTCCCATACTCTAAACCCATCTTTAGAGATCTCTCACTTCTATTTTACCCCTATAACCAAATTCCACAGAGTTAAATCCTACCCAGGCCGCCTCAGTCCCTCCCTCGACGCCCCCGAATGACCTTCCCATCCTGGGGTTTCTTTTGCTTTTCTTGCCATCCCAGGCGTGCAACGAGTTCACCACCCATGTGATGAACCTGCTGCGCGAGCAGAGCCGGACCCGGCCCATCTCACCCAAGGAGATCGAGAGGATGGTGAGCATCATCCACCGCAAGTTCAGCTCCATCCAGATGCAGCTGAAGCAGAGCACGTGTGAAGCCGTCATGATCCTGCGCTCGCGGTTTCTGGACGCGCGGTGAGTTCCAGCCTCGGGTCTGGTGATGCCTTTTCCTGGGGTTAGGGAAATGAAGCCAGACACGGTTAAAGGGGTTGGGGTCTTTCCCTCAGTGTTTTAATCAGGATCCTGTTTGATGCATCCACTTCACCCAGGTGACAGCGTGGCAAATGCACCCCCATCAATCACACACACCAGTTCTAGACTTTACACAGCACAGATCCAACAAGGGGGCCTAATAATGAGGTTGGGCTGGGCTGGGCTCGAGTTTCCAGAATCCTCCTGTCAGGAGACCTTGGGTTCCTGAGCCAGCAGAATGTTTGGTGTCCCTGGCTCTGCAGCTCTGGGCTGTTCAGTCTCAGGGCCTGCAGAACACTTATAAAACACTGAGCACTGAACTAAGTAAAAGGTTACAAGTGTGCATGCTGCTGATACTTGTGGATACACAGAACTGTGTAAAAGGGATATAAAAGAAAAGACAAAAATCATTCCGGCATCTCTGTGGGGTGTTTTGGTGGGTTTTTTTGGTTCTGGAGTGAACTGAGGGCCAGCTGAAGGGTCATGTCTTGTGCTGGAGGGGTTTTTTGCCTTCCTTATCTCTTAGTTGTCTGTGGGGACACTGGAATTACAGAATCACCAGGCTGGAAGAGACCTTTGAGATCATTAAATCCAACCCATGCCCTGACACCTCCACTAAACCATGGCACTGAATGCCACATCCATTCTTTATTTAAACACATCCAGGGATGGTGACTCCACCACCTCCCTGGGCAGAGAATTCCAGTATTTTACTTCTCTTTTCATAAAAAACTTTTTCCTAACATCCAACCTAAATTTCCCCTGGCGCAACTTGAGGCTGCATCCTCTCCTACTGTCAGTCACTGTCTGAAGAAAGAGACCAAGCCCCACCTGACCAACAACCTTTCAGAGAGTTGTAGAGAGGGATAAGGTCACCTCTGAGTCTCCTTTTCTCCAGGCTAAACACCCCCAGCTCCCTCAGTTGTTCCTCACAGGGTTTGTGTTCCAAGCCCCTCACCAGCCTCGGGACGTGCTCAGGAGTCCCAAAGTCCCCCTAAACTGAGGGGCCCATCCAGCCTCTGTCTCAGGGAGGCTCCCAGCTGTATCTTGAGATTTGCACATCCTGGTTTTGCTGTGGCAGAAGGAAATCCTGTGGAATCTTGCAGCAAGCCTCTGTGGTGAGCTTCAATTAGGGATGAAAGTTTATCCTCCAGGCCATCCTGTCCCCCTTAGATTCCCTTTTATTCCCCCACTGTTTTTATTGTCCCAGATTTTCAATTTGCTGTCAAATTATTTCATCTCCCCAGCTGGTTAGGTGCAGACTGCTGCTTGGGTAGCTTGCAGTGGGGAGGAGAGGCAGCTACACCAGGGGTACAAGGAAAGAGATGGCAGACAGGTAATAATGCCTAGGTGTGAATGGAACAGACTCCCTGAGGATGCATCCAGCTCTGCTTCCTCAGCACGGAGCTTTGCAGAGCAGCACTGATGTCTTTGGCCACGACAGCCAGGTGTCAGGAGTCACCTTCCCAGGTGGAGGAGCTGGATGTTGGGGAAGATGAAATAGGAAAGCCTTATAGATATGATTGCCTTGCAAAAGATGCTGAAAATATGGAAAGTAGAATTGAAATTGAGATGAAGACAAGGTTTGAGTTGAAGAGTAACTAAGAAACAATGGCAGAGCTGGCTGAAGGGAATCCTCCTTCTGGATAGAACAATGCCCTCTGCCCAGGCAGGGCCAAAGGGCAGAGCAAACCCTGCCTGCCTGGGAGAGATTCCCAAAAGCAGTTTTTTAAGGTTTAAAATATAACCCTGTATGGTAATGTGATGATTCTTATGGTTGCATGTAAATATTGTAGAGTTTGTAGCTTGTTTCAGATTGGTTAAAGAGAATTAGAATATTCAACAGAGAAGATGATTTATTGTTTTGTAAACGGCAAATCGCTCTTTTTGCTCTCTCTTTTTGCCTCTTTCTCTCTCTCTCTCTGGCCTGCTCTGAGCTGTGTCTTGCAGCCCAGCAGCCTCTGACACCCACGCTCTTTCACAATAAACTCCCATGCTCTAAACCCATCTTTAGAGATCTCTCGTTTCTATTTTACGCTCATAACCAAAATCCCACAGAGTTAAATCCTACAGCTGGATGCCAGTTTTCAGACTCTGCTGTGAGCTGGAGGATACAGTGATAAATTTGAGATGGAGACTTGGTTGCTTTGAAAGGAGAGCAGTCACCAGCAAGGGGCAGAAAGAACATTCCTGGCCATGAGTCTCACACTCTGTGCTCAGACAAGCAAAGGGGGAGGGAGGAAAGTGGGAAACTCAAGAGTATCCAAAATTGCATTCTATTTCTGGATCCTTGGCACTCACTCCCTTTTTTTTTCCTTCTCTTTCCCATTCTTTCTTCACGTGAAGGCGGAAGAGACGAAACTTCAACAAGCAAGCCACGGAAATCCTGAATGAGTATTTCTATTCCCATCTCAGCAACCCTTACCCCAGTGAGGAAGCCAAAGAAGAGCTAGCCAAGAAATGTGGCATCACAGTCTCACAGGTGAGAGAGCTCAAAGCCTGGACTGGTGGTGGATATTCCAGACCTCAGACAACTCAGCCATGTCCAGTGTTGAGCATTTAATCATTAAATCAGTTTAGTGCAAGTCAGTGAGAGTGGATGGGAGTGCAGATGGCACTTGCAGATGGAAGTCAGGGATGGAAAAGAAAGTCTGAGAGAGGATTTAGGAGGTATGAAGATTCCATGGAGCAAGGGCTGTGTGTGCAGCCAAGGTGTTGGCAACACAGAAGTGATGAGGCAGAACCCAGAGAGGCAAGGAATTCGTGCTGGCCTGGCCTGCAAGAAGAGCTTGTTTGATCTGAAAGTCCATTCTTCAAGGGATTAAGAGCAGTAGGAAGAGTTGTGCAGGTTTTGTTTGAAAAGATAGAATGGACGAGTCGTGATGGGAAGGATCTGGTCATAACTTAGAGTTTATGCTCAGTGAGGGTGGGATTTCTCAGGGTCATTTCTCTCAGTCATTACCCTTGTGCTCCAGAACATGACACCTCCCTGACTTGCAAATCCCCGGTCAGCAAAGACAAAATGAATTATTTCCATATGCTCAAGGAAGCCACATAGTTCCTGGAGTCCATAACTTTGACCTGGGAGCTGCAGTGATTTGTGAGGAGCACAGTCAGCCCTTGAAGTGCTCAGCCACTCATTGCTCAGGCCTGCCCATCTTTATTTCCTCTCTTTTTGGAGCAAGCTGTGTGATTGAGCACCAATCTACGTGGCCTCTGGTGGGCTTGTCCTCCTCACACGAGCTCCAGGCTCCCGAGGCATTCCCAGTTTGGGCTGCTTCCCAGCCCCAGGCACGTGGCTGCTCATCACTTGAGCAGACAGCAGCAGCAGCATCTGGTGTCCTTGTGGGAGCGTGTCTGCCTTCAGCAAGAGCAGCAGCATCCAGGGGAAGGTGTCATCACCGAGCTGAGCGCCTGCTGAGTGACTCCAACTGCCTCCCCTGGGCTGCAAGACCCAAACCTTGCTTCTTCCCAGAGTTACCTACAAGAGGCAGCACATATTGGCTTAAGTAAAGCTCCAGCTGTCCTGATGCTTCCCCTCTCACTTCTAATTCATCTGTTCACACTTACAACTCCTCCTTTGCAAAGACAAAATGCCCAGGAGGAACTCAGCGCTTAAGGATGTGTTTTGTGCTTTGTGCCTGGCTCCAGGATCTGCCTCCTTCCTCCATCCGAATCAGGCAGAAACAAACACACATCCAGGTCTGGTTTTGCTGTGGCTGAGTGGGAACACACATGGATGTGTGTGAACAGGAGCAGAGTCAATCTGAACTTAGAGTCCGACCAGATCAGGCAGGGGCTTCACAGATTTTTAAATGCAGGTAGGTTGTGGTGGCTCCAACCTCCTGCCCTCTGGTGCTCAGAGTTCACCCAGGATCTGAAGCCACAAGAGCAGTCATGGCCTTGAAGGAGCACATTCTCATGAGTGAGAAAGCTGGACCAGGAGGTGGAATGGAGCTCCTTGCCAACAGCACCAGCTCCTGGTGGTACCATCAAAATGTTGGCTCCTAAATCTGGGTTGGGTGCTGATCTGAGTCTCTGCAGGTTATATTTTGTTTCTCCTGCTCTGCAGGGTTAGGTACCTGTAGCTCAGTAAGTGTTAAATTAAATTGGTGGATAAAGCCGCTTCTCTGGGGAAGCTGCTGAATGCTCCAGCAGCACTTCAGACAGAAAGCATCACAGGAATAAAAACTTACGGATTTCAGTTATCAACAGCCAAGCCTATTCCAATTCCCTAAGATAAGAAAAAAAATCATGGGCTTCAAAGAATGAACAACCACTATTGTCTCCTGTGTCTTTGGCCCTTGCTCAGCTTATTTGGAAGAGGGAGCGCTGATGGACAAGCAAAGGGAGAATGTCCTTGGAATTTCACCAGAGGAGTTGGTCTTGCTAGCTCAGGATTGCAGCTCCAAGCAATTCCAGGAGTGTTGGAGCTTTTCTGGAGAGCTGCAGCATCCTCCTCATTCACCATTCCCTTTAATCCTGATAAGCTCCCTCAACCAAAGTCAGTAGTGGCTGGAAGATGTCTTCTGCTTAGAGATAGGAAGGCATTATCCTGATTCTGTGTGTTCAGTGTTGATGAAGAAGAAGCTGAGAGCTGCTTCCCAAGCTGTAGGGAGGAATTTTTCCCCTGTCTTCTCTAGAACAGTTCAGTGTGAGATGGTGCCCATGAGTGAGCAGGAATATCATCAGCATTTAAACACAATGGAAACATCTCCACCCCTTCCCAAGGCACACACTCCTTTCCTGGGACCAAAGTCAGGTTTTAGGACAGGTCCTGTGTTCCTTCTCCATCCTTCCCCTGGAGTTCCTGGAGTTGCTCGTGCTAAGCCTTGCAAAGCTGAGCTCAGCCAGACAAAGAGCATCCACTTCTGGCTTTGTGCCCTGATTCCCCTCAGATGGATTAAAAGAGAGCTTTGGTGATACTGAGGCAGTTTTGTGTGTCAGCCCCAGTCAATTCTCTGAGTGTTCTCCCTCAAAGCCACACAGATATCAGTGTCTGTCCCATCAAAGGAATACTAAAAATGACACGTACCTGCTCTCAAATTGTACAATTTTGGGGTCGTGTTTTTTGAATTTTAAGATTTTTGTGGGGGGGTCTAGTGGTTCCTGTGGAGCATCCCATCTATAGGAGAATCAGAAGCATCCACACAAAAACCCTGTGCTCCCAAGGGGTTCCCCACCTTTCCTGGACTTGGTGTGGCTTGGTGTGGAAGATGCTTCCTTCCAAAGCTGGGAAAACCAGGGTAGGGAAAAAAAAGAATCTGCTCTGCTTAACCTGACCTAATCCACCTTCCTCACCCAGGTGCACTTGGCAGAAACCTTAACGTGTCTTCTCTTGAACTCACTCTAGGTATCAAACTGGTTTGGAAATAAGAGAATCCGGTACAAGAAGAACATAGGTAAATTCCAAGAGGAAGCCAATATTTATGCTGCCAAAACGGCTGTCACGGCTACCAATGTGTCAGCCCATGGAAGCCAGGCTAACTCACCCTCAACTCCCAATTCAGCTGGTTAGTTTTTATTTTTCTTTTATTTTGGGTTGTTAGTGTTCGTTTTTTTTGTCCGTTCTCCCTTCTCCCTCTAATCTCTCTCTTGTTTTCTCCTTTTGGTTATTTCAGCTTTTATTCTCTGGGTCTGGTTTGCTCACGTTCATGGTCTTAAAAAAAAAAACAAAAAAGGGAAATGGGTTTGGTTTGGTGGGTTGTTTTTTTTTTTTGGTGGAGATTATTTTCTGTGGTGTTTTTCTCCCTATTTTCTTCTTTTTTCCCCCCTCTTCCCTTTCCCTGTTCTGTTTCTTGTTGGAAAAAAGGATGTGATCATACCTTGTGACTGGTGGTGCTGTGTTGGGGGGTTAAATGCATGGAGGGTCAACACAAAACCAGAAGAATTATCCACAAACCGTTGCTGGGATTGCTTGCAATTTGTGGGGAGAAAAAAAAAAGTAACAGAAAAGTTGTTGCATAATGATTTTATTTCACTGGGGCTGAAAGCATGAGTGATCCTAATGGGTAGACCCCAGCATTTCTGAGATGTCCTAGCTCATGCCATTTTGGGGATTGTTTTGGGTAAATTTGTTATCCTTTGATTTTCTTTCTGTTGTGGTTATTGCTTACATGACAGTGTCTGGATCACCTGCAAGAGTGTGCTCTGTGTGAATTTTATTTCCCCTTTGTGTCAGTGCAATCCAGAGAAATTCATGGGTCATTCCCTTTCCCCTTTTTCCTTCCCATTTGCTGTGGTTTCCATTTGTTCGTTTTGAGAGTCAAAGGCACAGAGCACTTTGCCCAGATTTCAACTCCTCTGCTAGAGAATGATGCTTAGTTCATGCCTGGTGCCTGCTGCAAGGTTGGCTGACCCCAAAACCATCAGGGACTGCGGATCCAAGAGCAATAAAAAAATTGGGATTTGTTTCCAAGGAGGAGGGGGAAAAAATTAACCTCATAAGTGCCACGTACTTCATTATCCATGCAAATATCCGTGTGGCTGTTTTCTTTTTAGGGGTGGGAGTGGGGATGTGGCACTCGGGAGTATTGAGCTCACGGGGATGTGATGTTTGGTGTTATCAGAGAGGCAGGAAGGGAGCAAAAAGGGTGGTGGGCAGCAGGATGTCAGCCAGGCTCTGGAGATGCTGGCTGGCATCAGGACATGATTCTGTAGTGAGCACAGCTTCTGTAGCTATCAGAGGAAATCCCACTCCAGAAACACCCCAGGCTCTGGAGGGTTTGAGTGGAGGGTGGAGAGCCAGGGGTCAAACAGAGGGTCTCTGGCTGGGATAATCTCCCTGATCTCCACCTTGCCCCAGGCTGCCTGCTCTGGCTCCGGTGCTCTGAGGGTTTAGGATGCAGCAGAGCTCTGCAGAATCAGTTTGCTGGTTTTGCTTGATTCATTTTTGGTTTGGGGGTTTTGGTTCCCCTCGTGTTCTCTCAGCTGCTGAAGATTTAACTGCATTCTCAAAAATGTCGTTTTTTCCAGAGATCTCACATGGTCAGGTGGGGTCTCCTGATGTCAGCACTCCCTTTTAGAAAAGGCTGGAGGGAATTCTGCTGGAGGGAGCAGAATTGTGTTTGTTGAGGGAGAGGCCTGCTGCCTGTGATGCCCACCTGACCAAAGAGACCCAGCTTTCCTTCTTTTCCTCCTTCTTCACCTGGAGTCAGATCCAAAGGTCTGGAGCAGCAAGGGAACAGCTTCAAATGGCCTGAGTGGGCTTGGATCTGGGCTTGCACGTAGGAGAATATTTCCTCAGTGCCTGGCTGGTTAAACAGTGCTCCAGAGCAAGGCTGTTTCCTCACCTTCCCTGCAGGCAGCAGCACAGTTGTTTCAGAGATAAATTGGCCAGTGCCCTGCAGTGAACAGCTGAGATAGTCCCTGGGTGACACTGTGCTTTCAAGAAAGGACAAACAGTCCTGTTATTAACAGGGAAAACTTGAGCTCCTGGGTCCTCTTTGTGGCTCACTCGTCTGCAGTCTGGAGCCATTGACCTCTTTCCACGTGCCTGAAGTGTCAGCAGGGCTAAAGCAGCGTGAGGGGAGCTTGCAGGCCACAGAGATCCTTCTTCTGCTCTGAATTGAAGTGTTCCTAAGCTGGCCCAGATGCTGCAGGGAGGCCCCAGTTGCTCTGGGTCAGCTGGCAGAGTGCTGGGTTTGGGTGTCCTTGTAGGTTCTCTCCTGAGGAGGCAGCTGGAATTGTGTGAGATTTTTATCTCCTGACACTTGAGAACCCCACGCAGATGCGGCAGCTCAGTCAGGCATCCCTGTATTGTCACATTTTGGGGCAAAGACACGTCCAGGGGACATCTGGGGTGGTGTGATCTCACCTGCTTCAGGTTGTCCTGTAGGTCCTAGCAGCAAGAACACACCTGTACATGCTGGGTCTGAAATAGCTGTCTGAGACAGATTTGGGCAATGGTGCCCAGGACCATGCTGAATTCCCCACACAGGAGCATGGAAGTGGATAAAGAGGTGAATTAAGATGACCAATGGCTCTCCTTTTACACCATGGACTTCTTTCTATTCCCAGATCATTGGCTGATGCTTTGGTGGGGAATTAGCCTGAACAAAGATAGGATTTTCTGGGAACCTGCAGGACTTTCTGGTTTAACTACATTACAGGGCACGTGGAAAGCAAGCAAGCAGAGGACAGGTCATGAGAAAGAAATGACCAGCAGTGTAGTCCCTGGAGGGTGTTGGAAGAGGAGGTGGAACTGGATGCAGTGGCACCTGGGACAGCAGCTAAATTCATTTCTGCTGTGGCTACGCAGGCCCATCTGTTCCCTCATTGATGCCCATGGTACTGGAGACTGGTGAATGGCCACAGTCAGTCAGAGAGATTGGCCACACATTGACAAGGGCAAGGATTGCATCTGTCTGGCCATCTGGCACGTTCAGAGCAGGGTCCCCCACCCTCAGTCACCCAGGCCTGAATGTCAAACACCTTTTCATCCCCAATGCACACGGTCAGGCTTTATCAGCCAGATGTTCAACTGAGCTGAGAAGTCTGGCTCATTTGGGCTAACAACTCCCCATCCTCACTTTGATTTCCTGGGCAATCTCAGCACAAAAACCACGTGGCAAATAAAAGCTGTTTTATGTGGGCAGAGCCCTCAAGGGCTACACACAGGTGGTGGCATCCAGTGAAATCTTGAATGCAGAGGAGCCGAAATTGTCCTGAGCTGTTCTGGTTTTTTTGTTTTGTAAAAACCTTCTCGTGAAGGTGATGTCTGGAAATGCTCTTCATCAGGCACTGGCGTCTCCTCTGCCTTCCTCCATTTGTGTCCAGAACACAGCACTGGAGAGGACTCTGCTTCAGCAGAGACCGTTCTGGTCATGGCTTCATTGTCCTCAGCGTTGTTTGGCAAGTGGAAAAGAACAAAAGTCCTGCTGGACCATCCCTGGATTTTAGACCTGCCTTGTGGCTCCGTCAGCTAAGGAGCTCCATCATCACATTCTCCCTCATTTTTGGCCGTGGTAGGGACACAACAAAAAGTCACAGGAGGAATTAATCCTGTGCTCTCAGTGCATTTATCTCCAACTAAGAATCTTGTAGACATGATTGAAGTCACTTCAGAGGCTCAGTGTGCTGGATCTCACTTTGTTGGTTGTAGGTGGTACAAGCCAGCAGAAGAGGATGGCTTGATTTCAGCTCCAGCACCATTACCCTGTTTGTTTATTCTTGGTACCATTTGAATTGTCAGGAACTTCAGAGAAAAATACTTTCTAAAAGTCCTGGAGGATTGGAGGTGAAAGTCGAGACTGTCAGAATGCAGAAGACACCAGAGAAGCTGGAGAAGAAGCTCTCTGAAGAGCTGGAAAAGTGGTGCAAGAAACACCAGCGGTCAAGTTTGTGAAGATTTTTGAAATGGAGGCAAAATTGAAGCTCATCAGAGGTGTTAGGGTGGAAGAAATCTCTTAGAAAGGCATTGTTTTGATGTCAGCTTTCACCCAGGGCAAGATCTGACTGCCAGAGTTTGCTCAGACATTTCCAGCACTGTTTGTGAAGCTGCTGCTGACCTGATAGAAACTCAGCACTAGGGGATAGTGGGGATAAGAAAAGTGGGGCTTGAAAAGATATCTGGATGCTGAAGATGAACCACTCTTCCACACTGCTACAGGTCATGGGTTTTCTGGTAGGTTTGTTTTTGTCTACCCACAATAATTTCACGCCAAGATCAGAGCACTTTCCTCCAGGGCGCAGGAGCTCAAAGATGAGCTTCTCTCACTCAAAACTTCTCAATTCCTGAGGAGCCCCAGACCAGATCACAACCACCAAAGGCCTGGGCTGCACTGATGAAAAGAGCATTTCAGGGGGACAGATAGATTTAAGACGGAGCCTCCTCTAGTGGAAAGATTTGACTTGTACTCCTGAATCTCATCTCTTTGGAGGACACCTGAGTCTTAATTTTCAGGGCCCTTCCCCCTCCCAGCCAGGTGCATCAGCCCCTCTTGTGTCTCTGAGATTTGGGGCAGTTTTCAGGCGTGGTGAGGCCGAGGGCTGAAGCAGCAGCGCGGCTCCGATCCGAATGCATCCATACATGCTGGGGCCATTGCTATGTGCATATTTATCTCTGCATCCACATCAGCAGCAAGACATATTTACTGTTTAGATATGCACATATATTGTAAAAGCAGCCCTTGCCAATAGCACTGTATATCTTGTAAGTGACATTTCCAGCGCTCCTCGTGATTTCCGAGACACCGTCGCTCTTCAGAGCTGGAGTTTGTGGCTGTTTGTTTATTTTTATTTCCTCCCTCCCAGTCTAGATTTTATGGCCAGGTTTGTTAAGATTCAATGAAATATCAGTTAAGTTTATGGCATTTTTATTTGTTATTGTTGTTATAATTTTCTTTTCGGTAGGGGAAGGTGGGATGAAATGTTGCTCAGCTGGGGGCAGAGCGATAGCAGTGCCGTGCCAGGTGCTTAGGGATTCCAGAGTCCTCTGATTATTTGTGTGATCTCAGATTTCTGCTAACCTCAAAAGAGGAGGAGAAGATTCTCCGCCTTTTGGTTCTCAGTGGGAGTACAAAGCTGTGTTACTGCCCTGTGCTTTTATTAAGGTGGTCAAGGCAGTCACTCAGAAAATGGGGTTGGAAGCATCTTTGTGTGTGTGAGTGCGAAACGTGCCTATCTTCACACTTAAAGCTGAGCCCTGTCAGCGTGGGCTGTCCCCAGTCTGCCAGCTCATTTCTCTAGGTTTCTTACCTTTAAAATAGCAAGTAACCTGAGAGGTTGGGAAGTGACAGGAGCCCTTTGCCAGCTGAGCAGAGGTGATGGTTACAGCTGCCTCCTGACTAGTGCCGGGTATTTCGTGCAGCGCTGTGGGATTGCTCTGCAGCAGCTTGGCCAGGTTGGCAGTGAGCACAGACAATGAGCTATTCCTGGCTTTGCTCTTCTCAGGCACTGCTGGGAGGGTCCTGATCCAAGACTCACTGTGCTCAAGACGAGTCTTCCTCTTGAGTGTCTTGGGTGTTGCATCTAGCAGCGATTTTCCTGCTTTCCTTTCATTCTGACAAAAGAGCCGGGCCCTGAGAGAGCAACAGAGAATGCAGTGACCAGCACAGACCTCCCTTCTGCTCCCTGATCTTTGTCAGAGGTGGCTTCCTTTCAAGGAGCCTTCCTGGTCCACCTCCAGGGCACAGATCTGCCCCTGTTTCTTCCCTCCCCAGCAAAGGGAGGGGATTGCCAGGCGTTTCTCAGAGCGTACGCATGAGCCATAGTTGGGCAATTCCACCAGGACTGTGGTTGCCAGTCTTCCAAGCTGGAAATGGCAGTGTAGATGATGAGAGTATATTTGGGACTGGAGCTGAAAGCATAGCTGACCTGGGCCCCTGAAGTCTCTCCTCTCCAAGGCTAACGTCATGTTTAACTAAACCTTGCACGTTGAGCTGTCTCACACTTAACGCGCTGATCTGCACGATAAATTCTGAAATAATCCCATAAAACCTTTTTTATTTATTTTTTTAACCCCCTTGCTGCCTTCCCTGCCTTCCAGTTACCATGATGGGTTTGTTTCTTCCACTAAGTGGTGGAGGAGGTGCTCAGATATCTCAAAGCTAGAAGCATAAAACTTTATTTCTGCAAAGGCGGGATTTATTTTTTTTTCTTTTAATTTGTGTTTAATTTTTTTTTCTCCTGATCCCACCCAGTTGTCTTCACCGTTACAATTTTTTAGCCTGACACTGACAACTGGTGCATGCAGTGGGGAATTTGCTTACAGAGCTGCTTCTTCTTGGGGCAGCTGGCCCAGGAGGGCTGTGACAGCCTTGTGTTCTCTCAGGGGCCATCACAAGGAAAGACATTTGCCAGCGTGATGGGCACTGGGAGTCTAACCCAGGTGCCTTCATGTTTTTGTGAGCTTTTGCTCCTGGTGCTCTGCAGTTCCCACCCGTGCTGGGTTCCTGATGTCCTGAAGGCACTGCTCCCTCTCAGAGCCCCCTGTGGCTCAGCCAAAGCTCCAGCTGTGGGGCTGGACGGGCTCTGGATGTCCCACCCTGCAGGGAGCAGAATTACCCACCCTGTTCTGAGCCTCCCCAAGCGGGCTTGGTTTGCCTGCTGCAAAGGCTTCTTCTCTCAATAGTGGGGCTTGTGTGGGTAATTCTGGTCTCCAGTGCATCTGCTGGGTGGGCACCTCCGACAACTGAGATCCTTCAGAGCTGTCTGAAGGATTCTGATGCTTTCAAAATCCTCCAGGCTGTGTTTTGTTTGTCTCAGTCAAAAGCATGAAGAATCCTTCCTCCAGCTGAGGAGCTGTTGAAGAATGTTCTTGGCATTGAGCTGTAACAACATGTGGCTTTGAATAACCTCAAGAGTGCATCCTTTTTTTTTTTTTTTTTTGCTTGCTCTGTTCTTCATACTACTAACCTGACTGTGTGTTTTGTTTTTGTGGTTGCTTTGCATGTTGTTCCTTCCTCTTGGCTGAGAGTCATGGGGTGGATCTTTTTCCTTTCTGTGATTCAGGTGCCTCACTCTTTCCTTTCCAGGTTCTTCCAGTTCTTTTAACATGTCAAACTCTGGAGATTTGTTCATGAGCGTGCAGTCTCTCAATGGGGATTCTTACCAAGGGGCCCAGGTTGGAGCCAACGTGCAGTCACAGGTAGGGACCCATCCGATGTACTGCCAGTGAATGCATTAGTGGTGGAGGAGCCTTTGATTGTATTGGCACTTCTCCCTCCCGTCTGAAAAGAGCAAATCTCAACCAGCACAAACCAACCAACCAACACTTAAAAAAAAAAAAAAAAGGCAAACCAAACCGAAAAACCAACCAACCAAAAAAAAAAAAAAAGCAACAGGAACAACCACTAAAAAAACCAACAAAAAAAAAAAAAACCCCAACCAAAAAAACAATTCAAAAGAAATCAAAACCAAACACCCAACCAAACCAACAACCATGGTCTTGAGGAGACTTGCCCACACTTTGTGAATGCATTTGGCTCTGGCTTGATAGTCGTACTAGGAGGAGAGAAGGTGTAGGAGAACAGGCACAAAGTCAAACAGAAGCAGCTCAGGTTTAGGTTCTGCTTGCTTTATTCTGCCAAGGGAAGGGGCCAGATGTTTGGACTGGTGTCTCGTTTTGCAAAACTTCCACTTACTCCTTTAATGCCAAATCAGGTGTCTGCTGAAAGGCAATAAATGTTCAACTATGTAGATAATTTTTTTAATGTATTTTTTTATAATTAAAAACTGCTCTTGACCATCTCCCCACCTCCCCAAAGCGCAGGCACTCACACCACCCCTGTACATAACCAGGAGGAGAGAGCAAGGGAGCTTTGAGCAGCATTGCTGAAACGCCAACCCATGCTTGGGGCAAAAACCAAGAGTTTAAAATAGGATCTCACTCAGATCTCCCACCTCCCATCCAATGTGCAGATAGGCCATGAGTCCCCTCTGTGGCATCTAAGGCTCCGTTCTGTGCTGAGAGACAACAGCCACTCTGACACCTCTGCACTGGGCAAGGAGGGCTCTCTAAAGCCGAGGCTGCTCCCCCGTGGGGCTGGACAGTGAGATGTGCTCACCACCCGTGCCACTGCTGGGGCTGGGCTGGGGAGTGAGGGAGAGCAACGGGGCACCCAGAGGAGAGCTGCTGGTGCTTTTGCCATGGTAGGTACATTTCCTTCCTGGGCCCTCCACAGTGAAGGCGCTCGGCCGACTCCAAAGATCTTCCACTGCAGGGAGCAGTGCTTGGGGTCAAGGGTGGAAGGGGAGTAGGGGTAGCAAGGTGGGTCCTTGAGCACGATGGTGGAGATGGCTGCAGTGATGTGCTCCAGGAGATGCCACCCCGCGCTTGTCACACTGCTCTCCCTCCCCACTCTTCCTGCAAAGGACACGGGGCCAAGGAGAGTGTGACAGGGCTGCTGGGGCAGGCAGGGGATGGTGAGGGAGGCAGGAGAGCTCCTCTGGCTCATCTCTCTCCACAAGACCAACCGCGGCTCTCTTTTATCCCTCTTTGGATACGTACCTTTATTTTTATTACGATGACGATTGTTGTTACTGCTGTTTGTTTGCTTTTATCTTGCCGAAGACGAGCGGAAGCGGCTTTGGCCACTAACATTTCCTTGCCTCTAATTTGTGTCTTTGTTGTCGTTGGTCTGTTTAGGTGGATACCCTTCGCCATGTTATCAGCCAGACAGGAGGATACAGTGACGGACTGGCGGCAAGTCAGATGTATAGTCCGCAGGGCATCAGTGTAAGAAAAAAAAAAACAGGCTTGGGTTCTGGTCTTTTGGGCTTGTTTTTTGGTGGGGTTTTTTTTTTTTTTTGCATTTTTGTCCTCTCACTACCAATTATTTCAAAGCCATAGGGCTCGGAATGCCACTTAGTAGGACTTGTCTTTGCTTTTACGGTCACCTAGTTCATTGCTTCTGTATCGGTCACGCCAACGGCGCAGCTTTTGCCCAGGAAATCAGGGCCAGGCTGCGCGCAGGCAGCTGGCGTCTCACACTGTCACAGCCCATCAGCGTTCCCCGGCACCTGCGGCCTCGCGCCCGGCCGGGAGGAGCTGCTAAACAGGTGACACCTCGTGGGGAATGTCACGCTGGCCCAGAGGTGGCTCCGTGCAAAAGCCAGTGGCACCATCCTGGAGTGGCTGGCTGTAAAAATAACCCATCCCTGGCCGGCGTCCGAGAGCGCGGCGATAGCGGTTACGGATGAAACGAGGGGGGAAAATAAAACCCCACAAAGCCAACCAACATCGACCCAAGAAAACCTCGCCCAAGCGGGCTGGGGGAGGATGTGAGGGGGAGGGAGGTCTCAGGAGCATCTTCTCCTTGTTCCTGGGTGCGCTGGCGGGTTCTGACTAGCATGAAAATTCGTAGCGACAAGCTGTGTCGCACAGGGGGAAATCGATCAGACACACACAAGGAGAACCCAGTGTGGATTCGGGACAGCAATCCAACTTCATTTCTCAGATCAATCGTCCGCCATCTCAGCAGCAGTGACAGCAAGCTGGGAGAGGAGGGCAGCCTGGAAAAGGAGGCTGGGAGTGCTGAGTGGGTGGTGGCAGTGGTGTCCGGGGTGGCACAGAGGAGGAGGCAGCTGGCCCTGGACATGGGGACGCTGATGGTTGAGATAGGCTGGTCTTGATAATCCTCTGGGTGGGATGGTGGTCCTGCAGCTGAGACCCAGCGTGGTGCACCAACCAGTCCCACCACTCATCACCTTCCAGTCCTCTGTGCCATTTGTCACCTGGCATGTAACCATCTTGCAGGACAGCCACCACCAGCACATGGAGAGGGGTGCCCCGGGATGGGGGGCTCTGCTCCCCTCTGCTGCAGGCGCTGGGGCTTAGTGGGAGGCTTGACGTCAGGAGGCAGAGGCAGGGAGGATTTGTGAAGTAATGTAATTGAACATGTGCAGATAATTATGTCTCATTACATAAGCCCCTTGCAAGAACGGCACTTGGAAATGCCACATGAAAGAGCCTATCGTTCCGCATTAATTTCTCCGTGCGCTGAATTTATTCCCTTTCTGGCTTTTTAATACTCGGAGAGTAAATGAATCGCGGGCTGATCATGATAAGAGATGATACTTTTGTATAAATTAAAATACCCCCAAGGAAAGAGGCTGAGCTGATTACAGTTGCAGTTGGCTCGGAAAAATAACAGTGGGTTGGGTTAAGCCAAAATTTGGGGGGGAGGGTTGCTGCCGGGGATTATGAGGCAGGGAGGGGGTGACTGGGGAGAGGAGAGAGTGAAAACTCAAAAGCTGAAAAGGATAAGGAGAGCTGGGTTGGTGTTTCTGGCTGTGGTTCTCTGTGGGAGAACCAGTGTTCCCATGAGTAGTGGTGAGAACTGGTGAGCTGAGAGTGGCAGGGGCGTGCTGGTCCCCTCTGTGCTTCCCAGTTTGGCATCTGATGTCTTCTCAGGCTGGTTTTCAGGGAGGGCAGGAGCCCAAACTGACCCGTGCTGGATGTTGCCAAGAGAGGGACAGGTTGGCAAAGAGCCTGCACTGTGTGGGTGACTCCTCAGTTCCCCATAAAGCTGTGGTAGACATGGGGAACAAGGCAGGGAGTCCAGAGCTGAGCAGACAGTTCAGGAAGCACCTTCTGGATTGCCACTGTGCTCCCCTTGTCTCCCAGTCAGTGTGCTCCAGCCTGATTGTCACTTAACATCTTCCCATCCACTGAGGTCCCTTGGTGGAGGGGGCACATTTTATCCCAGTTTGTCCACCCTGAAATGGCAGCATTAATCCTGGGGAACTCCTCAGGGTGACATTCTCCAACAGGCAGGGCTTCCCTGCCTCTCCCTGACCCCTTCCACGCCGAGGAGGGGCAATGAAGGCGGCGCAGAGCCCATGGTGACACACGGAGCTGCTGTCCCCGCGTCACCCGAGCGTCCCCGTGAGCTGCTGGAAGGAGATGAGCCGAAACCTCCTCAAGAGCCCTGTCACAATGATGTCTGCACAGGCTGAGGTTAAGTCATCCCTGGAGCCCGTCAGCACCAGGAAATCAGCAGCAGGTTGCCCAACTCCACTGCCAGAATCCTTGGCAGGAGAGACGACGCTCGGGGTTTGCCTTCCTTGGTGGAGGATGAATTTTTAAACGCGTGGAAGTCGTGACAGCTGAGAAGAGGGATCTACCCAAAGCCCAGTTCCCTGCGTGGCTCTGCTGCTGTGGCTCTGACAGGCTGCTCCACAGGGCTGGAGCTGGTTCTGCATCGTTAGCAGGATAATGGGAAATGTCCCAGCCATCGACAGCCCTGTGACCCACGGCGAGGGCTGAGGCACAGGGAGGGGACAGCACCACCCCCAGCAGGGGATGGGGATGCTCTGACAGTGGAGGGATGGTGGAGATAGGAGTTGTCCTGAGGATACTGAGCCTTGGGTCGCACTGAGAAGAAGCAGGGAGCTCCCCTCCTTTTCAGGAGGTTTGGGGTCCAGGCCACCCTTTTTGGCAACTGTAGGTTTTTTGCAACAGGAAGTGAGAGTTGTTAAATGTCTGGGCTGTCTGGGCAGTGTTTGTTCATGGAGGGCCTTATGTGTAGCCAAGAGGTGTCCTGAGCCCAGGGGTTTCAAAACATTTAGGAAAGCTCAGGTTCTGTTTTGTTCCAGTAGAAGTTGGATCTTTATTGCCACAGTCCTCCTTTATTGCAGGGTCTCACCCAGAATATCACCTTTCCTGCCACTGCCCTGTAGCTCAAATTTACAAAGTGTTCTGCTTCCCCCCCATGCTAATGAATGAATGAACTATAGTCATCTTAAAGCCCTTTCAGAAATCTGATTTTGGACTTAATTTAATTTACAGATGATTTAAAAGTGTAAAACGACGAGCTGTTCTTAAAATTCGTCAGAGAGTGAAAGTTTTGATTTAAAACTGCTTCAGTGCAGACCTGTGCCTGTTCCCAGAGCAGTGTGTGTGTGACATGGATGGTGGTGCCCAGTGGCAGGGTGTGACAGGAGTTCTGGATCCACTCTTGCCAGCAAGGATGAAGAAGCTGAGAACTCCTTGCGTGACTCGAGATCTGCTGTTCTAAAAGGTTGAGCTCTGTTCCTGTTCACCATTATGCTCAAGCTTTGGTTCATGGTCATGGCCACAAGTGGGGTGTGGAAGTTTGTCTGGCAGGGCTTCAGTGCTCGAGTTCCATCCGTAAGAGAAGCCTTGGTGTGTTCTGAAGGTCAGGGATGCCTTGGGAAGGGATGTCCTGACAAGGCTGGATTCTCTGATGTACCACAAGACCTTCAGTGCATACAGTAAGGAGGCCCTGATAGAAACTCCTGAAAGCTCATTTGTCTGAAAAGGCTTTGAGGCTGCTCTGAGTGACTGGAGTGCTTGGAGGCTGACCTGACACTCTGAGCCATTGTTGTGGGACAAGGATTTGGTCACAGGAGGTGGGAGGCTGAGACAGCCCCTCTGCAAAGCAGAAGGCACCTTTAAAAACTGGCAGAAAGTCATCTCCCAGCCCCACGTAGGAGGCCTGGGCAGGGAGCCAGCCAGACTTGCTGGAGGTGACAAAATTGCTGAGACCTGTGGAAATGGGCACAAAAACCAGTTGCTTCAGCAATCTTTCACTGGGGCTCCAGATTTGGACAATCGCCGAGGCTTTGCCTGTGCTTTGGCACCAGAAGGTGACATCTGAAGAGATGTGGTGGAGACCACTGCTCTGTCTTTGGCAGCTGCTCCTCCTGAAGAACTCTGCTGTGTGCTCTGCAAGGAGCAGCAGCCTCCTCAAAAGACTCCCTTGTCTTTGAGGGAGATCCCAACTGAGCAATGGAGTGAACTCTAGCATGAGTGGGGATGGTGCCTACACACCCTCTGCTTGGGGAAGGATCCAACCTCCTCATGGAGGACTTTTCCATACCAAAGATGGTGTCGAGATGTCACAGCCAACCTTGGGTCCTCTTTCCATCACTGTGATGCTTTTCCTGGTGTTAGGAAAATGAAGCCAGACACGGTTAAAGGGGTTGGGGTCTTTACCTCAGTATTTGAATCAGGATCCTGTTTGATGCATCCACTTCACCCAGGTGACAGCGTGGCAAATGCACCCCCATCAATCACACACACCAGTTCTAGACTTTACACAGCACAGATCCAACAAGGGAGCCCAATGCTGGGGCTGGGCTGGGCTCAGCTCGAGTTTCCAGAATCCTCCTGTCAGGAGACCTTGGGTTCCTGAGCCAGCAGAATGTTTGGTGTCCCTGGCTCTGCAGCTCTGGGCTGTTCAGGCTCAGGCCTGCAGAACACTTACAAACACTGAGCACTAAACTGAGTAAAAGGTTACAAGTGTGCATGCTGCTGATACCTGTGGATACAGAGAGCTGAGTAAAAGGGATATAAAAGAAAAGACAAAAATCATTCTGGCATCAACTTTACCCACAACTTACAGCCTCTCCCCAGCATCCTCTTGACTTCCCACTGGATTCCACCACGGTTGAGGCTCCTGAAGCACAGGGATGCTCATTCCCAATCTGCAGCCCCTTCCAAGGGTTTTGGGGAGCAGGGTGCTGAGCACGAAGCCGCTGCTTCGATTCTTTCTGTGGCTGGCAGGCAAAAACCTCTCTAAAAATAGCAGAGCACAATAGGGCCGGAGCCCTGCTCCACACAGCCCCCACTGCTCTCCCCCCTCCTGCTCATAACGACCCTGCAAACACTAAATGGCATCTGAGTGCATTAAGCAGCAAACTCTCCGGTGACATAGCAATTACGGCTCTGAAATAGATTTGGTGCGTCACGGAAGATAAGGGTTTTGAAAGTTTCTGTTGTGATTATAGCTTGTAACTCCAACAAATAACAGGCTTGGTAATAAGAGGCTGCCAGCACAGCTATTGTGGTTCTCTCTCACTGATGGCACGTAAATTGCTATTAATGTCCTAAGTGTACTTGAATATGCCAGTCTCGGGGCGGCGGAGTTGGCTCTGTGTCTCTCTTTACACGGCCTGTCATTGTCGGGCTGATAATCTACAGTAATTGCTGCCTCTTGCAGCAGTCCAAGATGTGTAAGGGTGGATATTGCATCTCGGGGAGCGTGGGGATGGTGGGTCAGGGCCTGGCTGTGGGTGGGAGCTGCTGGGGGGCAGTGGGCAGTGCTCGTGCAAAGCCTGGTGTCACGTTTGCGTGCAGGATGTGGGGTTTGCTGAGCTGTGGGCAAGCTGAGGTCGTGATTGCTGCTTTCCTTGCTGTTGGCCGAACCCCTTTGCTCCCATGCAGGTGTGGAAGAGCAAACAGGCCCTGCAAGGGGTGTGCACACCTCGTGTCCTTTTCGCTGTGTGCGTGTCCCGCTCTGACTCCTCAAACGTGGGCTCTCACAGCTCACCTGTGGTCAGCTCTTTGCTCCCATCACAGCAGCACCTCAGGGTGGGGAATTTTACATCCCCTCACAACTGTGGGGCGTTCAGGGTCCCAGCTGGCAGTGCCAGTGTGGGGTGGTGCAGCAGGCAGTGGGACAGAGCGGGCGAAGCAGCCTGAGCGTGTCTAAAGCAGGACAGCCACTGCTGCCAACTGGAGCTCGGGCAGTGCTCGGGAAGGATTAATTAGCCAAGCACTGAATCAATGTCAGAGCAAGCAGAGGAGGTTGGGTGCGACATCTGCTCCTCTCTGAAGGGGATGGCAGCCGTGGAGGAGCAGCTTCTGTGCTCTGCCGGCTCCTGCCCGCGGCAGCCGCGGCCCTCGGGTAGCTCAGCTCTGCCCGGAGGATTTGGCTCTGCATCTGTTTTTAGGAGAGGAAACAAGTTGTCTGTCATGCTTTGCTGTGTGAGCCCTCGGATGGGATACAGTGGGGGCACCTCCGCTGAGCTGTGGTTTTGCTTTCCTCAGCAAGGAGGGGACGTGGAGCTTTTCTGGGGGGCACAGCACAGCTCGGCAGTTCTGGGGGACACATTGCTTGTTCTGCATGGCACTTGGGTACAGAAAACACTGGTGGTTCTGGAGCGAGGTGTTTGCTGTTTTCTTTCTTCCATATGAGGAAGGGTCGTAATCGGGGGTTAAAAAACCCCAAAGAACCAGAGCGTGGCGTTCTGGAGGAATAAGTTTTTTTTAAGGGATGGACTTTCCGTGAGCACTTGCAGTTTATCAAAATGTTTTCAACAGAAATGTTGCTGCCCTGTCCCACTGATGGAGCCCTGTGGCCTGGGGCGGGATGGGAGGGACATCTTGGAGCAGGGCGTGGTGGCTCTGAGGTGGATGATGTCGGGCGTGTCCCCACCGGGTGACTGATGTCTGGTGTCCCCTCCCGCAGGCTAATGGAGGTTGGCAAGACGCTACTACCCCGTCGTCGGTGACCTCCCCCACAGAAGGCCCTGGCAGCGTTCACTCTGATACCTCCAACTGATCTCCCAGCAAATTGCATCCCTGGCTGAGCCGGCCCCGGCGGGGGCGGGAGGGGAGGGGGCCTCTCCTAACACCGCAGCAGTCAGACTGGAGGTGAACCCAATCAGCACACACAAGAAGACTCCTTCTCTTCTCTTCTCTTCGTCGGGATGCTTTTTTCAGCCAATCTGGACACTTCTTTATACTCTCTTCCCTTTCTTTTCTGGGTAGAAGCCGCTCTCCCCTCCCTCCCCGCCACCGCCACAACACCGCTCCCTTCCCCGCCCCCCTTCCCACCAAAGGTAGAAGGATTTTAAGGAGGAAAAGCAAAAATCCACCACCCACCACCCAAACGGACCCCAGAGCAGTGTACAGCCTCATGCTGGGTGTCTTTCTGAGGAGCTACAAATGTACCTCAGTCGCATCTCTCTCCCTCGCTCGCAGGCAGCCCCCTGCCCCCTTCCTTTCACGCTACCTCTCCGTAGGGAATTGCCACCGTAGGGAATCTGCTCCAGCCTCACCTCCCCAGCCTCCTGCACTCAGCCCTGTCCCTCTGAGCTGTCCCTCTGAGCAGGGACAGGGCAGGTGGCACAGCCCCCCTGCACGTGGAAGGAGCCAGCGCGCTCCCCTCACTTCCAAAAGGTACCATTGCCATTCCCAAGCCCAGGGAAGCTTCCCAGTCCCAGCCCTGCTCGGCCAAACATCCTCCTGCTGGCTGCTCTGGTGTGGATGAGCCACCCAACCCTGCTGTGCTCCCTGCCTGCTGCTGGAGGGGACAAGAGGAGGGGAGGAAGGGAAGCAGAGCAGGTGAGATCCGGCCATCGAGGAGAACGGAGGTGCTGACACCTCCACGGAGCTCTGTGGGATCAGGCTTGGATGGCTGGTGGGACACCAGCACTTCTCTCACAGCACCTGGAGAGGCTGGTGGTGGAGTTTTCCTGCTGAGGGTGGTGGCTCGGGGTGTTGGCTCCTGTTTCTGGCTCAGGCAGGACCCGCGGGGGTTTGTGCCACCCCTGCATTCCCAAAGCCAGGCTGGGCAGCAGAATGCCAGAGGCTGGGAGTGCTGGGCTGAGGGTCTGGGTGCTTTTGGCAGCCCTTTCACGCCACAGGTTTGCTCTGTAGGACAGGTGGGTGCCCCTCTGGGGGTGTCTGTGTGCTGGAGCTGCTGTTTCACCCCCGGAGTTACCCTGGGCAATGGAAGAACTCATGGGACTTTGTGCCCAGCTTTTCTGCTCCTCTGCTGGGACAAGTGAGGCTTCATCCCTTCAGGCTGGTGCTGGGAGGACGTGGCTTTCATGGAAGAGCAGGAAGAGGCAGCACCAGTTTCCCTGGGCAGCAGGCTAAGCTCTGTGCCAGGGTGGGACTTGTGGCCCTCGGTTCTTTCTGGAGGAGGCTGGGCCAGCCTGCACGGAGACCCTGGGTGTGCTGGGGACTGCTGTGGGTGCGGGGTGTCTGGCACCTCGTGGTGGATCCCTGGATCCCTTGGGATCAACGCCTCACGCTGCTGAATTCCCGTGCCCACCCTGCTCGTGCTGATCTCCGGGTGGGAGCTGCCAGCACGAAGCAGAAACCGTTTAAAATCAGAGCTCTGCTAGAAAGATTTCCACCCTTCCTTCGGAGAAAACCGCTCCTTGGCCTGCAGGGCACGGGGCTGGTGTGGACACGCTGTCCCCCTGCAGCTTGGCTTGTCCAGCAGTGACATTTCTGCTCCTTCTGCGCCCGTGGCAGAGCAGGATGTGCCCCGAGGGGCCTTGGGCTGTCCCCAGCTGTGAGTTTAGAGCATGGAGAAAGTTTTTCCCTGCAAGGACAGTCGGGAGGTGCTGCCCCACCTTCCCACTCTCCTCTCCCCTTCCCCGGCCTCCCTCAGTGCTGCCTTTTGTGCGTTTTCCAGCTCATTTTACACGAAGCTCTTCTGGCAAAGCCTTCCAGGGCTGCTTTGTCCTCAGTGCCACCGTCCCTCGTGGAAACCAACTGGGAAGGAGCTGAAAGCACCTGCTGGAGCCAGCCCAGGCTGGGCTGCCCTCAGTGCCCTCCTGCCCCTCCTGCCTGTCCCCTCTCTCCTCCACGGTACTTTGCAAATCCCCCCTTGGGTTCCCCACTTGGTCCCTCCAGTTTGTGTTGGCATAGCTGCTTGCTTGCCCTTTTTTCTTTGCTTTTTTAAATTTTATTTTAATATTTTCGGAGTTTTTTTTCCCTCCTCGTTCTCCTCCCCTGCTCCAGCCCTGAGTGTTGTGGGGTTTGGTTTGTTTTTTTTCCTTTTTTTTTTATTATTATTTTTCTTTTCTGCCCAGAAAAAACCTGACTTCGATACCAAAAAAAAAAAAAACAAAACGAAACAAAAAAAAAACCACAAAAAAAACACAAACAAAAAAAAACCTGCAGAAACTCAAAAAAAATAAAAACAAAAAAAAACCACAAAAAAACTCGACGATTCTTTCAGCTTTATTAACATTTTCCATTGTTTCTTGCGATTTGTGTCTCGTTCTTTGTAGTATTGATGATAACGAACATTTGATAATGAATGTTCTTGTATATTCAGATAAAGGAGAAAAAAAAAAAAAAACCAAAAACGCAGTCGGAATTTAATAGTGTTTATAATAAAAGAATAAAAAATGACCCTCTTAGCACGCAAAATTGAACAGGGGGAAGGTCCCACGTCCCTGTTCTTTCTGTGGCAACAAGCGCTTCATTCCTGTATAGTTTATAACATCAAACTACCTACATTCATCCTCCTTTTTTTTGTTTGTTTGTTTGTTTTTTTCCCATGGTTTGGGTTTTTTTTTTCTCCCCCCACCCCACCCCCCCATTTTCTCGCATTTGTGAATTAGTTCAAGAATGCTAGAAAAGTGTAGAGTTGTGCACACTCATTTCTTCTTACACAATGTTTAAAAAGTGACGGTAATTCATTTTGTAAAACTTTAAAAAGGAAAAAAAAAATGGTTGGAATAGCGAGCATTAATAGGTACAGTCTAACACTTTATGTTTCTTAACCTTGAGACCCAGAAATGAATCTGGTTTTTTTTTTTTTTTATTTTTGTTTTTCATTATTTGGGATGGGGAGGGAGGGGGCTTTGATGATGATGATGATGATGATGATGATGATGAGTTTATTTTGACCTGAGACTATGGCCTTGCCACTTCCCCTGTGCTTTTGAGTGATGTGAAAAGTGATGTTTTTTGAGGGGGGGGGAAGTGTTTTTTCCCCACTTCCAAATCCCAGCTCCAGAATATCCTCGGGTGGGGTTGAGCCAGGATTAAATCTCCAAAAAGAGGCTGAATTCCGAGTGGTTTTGGGGAGGAGATGGGGAGTCAAGCCTTGAGCCCCCCATTATGGATCTCCATTCTGGGGGTGTTGGAGCTGCCTGGAAGTGATGAAAGGGCAGGAATCCTCCCCAAAATGTGCACGTGGTGCTTCTCTTCCCTGAATCCCAAAACTGTCCCAAAACTGAAGGATTCAGAGCATCTTCCAACCTCCCCTGGCCTGAGTTCTCTCAGCCTGGCCCCAAAACCCAGCTGGGACAAAGAGTGGCCAAAATGTCCCCAAATCCAGCCCCAAATCCCAGGATTTGGGGGTTTTTCAAGGAGAAGCTCTGAGGAAGGTCCAGCTCAGCACCACTTCAGTTTTCTCTCCAAATATTTTCCTGCTCCTCCCAAAAAAATAAAAAACCTCTGAGCTTTTCACGTCACTGAGCAGTTTAGGGTTTGGGGTGTTCACTTTTAATCCCAAGGTTTCCTGGAGTCCTTTTGTTTTCGTACACCTTTATTA
The DNA here is from genome assembly GCA_025920805.1 of Petroica traversi. Classification (NCBI taxonomy): domain Eukaryota; kingdom Metazoa; phylum Chordata; class Aves; order Passeriformes; family Petroicidae; genus Petroica; species Petroica traversi. The sequence continues at coordinate 2,639,244 of JAHLSL010000052.1, forward strand.
TTATTATTATTTTATTATTATTAAGATGATGTAAATCAGACATTGCCTGGGGAGTTGGTTTTGTCAGTTTGCTTTTTTTTTTATGTTCCTGCAAAGCCCTTTCTATCCCTTGTAAAGGTGATTCAGTTAAGAGTTGCTTTTTCTTTTCTAGTTTTTTTTTTTTGCCCCCATCTTTTTTTTTTTAGTTTTCTCTCTTCCTGATGGATTCCAAATATTAAAAAAAAAAAAAAAGGAAAAACCTTTAAAAGGAAAAAAAAAAAAAAGACTCTCTGTTCCAACCTGGTTTTGAAACTTTAAGCTTTTCTGCTTCTGTAAAGAAAAAAAAAAAGGCCTCTGTCTTTCTGATCCCAATTGAAACTTTTATGTTCTATGACGATACTAACAAGGTGTAGGTTTTACAGTTTCCTGATTTGTACTGGTAATGCATATTCCAAATAAATAGTTTCTTTTGTTGCAAAAAAAAAAAAAATTCAAAAAAAAAAAAACAAACCCTGAAACCAAACCTGGTGTATTTTTTGGGGAGGAAAAAGAAGAAAAGGAGATTCCCTGGGGGTTTTTCCATGGGGTGCAGAGTGGGGGTGAACAAAGGAAATAAATGCCCTGATGCTGGGATGGTGTGAGCCACAGGGATGTGATTTGGGATTCTGCCTCAGGCACTGCGAAAAAAAAGAAAAAATCTCAACCTTTTCCTGATTTTTTGGACTTGTTAGTGCACTGCTTTCCAATTAAAAAAAAACAGAAAAAAACTCCAAAATCCAGGAAAAAAACCAAAATCCAGGATTTTCTTCATCACACCAAGGTCTGGGGAGCAGGGGAAAGCTTGATAGTATTTCCTGTTTTCCTGCAGGGATTTAATTTAAAAAAGGGGGGAAAAATCGAAAACGTTTCTAAGAAGGAAAAAAAAAAAAGGACAATTTTAAATTTAAAAATAATTTGCAATTTAAAAAAGAGCCCGGGCGTGGGATGGAAACCAGGACAGCTCTGCCTTGTCCCTGGAGATGGGAGCTTTTAGATGGAAAAGGGGGCGGCTGGAGAGGGGGCGGCCGTAATTCCCAACTCCCAGGCTGGAGAAAACCTGGATGAGTTCCACCAACACCTCACCGAGGGGAAAAAAATTTAAAATTAAAAAAAAAAATCCCCTCGGGACAAATCCCCTCGGGGGTGCTGGAGCTCCCCGCATGGATTTTCTTGCCGCTGATTATTCCATCTCCACCCTGACCTTTTCTCTTCTAAATAACACGGCGATATCAGCGCTGGGCAGCGCCTGCAGCTCGGGCTGAAATTCAATGTATCGCTCTCCAGCAGAGCCCCCGGAGCCGCCCCGGGAATTCTCCCCCTCCGCCGCTGCTCTCCTAATTCCAGTTTAAATATCAGCGCCGTCCCCAGCTGTTCCCTCCTCAGAAAACGCTCCCAGCACTCAAATGTTAAAAAGCCCCGCTGTGGGGATGGGTTTTTTGGGGGGTTTTGGGGGGTTCTGTTGCACCTGGATTTCAGCACCTGGTTCCTCTCCTGGCTCCAGGCTTCGAGCTAAAAATTCTGAATTTTAAGGTGGGAAAAGGTACCTGCAGCATCCTCCCTTCCTCACTCAATTCCCACTCAAACCCCAAAATCCCAATTTATTTTACTTGCCTTCCCTTGCCATCTCCTTCCCCCTCTCAGCATCCACATTTTCCCTTTCACTTATCCATAGGATTTATTTTTCCCCCCCCTCTGCTTGCCTGATTTGGGGCAACCAAATTCAGCAAAACCCTCCCTGAGTTTCCCATTTCACGCTGCAAGATTTTAGACCAAAAACTGCCCAAAAAAAAAGCCAAAAAAAAAGACACAAACCCCACAAAATTCCCGCAGCAGAACCTTCCAAAGGTGGTTTTTTTTATTTATTTTTGGTGGTTTAGCAGAGATCCACACCCAGGTTTTTAATAATCCTTCCCCTCCTAAGCGAGGGGCTGGGAGGTGTTAAAAGTTACAGTTGGCAGTAAAGCCCCGTGCGCTGGCAGGAAAATTTAATATACAGCAGAAGTTTGGCCTATAAAAGGCCAGGGTTCTGTTTTCCTCCAGTTCACGGCGAGTCTATAACTTACGACCTCCATAAATGTGAGTGGGTCTCACCAGTCAGCCCATCAGTCTTTGCAGTAATTCTGCTTTGTAGTAAAATATTTTATTGTGCCCGGGATGCCCTGCTCGGGGTGGTGGCTGTGCCCGTGTCCCTTCTCTGTGAGGATGGGGCTGGAGGGGGAATTCTGCCCGTCCTCGGGGCCGAAAGAATAGAATGAAATGTGAAAAAGGTGTAATGAAATGTAATAAAATGGAATAGAATTTAATAGAATAGAATAAATGCAATTTAATAAGATAGAATGGAATAAATAAAATTTAATAAAATAAAATACTAAAATAAAATAAATACTAAAATAAAATACTAAAATAAAACACTAAAATAAAATACTAAAATAAAATACTAAAATAAAATAATAAAATAAAATACTAAAATAAAATACTAAAATAAAATACTAAAATAAAATTAGATAAAATAAAAATAAAATAATAAAAATGAAAATAAAATAAATAACAAAATAAATTTAAAAATAAAATAAAATAACGAAATAAATTTTAAAATAAATTTTTAAAAATATAAATGAAATAAATAAAATAGCATAAAATTAAAAAATAAAATAAAGTTCCAACGCGGCAAAAGAGTAAAATAGAAAATAAGGTTTTAAAGTACAGGTAAAATAAAATGAATACAAGATAAAAGAAGAGTAAGAAATACGGGTAAAATAAAATGAATATAAGATAAACAAAATAAACCCAAACCAAAATAAAGTAAAATAGAATAGATAAAATAAAAAATAATAAAATAAATTAAATAAAGTAAAATAAAGTAAAGTAAAATAAAGTAAAGTAAAGTAAAGTAAAATAAAATAAAGTAAAATAAAATAATAAAGTAAAATAAAATAATAAAGTAAAATAAAATAATAAAGTAAAATAAAATAATAAAGTAAAATAAAGTAAAGTAAAATAAAGCAAAATAAAGTAAAATAAAATAATCCTGCCCCCCGGGCGTGAGCTATTGAGAATGTGAGCCGCACCTTTTAATTATTGCTAATGAGGCAGAGTTTTAATAGCTTTACGGGGGAATTGTGGCATTTTCTGTGCTGGCGGCGCCGGGAGTTGCGGGGGAAGGGGGAACTCGGGGACAGTGGGATGCTCGAGGGTGGGAGAGGAGAACGGCCCAGAGCAGGGGACAGACGGTGGCACAAAGACAGGGCTGGACCAAACCGAAACAGGAGAAAAATATATCAAAAAAACCAAGAAAAAAGAAATTCTTTTTAATAATAATTTTAAAAAGAGGAATGTCAGCACTGCCTTTGCAGCTCTCCCATCCCCTGGGCCACCAAAACCCTTCTTGCAGCCCCGGCCGCGTTCCTTGCAGCCCTGGCTGACCCGGGCAGGGCAGCGAGGGGCGCAGGGAGGGCCCAGGTAATTAAAAATGCAAATGAGGGCTGGGCCAGCGCGGCTTCTGTCGCCTTGCGAAGGTGCAAATTACGAGAGGGGTTTGAGGGGCTCGCTCGAGTCCCCCCCCGGCAGGGGCTGGGATGGGCTCGGGCTTCTCCTTCTGCTTCCAGGAGCATCCCGAGCAGAGAAAAGGTGGCAGGGGAAAATTTGGGAGAAAAGAAAGATTCTTAAAAAAAATAAAATAAAATAAAATTTTAAAAAGAAGAAAAAAAAAAAAGAAGTTTCCCTGATTTTTGTTGTTTTGGGATTTCCCCCCCCTCCCTTTGTTTTCTTCACGGGGGAAATGATTCTTTCATTTTCTGCATCTAGAATGCAAAGAAAAGAGGCATTGGTGGAAGCAAAGAGTCCATAAAAGTAAATAATAAAATAAAATAAAGAAAGGGCTGAAGCAGTCCAGCAGCCTCCTGCCACAGATCCCTGCTCCATCCCGGCTCGGTGGCACTGCCCCCGAAATATTCAATATTCAATATACGCTTGGAAACGCTGCAAAATCCCAGCTACAACGCACCCAGCGCGGGGAAAAAAAAAAAAATCCGGATTTTGGCTTTGGCGTGGGGCAGACCCCAAAATTAAGCTGATTTTTCCCCCGATTCTTCCAAAACCAGGCGGTTTTGGTGCTTCTGGGGGCGGTTTGGCAGCGATTCTCGCTCTCGCTGACTCAGCTCCCTTGTCCTGCTGCTAATTAAGCTCCAGCCTCTCATCTCGTTAATAAGCTTCCAGTTCATTTGCATACAAAAAAAAAAAAAAAAAGAAAATAAAGTAAAAAAGGGGAGAGTGAAAGCAAGCAGCTCGCTTGTGCCTTCAACACGTGGCTGACGCTTATTAAAATAAAAACCTTTTATTACGGCACGGGAGCATCAATTCCGGCAGATCCCGGGGCTTTTCCTGCCAGCCTCTCCCGGCGACACCGGGACACATCCCGGAGTGTCCCCAAGCCCTGCAAACCCCGGAGATGGGGCAGAACTCCGGGAATTCAGCTCCTCGCGTCGGTCCCTGCGATTTGCAGCTTTCCCGGAGCCTCCTTGGGGGGTTTAAGGGGATGAAACCCCAAAACTCCTGATTTGGGGTCAGTTTTCTCAGCTAAGCATGAAAGGCCCTGCTGGGGACACCCTGATCCTGCCCAGACCTCTCTCCTGGCAAGATCGGATGGAGATGTCCCCACCAAGACCCTTTTTCTCCCTTTGAGACCCCTCCTCGCCCTCTCTTCAATCAAATCCCAGCTCCATCAAACTCTTCCCCTCTTACCAAAATCCCCCTCTCCTGCTGACCCCTGGTTCCTATTGAAACCCCCCTTTCCTAC
>JAHLSL010000052.1:2671216-2705075 GCA_025920805.1 Petroica traversi
TTTATTTTATTTTATTTTATTTTATTTTATTTTATTTTATTTTATTTATTTTATTTTATTTTATTTTATTTTATTTTATTTTATTTTTATATTTGGTTTGATTTTATATTTTATTATTTTATTTTATTTTACTTTTTATTTTATATTTTATTTTTCTATTTTCTTTTCTTTTCTTTTTATTTTTATATTTTTTATTTTATATTTTCTTTTATTATTTAATTTTACTTTCTTTTTATTTTTTATATTTTATTTCATTTTATATTTATATTTGTATTTTTTATTTTGCTTTATTTATTTACTTTATTTTACTTTTTATTTTATATTTTATTTTTCTATTTTGTTTTATTTTATTTTATTTTTATTTTTTATATTTTATTTTATATTTTCTTTTATTATTTAATTTTCCTTTCTTTTTATTTTTTATATTTTATTTCATTTTATATGTATATTTATATTTTTTATTTTGCTTTATTTTATTATTTTATTTTATTTTTTGTATTTTATTTTATTTTTTTTTTATTATTTTATTTTATTTTATTATTTTCTTTTTTTCTATTTATTTATTTTAAATTTTATTTTATATTTTCCCCGAGTCCCTCTTCCCCCTGAGCACCTTGTCATCGTCCTCCCCAGGAGCAGAGTTGCTCCCAAGAAACCAGATCCCCCCCCAGCCACAAAGCACCTTCTGTGCTCGCCCCGATGCTATCGGGGAGGGCCTGGCCGGGTGCAGGCGGTCAGGCAGCACCTAAGCTCGGGTGGCCCAGGGCTTTTGGGATGAAACAAAACTCCTCCTCCTCCTCCCCCAGCACTCCGCAGCTCTGAGGCCAGGGTGGGGAGGCCCGGGAATGCAGCATCTCCTCTGCCTATTCATATTTCACAGGGAAGCTGACACAAAACTCTCCGCCAGGCGCTTCTGTCAATCCCTCCACGAAAGCCACAAACACTTGGGAGCTCCTCTCCAGCTCCTGGCTGGAGGTGAGCTGGTCGTACCAACGGCAGGTTTTTATTTCGAGGGAAGGGGAAAAGTAAGCGAGTCGGGGAAACAGCTGTTAGACTGCAGGAATAATCAATTAGGAGGCAATTTCATCATTTCGAATAAGCTCGCTCGTAATTAAAAGCCTTCTGAAGGAAGTGATTACGCTGTAATTGATGGGAATGCAAAGCCCAGGGAAGGCAGAGCCACGATTTGTACAGCCATTCCTGGGGCATGGGATGGGCTGCAGGTCCCACCAGTGCTGCCCAGAACACCGCAGTGATTTTGGGGATGTCACCTGCCGTCGGATTTCTCCATGGCTCCAGCTTCTTGCCATGATTTTCTCTGGATTCATTGCCCCTTCCCCAGCCCACACTCCCAGGTAGCCCAGCCCGACGTGGGAAAGCCACTGGTCAGACACCAGCCATGCTGCTCTGCTGTTTGCTGAGAATTGTCCCCCCATTTCTCACAGCTGAAACTGGGGATCCAAGCAGCCTTTCAGGTGCCTCCTGGCCAGCCCCGGTGGGACTGCTCCTTTTGTCTGACTTGGAAGTGACCTCCTCATCTCCCCCACCCGCCCTGCTCCCGGCTAACATCCCTTTTTTAGCTGCCCTGTAACCACCAAGCCCTGCCTGAGCTTCCCCTCCCATTTTTGTTGAAAACCTTCCTGAAAAAGCAGTTTTGTCCCCCTCCCCGTGGGATTAGGCTTCACATGCCCCAGCCCCCCAGGCCTTCTGCTGGGATGTCACCGCTCCTTCCTCACCCCTCCGCCTACTCCGGGAGGAGACGGAGCAGCCAACAGTCAGTTATAGCTTCTGGCAGGCTCCAGCTAATCCTCTTGGAAGAGTTTCACCAGCCTCCTCTCCCCGGGCTCCTCAGGGGCTCTCTGGTTACTTCCCAAATACCTCCACGCACTCGGCTGAGCAGCCAAGCCCTCCAAGGCTGGGACTCACCAGTGTGAGGTTGTCAGGACAACCCCAGCAGCCACCCCAGGCACAGGTGTTCCGCTGCATCTCCAGTTCCATGACCTCATCTGCGTTTTCCAGGCAGCCCCTGCCTCTCTGAGAGGAGTTGCTTCACTCTTTCCCCTCTCTCTCATGCACAGCCTCGGGGCTCTCTGGGCTTGCACATCATTTCGAGATGAGCACAGACTTGTTTGATGCCGGAATGATTTTTGTCTTTTCTTTATATCCCTTTTACAGTTCTTTGTATCCACAAGTATCAGCAGCATGCACACTTGCAACCTTTTACTCAGTTCAGTGCTCAGTGTTTGTAAGTGTTCTGCAGGCCCTGAGACTGAACAGCCCAGAGCTGCAGAGCCAGGGACACCAAACATTCTGCTGGCTCAGGAACCCAAGGTCTCCTGGCAGGAGGATTCTGGAAACTCGAGCTGAGCCCAGCCCAGCCCCAGCATTGGGCTCCCTTGTTGGATCTGGGCTGTGTAAAGTCTAGAACTGGTGTGTGTGATTGATGGGGGTGCATTTGCCACGCTGTCACCTGGGTGAAGTGGATGCATCAAACAGGATCCTGATTAAAATACTGAGGTAAAGACCCCAACCCTTTTAACTCTGTCTAGCTTCATTTTCCTAACACCAGGAAAAAGGCATCAGTTTCCTCACAGATGCTCTTGGGAAGGCATGGAAAGAGCCTGAAGGCTCGGTGGATCCCTCCCTGCACAGCCCCTGCTCTCCTGAGCAGATAATTTTGCATCTGTGCTGCGAGGAGCAGAGGCCAGAGAGCCAGGGCTGCTGGGGGCCAGCCAGTTTTCAGAGTCCTGAGATCCAAATCTCAGATCTCCAGAGCACCAAGGCTCTCTAAGATAACTTAGGATGGGGTTCTTCACCCCTCTGGAAGCCACCAAATTGTCAGGGCTGTGCCTGCTGGGGCTCACCCACCCTTTTTTGCCTCCTGCCACCGAAAGCCACCAGGCATCCCCCTGAAGGAGCCCACTGTTCCCGGGGCCATCAGAGGGGGAAATCTGATCCCCCCTCCTGAAGCAGCAGCTCCGGGGGCGCTGGGAATCCGCAGCTCCTCACCGAAAGTGCTGCGGGGTGTTTGATCACTCCAGTGTTTTGACATGGTTTGCAGTTGGATCCTCTCGTCCTCAGCCCCTGAACTCAGACGTGTCAATCACTCAGGTGTCCAGGAGGTCCCCAGCAGGCGAGATAACCTTTCCATGGACAACACAGTTGCCACTTGGAGGAACAGGGGACAAGAATTTGGTCTGATCTCCAAAGTGATAAAAAGCTGTTAGTCACCTTTTTACACCCGAGGAGCTTCTAACCCCTTTCTTGCCTTTCCTTTGCCAGTCTTCACCTAATTTATTTTTTTTTGTTCCTTTTTCAAAGAAATTTTCCATGCAGATGACAAGCAGTGGATGAAAAGACTTAGGAAATGCAAGTCACAGCTTTGGACAGCTCACAGAGCCACCATAAAGCCAAGGCACTGGTCCTCAGTGGTTTGAGCCCTGTCATGTGTCACAAGACAAGTGTTTTCTAATGATGGGTGACATTCAGTGCCCAGAAGAGTGGCAGTGTAGGTATCAAACATCTGGAAAATTATTTCGCTCTGGAAACAGCCAAAGTTTTGGCATTTTCCCACCAGAAAAACAAAACAAAACAAAATAAAACGAAACAAAACAACAACAACAACAACAAAAAAAAAACCAACAAAAAACCACCAAAAAAAACCAACAAAAAAACCCCAATAAAACCAAACCAAAAAACCCAAACAAACCAACCAGCTCAGAATTTGTCACCTCTCACATCCAGAAGTCTCAAAAAATACCTAAAAACACCACCAAGACTCAAATCCACCCAGCTGCAAACCCAGCCAGCGTTGGCCAATGCCATTTTGATTTTTCACTCCAGGCTGCATCTGCCACGAGCTCCTGGGCTGCCCATTCACAAAGAGAGAGTTAATTAACATAATATCACTCAGAGCTGGCTGCCTATCAGTATCATCTAATCAGTGCCCTCAACTGACAAGTAATCTCTGACTTGATCTCTCCTTGGCCACCGAGCAGGGCCTGGAACAGAAGCAGCTTTGTTTGGAGTCACTGGAGACACAAAGGTCAGCTCCCAACCCCTTCCTGGCATTGCCCTTGCCTTGGAGAGAGCGAGGTAGAGCTTGTTTTTTGTGTCAGACCTTGTTCTTTTTTCCCTGCCTTTGACAGGGAGGTGTCACTTGTCCTGGGGAGCTGCTCCCAGCTGAGAGTGGGCCCAGACTTGGAGCACAGGGTGGCCAAGCAGGAAAGGACATCCCAGGGGGACACAGAAGGGACAGCTGGCAACTCCCAGGTGACTCCATCACCTGCAGAAGATAAGGCCCGGCCAGTTTTGCTCTGGCAGGATCCATCCACACCCTGAAATAAGGAGCAGGAGGATATGAAATCCAGATGACAGGAGGACCCACATCTGCTGCTCTGTGGCAAGGTTGCAAACTGGGCTCATGTTCGAGCACGGGGCCAACTGGCAGAGGAACAGCTTGAAAACCACGAATTCTCCTGGTTTTGCTGGACAAAAATCTGCCCTCGTCCGCAGTTCTGATCTTTTCCCAAAATTACATACTCTATGTAGTAATTTCATGCACATACACGCATTTGCATCAAGAAATTTGTTATTATAAGGGTGTCGTTACATTTCTGCAAGATTTTAAAAGTAGGCAACCAGTCTGACAAGGGGGTTTTAATTTGGGGGAAGCAATTTAGCAAGAGTAAATTGGCACTTGGGATGATGGAAAGCCAGACTGATGCACCTGAGCATTTTTCAAAGAGAAGAAAGCTGTGGGTGGGGAAGACAAACCTTTTAAAACATTAATAATAACCCCCCACAACATTTAAACAGGACGTTTTAAGAAGTATCCAAGTGAGAGGAATTTTGGAGGCAATTTTGATAACCATTAAGGGAAACATCTATTTTTACACTGCAAGCCTGGGTGGTGTTAACCCAGCCATTGTAGAGCTGATCCTACAAATCGTGCTGGTTTTGGGGGCCACAGCAGCTCCTCCCCACCACCTATAATCCACCTCCCCCAGATCTGCTCTTTTTTCCACACAGCACCAGCCAAATATTTCTCCAAGACCACCAAACCTGGTGTTGGAGAAACATCAAGCCAGTGATTTCCCCAACTTGTCCACCACAAGACAAGTCCAACCCTTTTCCCTGCTGCTGCGTTGAAACAGAGCAAAACCCCAAACCAAATTCAGGCTGCTCTTTATTGGGAAACAAAAATGCCAAGTTTTCTTCTTCATCACCCCATTTTAGAGTTATTTCTTTTGCAGGCTGGACTTAGGAAGCATTTTCTAAGCACAGGAGCTGCAGAGCAGGGACTGATGATGGGCAGGATGGAGAACACCTTGTTTTGAACATCTCGGAAAACGAGCTGTGGATCCCCGTTTGTTTGCAATATTTGTGGAACCTTTCTTGTGTCTGGGAGCTGTGCTCAGAGCAATTCCTTTTGGGAAACACCCAGCCCTAACTTTAAGGCAGTCCTAACATGGAGTTCCTCATGGGCTGGGGTTCATGAAGTGAGAATTTGGTGAAGATCCCCAGCAAGCCCTCTCTGCCACCTTATCTCACCTTCCAGACCCACCAGTCTGTCTGTTGGCCACAGAGGACACTCCAAGGGCCAGTTTAGCCCCAGACCATGGAATATGATGAGGCCCTGGCACAGCTGACCAGAGAAGCTGAGGCTGCCCCATCCCTGGAGGTCTCCAAGGTCAGGTTGGACAGGGTTTGGAGCAACCTGGGATAGTGGAAGGTGTCCCTGACCACGACAGAGGGCTGGAACTGGGTGCTTTTAAAAGTCCCTCCCAACCCACACCTTGATGGGGTCTCTGATCCCATGAACATCCAATATTGAAAACCCATTAAGCAAAAGCTTCCCCTGTGGTCTCACTCCACCCTACCCAAGAGACCTTTGGAGACAACTCAAACCCTTCCCTCTCCCAGTCAAGAGGACACAACCACACAAGAAAACACCAGGCCTTTTTTTTTTTTTTTTTTTTTAACAGAGATTTTAAATTTTTTTTTTGTGGGTCTTTTTAATTTCATCTCAGTACGTGATTCCTGACAGCGTTGCCAGCATCTCCCGCCGGGCCAGCCATCTCCAGACCCTGCTACATTCAGTGTCACACCCGACGGGGGCGGCGACCAGCCAGTGTTTTGAGCCTCACAGTCACTTGCACGTCTTTTTAGCGGGTTGTTGGCTTTACATCGTCTGTGAACAGCAGCACAAAAGGACACAACGCAATGAAAACCAGAGTGGGGATGAGGTGAGGGCCAGCTGAAGGCTTGGCCCCGAGGAGAACTTTCCCCCAGGGCTGGCAGGGATGGAGAGCTGAGCACGGGGTGGGAAAGGTGGGACTGTCCCTCCTTTCTGCCCCGAGGGGTGGGGGCTTGGGCTGCAGCGGTCCCCAGGGCCAGGACAGCAGCTCACACTGGCCTAGCACCCAGATTTGAGGGTATGGGATGGGGTGGCTGGTGGGGGCAGGAAAAGGTGATGTGGAGAAGCTGGGATGTCACCAGCTCCACACCAAGCTCCTGGAGATGTCCAGCAGTGGGGACAGGACCTGGCGACTCTGCTGTCCCCATAAATCTGACAAAAAGCAGATTCCTGCACCCAGCTCTGCGTTTCAACTGTGCCTCGAAAGCAGTGGGGCAACCTGAGAACAGCAAGAACAGCCAACCCCAAAAAACCCAAACCCATCGCCTGAAATGAACTGATGTTCCTTCCCTGCCACGGGGCTTTTGCAACCGAAACATAAACGCTTATAAAAAGTAAATTATTTCCTCTTATAACTTAAGTGCACTGAGTATCTCCTTAAATATGGTTCACACTGAAAATAAAGTTACTTTTGCTGTACAGTAAATTTCTGATAGACTTAGAAATAAACTTTTTTTCTTTTTTTTTTTCTTTTTTTTTCTGTTGTTGATACAATCTGGCGGGTTGTGCGGTACAGCACTCCCAGCCACACACACACACACACACACACACACACACACACACATCCACACACACAGCCCCCTCCTCGGGGACAATGTTAGGGGTTTCTAGCTTTCTATATCCACGTGGGAACACCTACCTTAAAAGTCCCTACGTTTAAGCAGCGGGCGCCCAAAACCGCTTGAGGGAACAGAGGGCTGGGAAAAAACCAAATCCTGCAGCAACGTTGTCCCCCCTCGTGCTTCCTCAAAGCGGTGTCAGCTTTTCAAATTTCGAAGGCCAGCTGATGCTGCAGCCTTTCCCCACAAAGATCAGCGGTTTCTAAAGGTGGGGTAGAGATGTTCCTACAGGAGAACCCCTCCCTTCCCCGCTGCCGAAATGAGAAATTAGTGTCCTCCCACTTGAAATTTGAAAATCCACCGGGCCAGCTGCAAAAACCACTCCTGTCCCTAATCCTAGGCTCCTAAGAGAAAACATGAAACTATGCAACCCATAACTTAACCCGCTCCTTGGCAATCCCAAGCTACAACATCATTTCACGTGGGCACCCCAGCAGCGTCGCTCCCCTCCCTCCCGACCCCGGGAGCTCCTTGGCCCCTCCTGGGGGGGACCTCGCTGTGCTCAGGAGGTGAAGTAGGAGTTCTGCATGGAGTACAGGTGGTCGATGGGGTTTCCCACTCGTGCCTGGAGCGGCCCTGCATCTGCAGTGCCCAGGAAGCAGTCCCCCAGGTTGCTCAGTGAGGTATCCTCGCCGTCCAGGTCGTGGAAGAGGGGCTCGGCACCTTGGGAAGCAAAAAAGGGACAAAAGAAAGGGGTTCAGAGCCTGCTCTCTCCCCCAGCACCTTGACGGTGCCTGGTGGTGCCAGCTTTTGTAGAGATGCCTTGGGATTTGAGCTTTTTGTGGTTTTGAAATCTTGTACTGCATTAGTTTATAGCTCTGAACTCCATACAGGAGTGGTAGGCACTGTCTTCACGTTTTGGTCAGACAAAAAGATCCCTCTGGGCCTGAAATTCAAGGACACCCTACAGCCTCAGACCCCAAAAAGTATAAAAAAAACCTGATTTTTCAGGGGAAGCAAACTGGGGGAATGTGACTTCATCACCTGCAGCTGAAATTGGAGGATTAACCCCTGATATGCCCAAAGTTTTATCTGCCTGAAAAATTCCATCCATCCATCTCGAGTGCAGCCTCTTGGAGAGGCTTCACCTGCCCTTAATGCACCTAAAGGCCCTTCATTAAATTCATCTCTTTTATTCTTTTAACTTTGCCCATCCTGCTTTCAGGCAAGCCCAAAAAAGGCATCACCAGCACAAGATATTTCCGAGTGATGGGGACACCACCACAACCCAGCATCAACTTGAAGGAGAACAAGCCCTACCGAAGGGGTGCATGTGATCTCCGGGCATCTGGGGCGGGGTGAGCCCTTGCCGGAAAGGGTCGGAGCCGTAGACACTTTGCTCCATGCCCAGCAGCTGCTGGGGCGGGGGCAGGGTGGTGTAAGGGTTCAGCATCCCCTCCAGCCCCGCGCTGCCGCCGCCGCCGTTTGTCTGGGCTGCAAGATAAGATCGAGCCATCAGCTGCTGCTTTTTGGGTGGCCGAGCTCCTCCGAAAGGAGGAGAGAGGTTGGGAAATAGGGGAATTGGAATTGTGTGGAGAGGGGGTGGGAAATAGGGGAAATCGAATTGTGTGGAGAGGGGTTGGGAAATCGAATTGTGCGGAGAGGGGTTGGGAAACGGGAATTCGAATTGTGTGGAGAGGGGTTGGGAAATAGGGGAATTCGAATTGTGTGGAGAGGGGTTGGGAAATAGGGGAGATCGAATTGTGTGGAGAGGGGTTGGGAAATCGAATTGTGTGGAGAGGGGTTGGGAAGCAGGAAAATCAAATTATGTGTGTGGGGAGGGGGTACCTGAGCTCAGGCGCTGCGTGTTTTGCTGGTCCTGCTGCTGCTGCTGCTGCCTCCTGGCGAGCTTCTTCATCTGGGAGAGAGGAAAAGGGGGAAAAAAACAGGATGAAATCATCCCCTGGCCAAAGGAAGGAGTGGAGGGAGTCTCAGGGGGTGCTGGTGGCCCTGGCACCCACCTTGGCTCGCTGGTTCTGGAACCAGACCTGCACCACACGGACACTCAGCCCCGTCTCTGCCGCCAGCGTCTCCCTCACCTGCGAGAGAAGAGCGACAGCAACACCTCAGCTTCCCAGGATGGACTTCAGAAGGGTCAGCCCAGCCCATGCCCAGCACCCAAGCCTTCCTTCCTCCCCATACCTTCCTGCAGGGCTTGGAGGAGACCTCGAAGGATGCCTTGAAGGCCCTCCGCTGCTGCGTGGTCAGGATGGTCCGGGGCCTCTTGGGCCTTTTGTGATCCTTCCCGTCCTCAGCGCCCTTCCCCGAGGCCTGGCCCAGCTTGCAGATGCTGTCCTCATCGTCACTCTTGCCTAAGCACAAAAAAAAGCAGGTCCTTTACAGGCAACAGGCTGCACGCACCATCTCCAGGCAAAATAATCAGATTTGAAAACAAGCTGGTGTCGGTGGGGATCTGTTTCTGTGTGAGAAGCTGAGGTTTGGGACTGGCACCTCAGAGAGTGGGGAGAGCTGCTGGCACTTGAAGGATGTGACTGCTTAGCCAGATGTGCTTTTGGGTTCTTCTCCTCCCCAATTTCTGAGCAGCTGCAATGTGAATCCCTGGGGCAGCTGATTTTCCCTCCACCAGAGCCAGATCTCTGCGTGCTCCACAGGAACGTCCAGCCAGGCCACAGCTGGGGACACTTCTGGGCAGAGACACGCAGGTCACATCCACGTGAGGGGACAGCAGGACCACAGGTGGAGACAGAGATTGGGAACCTCTGCCCAGACAGAGCAGGCTGGTGTTGGGGAAGATGGAATAGGAAAGCCTTATAGATATGATTGCCTTGCAAAAGATGCTGGAAATATGGAAAGCTTAATCGAAATTGAGATGAAGACAAGGTTTGAGTTGAAGAGTAACTAAGAAACAATGGCAGAGCTGGCTGAAGGGAATCCTCCTTCTGGATAGAACAATGCCCTCTGCCCAGGCAGGGCCAAAGGGCAGAGCAAACCCTGCCTGCCTGGGAGAGATTCCCAAAAGCAGTTTTTTTAAGGTTTAAAATATAACCCTGTATGGTAATGTGATGATTCTTATAGGTTGCATGCAAATATTGTAGAGTTTGTAGCTTGTCTCAGATTGGTTAAAGAGAATTAGAATATTCAACAGAGAAGATGATTTATTGTATTGTAAATGGCAAATCACTCTCTTTTTACTCTCTCTTTTTGCCTCTTTCTCGCTCTCTCTCTGGCCTGCTCTGAGCTGTGTCTTGCAGCCCAGCAGCCTCTCACACCCACGCTCTTTCACAATAAACTCCCATGCTCTAAACCCATCTTTAGAGATCTCTCATTTCTATTTTACCCCTATAAGCAAATCCCACAGAGTTAAGTCCTGCAGGCTGGGACAGGTCAGGGTGATGGGTGAGCAGGGATGAGAGGGCAGTGTCAGCCAAGAACCCCTCACAAACCCCTCCTGATCTGCTCTACCATGGAGAACAACTCCCTTTACACCACAGGCTTTTAATCCCAATATAAGAGGTACCTTTCTGCCTGTATTTCCTTCTTTCTGAGGAGTTTTAAATCTCCCTGGACAGAACCCCAGGTTCTTCCAGCCTTGACCCCTCAGGCAAGAGCTACACGGCAGAAAAGTTCCAACCCAATGGCAGCCCAGGTGGGAATGAGGGAAGGTGAGAGCAGAGCTCCAGGGTGAGGCAAAGATCCCAGTGGAGCAGCAGGAATGCTCTCAGGGACCACTTACCTCTCCTCCCCACACTACTGGGCTCTCTCCTGGGTTCCAGCCAACACTGAGACCTTCCCTGCGAGCTGGAAGGGATGGGACAGGGAGAGCTTTTCCTGCTGGCAGTCCCCAAACAGCTGGGAGCTGGGTTTGGGTCCCTGGAATCAGAGCCTTGCTGCTTCTGGAGCTCCCTGCTCACTCGTGGCACATCCATGACACGCCCAATCCAACAGGAACGACAAACTGTGGCTTCCCTGCATGTCCCAGCCCCAGGGATGTCACCTGGAGTAAGTGTGAGAGCTCCCAGCAAGGGGAGGCCCAAGGTGTGGAGTCTCTGGTGGCTGCTGCCTCCTCCTCAGTGCCAGCTCCCTGCTCTGCCAAGCTGCTGGCTTTCCTGAGAGCTGCAGGAGTTTAATTTTGATGGAGAGGTAGAGATTTTTACAAATCGTGGCAGGAGGAGCAATGTCAGCTGGTGCCTGAACCCGTTTGCACCCTGACACGAGGTGAGCACCCCGCTGCCCTCCAGCCCAGGAGGGGCAGAGCCCAGCAGGGCAGAGCCACGGGCTCCATCAATTCCATGATGCTCAAACCCCACTCCAAGGGGGGAAAACCCGCTCAGAGCAGCCCTCCCCCCCCGCCAACACCTGCTCCCCAAATCCCTCCCAGTGTCAAAGGCAAAGAAGGAAAAGCGAAGCCGGATTTGGCGGGGTATTACTTTTAATTAACTCTCCCTTTCAAGCCTTTCCCCACCGAGGGAGGGGGGAGAGAAATTAATGAGTGTCTGGGGCTGCCCCTGACGTCACCTGGGAAGGGGCTGGGGCGCTGGATATTGTGAGCCGTGCCCTCGGTCCGACCCGCCGAGCCCGCATCCCGCCGCCGGGGCCAGGACATTCCTCACCCGGGAGGATTTAGGCAGAGCAGGAACGTTAGGACGCTTTTAATTGGAAAGCAGGGTCCTCTTTCAGAGGGGCTTGTTTACTTAGGCTGGGCGGCGGAGGCTCGGGGGAGGCAGTAATTGAAGCGAGGGTTTGGGAGATTACAGACAACATATGGCTCGCTTTTTATCGGCGCTTTCTCATAAAGTGGCCCTTGGTGTGCGGCGGCCGGGGGGGAAGGAGGGAGGGAAGGAGGGTGGGGGGCTTCAAAGCGGCCAGGGAGGAGGCTGGACAAGCTCATCACACGGTTCTGGGGAAGGGGACATCACTCTGCATCTCCTGGCAGTGGGGATGCAGCAGGAGGGGGAGAGGCCACCACAGGGGATGTGTACCTGGGCTGTCACTGTCCCCTGAGCCATGCAAGGCCCCAGGACAAACCTGGCAGCCACCAAAAGCAGGCAGGGATGGTGGTGGGGCCAAAGATCCATTGGGAGATGGGAAGGGTCGAGACCCCCCAGTCAGAGGCTGCCAGGCCGTGTCAGGGGTTTTGGGTTAGGTTTCTGCTCGGCCAAGGGGTTGCCTTGCCCTTTTGACTCCCACGCTGGCCCTTCACGTCCCTCGGGTCTCAGCTGGAGTTTCCACCAAAATAAGTCTTTCCCCCGGAGGTTTTTTGCTGAGCTGAAGCTCTCGGTTTGGCCGGAGCTGCTGGAAGCAGGGCTTGACCACGGGCTGATGAGACACTGGGGAGGAAAAGCTCCCCAACCTTTCCCCAACTGCCCTTTTCCCCCACTAGGAACCGGCCCAAACCATTGTGGCCGAGCTGCTTTCTCTCCTGCACCACATCTCCTCATTGGTTCCTATTTTAACTGAAGGAGTTTTGTACATCCCAGAGGAAAAAAATAGTAATTCTTCAATCAGTTAAGGACTTTCCCAGGGCTAAGGGGAGAGCCAGCGCCAGTGTGCCGGATCCTCCTGCTCTCTCCTGCCTCTCTTCTCGTCCAGAGCTGGACCATCACTCACCAGCTCCCCCCAGCCACCTCCTCCCGTGGCCTCGCTATTTTTTAAACATTTAAACATTTTCAAAACCTGTTTTCAGGGAGGACTTTTTTTGTCCTGAACGAGCAGGGTTGCAGAGCTCACTCAGAACCCACATGGGCAGTGCTGCAAGATAGACGGGCTTTTGCTGCAGAGAGGCACAAAATTAAAGAGAAATACAGGCTTTGGGCAATTTTTGCTCCCTCTCTACGAAAACCATCCCTATCCTTTCACAAATCTTCTCCCAGCTGCAGCACTCCAGTGACAGAGAGCACCAGGATTTGTCGTGTCCATGTTTCACACCTTAACAACACACTCCTAATCCCGATTTCTCCTTTTTCTAAATCCAGCGCTGTGCTCCAGCAGGGAAAAGACAGCTCCACTTGGTCCCCCCTCCACAGCTGCTGGCAGCCCTTTCCAGAGCAGAGAATTTCAAAGGTAAATCCTTTCCCTCCACAAAGCAGAATTCCCCTCAGCAAAGGATTTTAAGGGGAGCTGAGACACTGGTGAGGAGCAGAGCTCTGTGGGGATGGTGTCACCACGAGGATTTCGCCGAGCAGATCATCAGATCACTTCCATCCTCCCAGTCCCCAGTGCTGGGCTTTCTTACTAAATTTGTCTTCCTGGGAAACATTTGGATTTAATTTGCTTTGACTGTGGATATGTATTTTAATATCAGCTGCTCTGGTGCTCTGGGCAACTTAACTGGGCCCCAACACCCAGCATGCCAGCCCCCTGCCCCCTTCCAGCCACAGTGCCACCTCTCCTGCAGTGTCCCCACAGTGTCCCCATGCTGGGTCAGCCAGCTGGTTCTGGTCTTGGGGACACAAGGTTTGCAGACTCCCTGCTGCCAGCTCCATGCCTCAGTTTCCCCTTGTTATTAAAAAGGCCGACTCACTTCTTGTTCTCAGCCTTTCCAGAGTGCCAGGCAGGGACAGCGAGGCACAAGGGTGGCCAGCTCTCCCTCCCACACCCTGCACAGCCCTCGGGTGGGGTGCTGGAGCTCAAACCCTGATCCTTAGGAGATGGGATGATCCCCAGAGCATCCTCCAGCCCTGCTGAGCTCCCTGCTCAAACCCTCACCACCACGGTGGCTGGAGGACCCAACGCTGCTTGCAGAGCTCATCCCCCAAGACCAGAGGGCAGAAACTCAGGGGCAGAGAGCCCAAACCTCACCCCCAAACCCCCCAGCGACCTGGGAGACGCCGGGCGCGGGCGGCCCCTTACCAGAATCCGACAGAGCCGGGCTCACCAAGCTCAGCAGCTCCCGCTCCTTCTCGTAGTCGCCCTTACAGAGGAGCTGCCCTTCCTTGAGCACGAACTCGTCGCCCTTCTGCAGGCGGCGCTCGCAGACGCAGCAGCAGAAGCAGTGCAGGTGGTAGACGCTCTTCTGGGCACGCATCACCAGCTCGCTGGGCGCCACGGCCTCCAGGCAGCCCGCGCACTTCACCGCGAACAGCCTGCGGGACAAGCCAGGGGACAGTGGGACAAAGGCTGGGGTGCCCGTGGTGGGGTGCACAGTGTCACCCCTGGGGTGTGTTGAGGGGATGGGGACAACGGTGCTGGTGCCCCACAGGATGAGCTCGCAGAGCTGCGAATGGAAAGACATGTGGGAAATTCTGGTTTTGGGTCAGTTTAGCAGTTTTGGGGGTTACCATGGATGGGGTCAAGTGATGAAGGCTCAGACAGCTGGGTGAAAATAAAAATTAATCAAACCAAACAGTCCAGGTGCCACCAGCATAAGGCAGCGCCACATCTATATGAGTTTTATCAAGCCAAGTCCACATGTCATAGAATCACAGAATCACAGAATCACAGAATCGCAGAATCGCAGAATCGCAGAATCACAGAATCACAGAATCACTGAACCACAGAACCACAGAATCACAGAACCACAGAGTCACAGAATCACAGAACCACAGAATCACAGAGTCACAGAATCACAGAATCACAGAATCACAGAACCACAGAATCACTGGGTTGGAAGAGACCATCAAGATCATCAAGTCCAACCCATGCCCTAACACCTCCACAAAATCATAGCACTGAGTGCCACATCCAATTCTTTTTTAAACACCCCTAGGGATGGTGACTCCATCACCTTCCCGGGCAGATAATTCCCGTATTTTACCACTCTTTCCATGAAAAACTTCTTGTCAACTCCTCCCAGTAAGGCCAAGGGGATGCAGGGGACAGCAATGGGGTCAGGGAGCTCATCCATGCCTCTCCACCTGCAGAAAATCATCCCCATCCTCCCTCACCCACAAACCATCCCATCCCTCTGGCTTGGGCCACCCCACCTCCACTTGCAAACATATCAGGAATGCCTAATAGATCATAAAAATCTCCAAGACAGGAAATTCAGGGTTAAGGCCAGCGCCAGACTGAAGACTTGATGTGTCAAAAGGAAAAGGAAAAGCTCAGCTTGTTCCTTGACATTGATGTGACAGCATTTGAGGCATCCCTAATTAAACCGTTCCCACTTTTCAAGACACTGGCTTTGGATTTAAAAGCCAATAATAGTAACAACAGCAATAACACTTTAGGCTGGAACAGAGCTTTTCTTTCTCCAGCTTTAAATGTCCTCACTGGGAATGATCAATGATTTACAGCTGGGGGAAACTGAGGTCAGAAAAGCAGAGGTGGCAGCATCAGTGTTGGCTTGAGAGGACACTTGGAGGCACCTGGAATTAACCTTAGGCCAGATATTTTCAGTAAACGGGATGACCAACAGAGGTGTTCGAAGGTATCAAACCAGAACCTCTCTGCCACACCCAGATATCTGAATTCCTGGCTTGGATATCATCTAGAAAAAAAAAAAACCTCACTGTTTACCCAGTCTTGTCCGAAATATCTGTGGGAACTGGACATTTTTATTCCCCTGCCTTGGTGACTTTGGCCCAGAAAGAGAAATCAGAAGTCAGCACACATCCTGCAGAGGTTACCTCCGAGCAGTGCCCGAGTCCCAGCCTGGGGCTGCCCCAGGGACCTGCACAGGGTGCTGAATCCAGGGTCCCACTGTCCCCACAGAGCTCCGTGGTCCCCACCCCATTTGTCACCCTTGGGGGATGCTGTGGGGCTGGGGACAGGCAGCCACCAGCAGGTTTTCAATCCCTTTTTTTTTTTTTTTTTTTTTTGCTGTTACAAAAACCCGAGTAGGAAATGTGCTGAATCAGCCCCGTTCTGACAAGCAGAGGAGCAGATGTATTTTCATGGGAAAACCATCAGAAAGTGGGGATAATTTGGAAAAAGTGCCTGCTCCCTCCCAGGTTTTCCCGAAACAGTGATGGAAATCATGGGTGCAACACTCCCCAGTCAAATGAGCACACTCAGCAAAAGGTGGCATTGCCAAAGAGGTAGGAAAGAGATGTCACAAAACTTTTATAAAACACTATCCTCACCACAGAAAGTGGAAAACCATCAAATAAAAGGTAGAGGTTAGGCAGTTTATAAGTCCACTTTATTCAGCTTTAATTTCCGAAGTTTACACACAGCTGTCTGTCCCTAAAATGTATTTCCAACATCTCTCTGACTGCCCTGGGAAGAGAGGGATGAGTATTCCCTTGAAAGCACCCCTCCTGAAGGGTCATTTTTTTTTTTCCTGCTCCAGCTCAAACACACACTGGCTCGCGTTAATATTTCTGTAGTCACTTCATCTTTAATTATGTCTCTTTTATGTCAGAGCAGAGGTGATTTGTATTCGTCTGGCAACACATTCTCATCCTGTTTAAATGATGTTTAAGCCCTACCTGTTGGGATTACCAACTGCTCTCAGTAATAAAATATTGATAAGGTATTACGTTACTGCCATCTAAGCTCCACGTGCCCAAAATTTGCTTCCAGGGCACTTATTAGAGAGCCACAAACCTTTGCCTACCAAGGCAGAGCAGCACCAACCCAGCAGTGGATGTTTCCAAGCCCAAAGGGTGTTGCACAGCAGGAAGGCGTGAGATTCCCTGATATCAGACATTTAAATCCATTTTTAGGCCACTGAATAAACGACTTAATTTCCAAAGCAGCTCACACTGAGGGATGCTGGCCAGTCCAGGACTCCCCCCATCCCTGGGCAACAGGAGCTGCAGAGAAATCCCCATAAAACCTCTTCCACGGTGTGAAACCATAAAGAGCTTGTCATAAACACACAATAAACGGAGACCTCAGCCACTAAAAGGTCTCAGTGGCAGAAAAAACAGGGTCAGCCACAGGTAGTGATGGAGAAGGAGCAAAGGGTCTTGCTGGTGGCCAAACTCCCTTGAGACCCAGATTGTACCAGCCACTCTACAAGGACCAGCCTGAGATGGGGCTGAAGGAAAATCTTCTTGCAGCACCATCTCTAACACTTAAATTAACATTTTAGCCGAGGTGAGACACACCAGCCTGGACCCAGAGGGGTTTTCCTCCATCTCTGGCACCTTCAGCTCCATGCTCAGCTCTAAACTACTTCAGTTATGCCATTTTAGGGATGCTTTAGTTCTCAGCAGGGTGGTTTGGTTTTTTCCCTCTATAACCTGTGGTTCTTAAGCTAAGTCAGGCCTGATAGGCAGCACTGGGACACTTGATGGAGAACCAGGCTTGCCACCAGCAAAAACCTCACTGGAGCACTGACAGTGAGTGCTTGTAAATTAAACCAACACACTCAACTCAGGAGGAATTGGCACAAAAAGACAGCGATGGGAGAGATTTTTACCACCGCGCAGAACCTTTTGTTCCTGATCTTAAAAATATTCCCGTCCTTGTGTTGATTCTTTTTTTTTTTTTTTTTTAAGTTTAGGTCTCTTTTGACATGACAATCTGCAGATTTGAAGCCAGAAGGGGCTGCTGGTGGTGGCTTCCAAGAAAATCCTGAAGCAAAACATTCGGGCGCTTCCAAAAGCGCGACGTTTCCCGCGGCATCAGGCACAACCCCAAAAATGCGGTCCCCACTTCCCTACACCAAACAAAGCACCCCAGATCTCTCCTTTGGGGTCCCCCATCAGCGCGGCATCACCCAAACCCCAAAAACGCCAACACACGGCCAAAAGCCACCTCTGGGATGCTGCACCCCACATCCCGACGGACGGGGCAGCCCCGGCTTTCCCAGCGGAGCCACCAGCGCTTCTTGTCCCCTTCCTCGGGAGGTGACAGGCTGAAAGGGGCTGTGATTGACGGGCGCTTCCCGGCTGCTGTCTGTCTGTCTGCGTGCCCCGCATACAAACGCGGCCCCGCCGAGCCCCCCCGGGGCAGGGCCGCCGATATTAAATCGTGACGGGCAGCTCTCAATCGCCGCTCCGAGTGAGCAGGGAAGGTGAGGCAGCTCTGCTTCCCTCCCTGCCTGCCCCAGGGGTGTGGGGAGAGGGGCAGCCCCTGAGTGAGCCTGCAGGGATTTCCAAGGTGCCCAACTCACCCCATCCCACGTTCTCATCATGGCTCAGGAGGGGCCTGAGAAGATCCAAACCAACCAGGGATGCTCCTCTCAGAGCCATCTCCAAATGATGAATCCCACCCAGGCCACGACGCCGGCGTGGGGATGAGCCAAGGGCCACGAGTGGCACAAGGGACACAGGAGGAGGCTGGCAGCGAGTGTGGATTGAGTTGTCTTGGCACTTGGTCGCCTTCTCACCCACTGGAAGGGATGGGATGTCAGCACCAGGCCCTCGAGAGGCTGACGGTGCAAAAATGTCCCTTGCTGTCAACCCATGGATTGGGAATGATCCCTGCCGGGCTCACGTCACCCTGTCCCTGCTCCAGAGGCACAGGGCAGGGACCACGGCCAAGCAGGAAAGGGGATGGTGACAATGAGGGGATCCCCACGAGGACCCTTGGCCATGCTGAGACCATGGCAGTGACTCAGAGAAGAGCTGAGTCCCTCTCAGCAGCCTGGCACATCCTGGGGACAGGGAGCACAACTCAGGGGGCAACTCAGCACCCACCACCCTGGGCACCTCCAAACCCACCCTGCACCTCCAGGCTCGCAATTTGATGGAGGAAAAGCACCCACAGCCACCCTCATTTCCCTCCCTGTGCACCCCAAACCCTCTCCAGCGGGACAGAGGAGGGATGTTTTCCCCGGGGCTCTTCTCCTGACCCTTCCCCATCTCCCAGCTCCCTCCCCCCTGAGGCGGACAAGTGTTCGCTTTACTGCCTGGCAACGGGGCCGGGGCTAAGCTTGCTAAAATATGAGTGTTTTTTGGCTGGAGTACCAGAAGGCTGCAGTCCTACAGAGAGAAAAAAATTGAGCACTCCATGCCATGGCTCCAGAAAGGGGGAGAATTAGGTTTCACACCGAGCAGGCTGGACCATGGCATTCTTTAGTTAATGCTTAACAAACGCCCAAACAAAAGCGGCCAACTTCGCTGCATGTTTGTAAAATGTATTCTCAGCAGATTCAGGTTTATTGGAGAATTCGCTCGCTCTGCAGCAAGTGGCGTTTTCCTTTTTTTTTTTTTTTTCCCTCCCCCCCTTTAATTTCCCTTCTCCTCCCTCCCCCCCCCAGCTCAAGCCCTTCTCATTCCTGCTGCCTGAATGCATCTTCCGACACTTTGAGGGGACATGGCAACCGGGCTGAAATGGGTTTATTTCCCCCCGGGGGCTGATGTGAGCTCGCCTCCACGGCCCTGGGGTGCAATTCTCCCCAGGGTCCAGCTGAGCTGCTGCTGCCAACAGGGAACAGGCCAAAAAGCCAAGATTTGGCCTCTGGCAGCTTCACCCCTGAGCATTTGGCTGGTGGCTGCGTGCTCTGAGAGGCCAGGAGGGTGAGGAAGCCTGAGAGTGCTGTTTTTCACCTTTCCTCACCTAACCCAGCTCTCTCGGGGTCCTAACCCATCCAGCACCCCACTGTGCCCCAAATCCCAGCCCTGCAAACCTCATGGGGAGCCCATGGTGGCAGAGGATGCCAGGAAGCACAGCTTGCTGCCCAAGGCAGGGCCAGCATCGGGGATGGCTGAGGTGTGGTGGAGGGGACAGCCCCATCCAGGGGCTTTGGAGAGGTTAAATCAAGGGGTCCGTGCAACACTGAAGGAGTTCCTGCTCTGAATAAGCACCTGAGCAGGTCCTGTGTCCCCTCCAGAGCAGAGGACACCGGTGGTGAGGGACACGCTGGGGACGTGGTGGCAGAAACGGGGGGGCAGCAGAGGAGAGGGGGCTGTTCAACCCTCCTCCTGCTACATGGGAACCTCCCCAGCTTTCCCAGGAAAGGGCACCTTCGCCCCTGACTCCTGGACGGGGTCCAAAAGTGGTCACTTAACACCTCCTGGACCCTCCAGAGACCACGGCGTGACACGCAGGGGCACTGCTACAATGATGGGGTTAAGTAAACAGACAAACGAAGCCTTCCCAGCCAGCAGCCGCTGCCAAAACACACCAGCAACCCTCAAGCCTTGCCTGCTTCCAAGTAAAAGGTCGAGCAAGTGCATTTCTTCCTCCAAAGCTGCTCTGAGTCGCTCCATTTCTGATGGAGGAGGCACTAATAAGACTTTCACCAGCAAGGTCCTGCAGCAGCTGATGGCTCTGTCCCCTCTCCAGGATCAAAATCCTCTGCCAGAAAGTGATCTCCGGGCAAAGGCCAGAAGGACGAGACCAAAGTGCTGATTTTCCTCCCCATTCCTCACAGGTTGTTATTTTTAGTGTCCCCTCACCCTCAATAACAATGTGGAGGATCAGCCAGGGAGTTGCTCCCACTCCAGCACCGATGAAGCACCAGGTTTTAGAGACAAGGAGGGACACAGGTAGGAAGGGAGGAGAGGCACAGACAACACCACGTCCAAGCCCAAAAGCCACCCCAGTGAAGCCAACCCAAGGGCTGATCCCACCCAGCCCAGCAGCTCCGAGCCACGCATCTCCCACCAAGCTGAATTTTGAGCAGCGACCCCCCTCATCCCCCACCACCACCCCCGTGCCCCCAAGAAAACAAGGATAATTGAAAAACCACAATATCACTAGTCAAATTTAATATTGAGAGTGAGTGAGCGGGAGCCAGAGGTCAGAATTAATTACACCCCACCATATTTCAGCACGCTGCCGCAGCTCCGTGTCCTTTCCTTGGGGAGCAGTGCTTCCACAGAGAGGTCGACAGACATTATTAGAAAGGACTGATTTAAACGTACCCCCAGGAGCTTTTCAGCTTGTCTCTTCAGAGCCTTTGTTTGTACTGAGATTAATGGAGAGGCAAATGATGGAAAGGCAAAGTCACCAGGAGCAGAGGATGTGCCATTGCTGCCGCCACCGCCCCAGTTTGGCTTTGTGAGCAGGGCAGGAATAACCAGGAGAGAAGGAAATGCTCCTTGTGTCACTCATTTTGTGGATAAAAACGTGAAGATCTTGAAAACTATTCTCTTTTTTTTTTTGTTTGTTTTCCAAGAAAAAGATATCCTGGCTGAAACCTCCTGCAGGCTGGCTTTCCTATCCCCTTGGGGATTTTACACACACGCTGGTTTTTTTGACGTGCTGTACCACCGTGGGGGAAGGAGCTACTTTCATTCTGCTCCAGATTAATGTACTCCCTCTTGCAAGTCATTATATTTGTTTCTGATTTTTTTTTTTAAACCTCCTGTGATGGAAAGTTAATACAGACACAAAGCAAAATTAAACCTATTTTCCATTCAGATTTTCGAAAGGAGAGTTACAAAAAAAAAAAAGAAAAACAAAACAAAGGGAAGATAGAACGTTCAGATTAAACAGAGAAATCTCATTCCTTGGGCACAGCCAATACTTTACTGGTTCCAGCCCTGCACAACCTGATCCACATCCAAGTCAGCCCTGCTCCGAGCAGAAGAAGGACTGGGAAGATTTCCAGTCCTTTCCAGCCCCAACTCCCTTGTGACGCCAAAAAATTCACCTCCACCTTGCACCAACAGGCTCAGAAAGGGATCAGGCAAATCCAAGGGACTCAGTTCAACATCTGCCTGGACCCACAAATCCAACCTCACCTTCAGGACCCCCCAAATCCTTGGCTGGGCTCCCCTGGCCTCGCGAGGCTTTCCTGGAGCATCACCACCGAGGCCAGAGCGGGCTCCTCGGCTGCTCTCGAGTCTCCTAGGCTACAATCAAGGCTTTCCTTTCCCTTTATTAAACAGAAACCCCACGTTGCCCCCAAGGGCTCTGGGAGCATCCAGGGATGGGGCTGCGGGAGCCGCCGTTTCCCAGGCGCTTAAAATTCACGGGGCGTTCGCGCCGACGTGCCAGCGCGGCGGATTCTCATCTCGGAGGCAGCCAATATCCTGTGGAGCTTCCCGGCGCTCCGAAGGCCATAAAAATCGCTGGGCTGTATAAAAGCCAAACAGAGCAAACCCAGCCGGGGCACAGGGAGCAGCTGCTCGGGAGCAGCTCGGCAAACAGAGAGCGGCGGGCGGAGATAGCGCTCTGCCGCCCGCCTTATTCCTTGCCTTATCTTTTATTTCCCTCGCCCCAGGTTTTGCATAAATATCATCCGCGTGTGTTGTTGGGATGGGGTTGAGGGTTGGGTTTTTTTGTTGTTTCGGGGTTTTTTTAGGGTTTTTTTTGTTTTCGTCCTCAACAGCATTTCCACAATGGGAAGCAGCTGTTGAGGCGAACGGGCAGCTCCGGAGCGAAAGCCGCGCTCGCATCGAGATATCTCAGAAGAGGCATCCTTCATACATAGCTCCGTGCACTAGAGAGCACTGTAACATGTGTTTCCGTGAAGTTTGTTAACTCCTGGGCTAAAGAAGCGCTGGAAATGCCAGAGGAATATGCTCTGGAATGAATGGAAACACTCGAATGGAAAGACATTAAATTCGAGCCATCTTTTTTCCCCCCTCGCCATCGTCCTGCGGAGCTCGTGTTGCTGCTTTCTCTCCCACCGTGGGCTCTCAGGGTGGGGTTTCGAGAAATAAATGTTTGGGATGTGTTCTGCAGCCTCGTGGCACTTGAAACGGGGATGAGACAACACAAATTAGGAGGGGGTTTCATGCCATCAGTGGTTGGGATGCAGAGGCAGAGCCAGCCCAGCCATGATCCCTGCACAAGACCTGCTCCCAAAATGACATCTCAGGTGTGGAAAACCAGAGCTCTGCCTTTTGTGGGCCTGAGCATCAGTTTCTGGGAGGTACAGAGGAGTAAAACCTTGGGAAAATTTGATTATTAAGAGTTCAAAGTTTGCTTGAGCTTCTCTAGAGCTTTTTCCTCTTCAGTCTGGGAACGTCCACATTTTTAGCCAATGTTCCCTTGGCAATTCACACCAAAATCCAAACCTCTTTTTGATTTCTGTGTAGTGAATGCATTTCAAGGTGATTCCAGCAGCCCCCAATAAAGGCTCTAACTGATGCCAGTAAATGAAGTATCAGATCCTGACACCAACAAAATCCATCACAGGGAGAAGATGCTCAAAAAGCTCCAAAGTGGCCTAAAGATGCTCAGCACTGCAGCTCGTTAAGAGCTTCCCCATTAAATTATTTTCCTTTCTTCTATTTTATACGTACACATGTGTGTACATATATACACACCCACATTAATTAGGTATTTTTTTCCTGAAAAATCTTAGCTTTCCACAGAGATTTTTAAATTCAGCCACGAGCCTAAGTTCCAGTCACGCTGCAGGGCCGTGCCCAGGGATGCTGAACCATCTGGCCAAGAGGGATTCAGGTGCTTTGCTCCATCCAGCCAAAGCCTACTCAATACATTTTTGGTCTAAAAACATTTATTTCCTTTTTTTTTTTTCCCCCCTTAACTATTCTGATTTTCACACCAAGGAGGGCTGAGTGTGGAATGCCCATCCAGGCAGGAACTGTTGATGCTCTTTCACACCCCCAGTGTGTCCTCACCACCAGAGATGGCTGAGCAGGGACACGGCAGCAAAGAGACCCCTAAAAGAAGAGAGAAGGGTGCAGGGACATCCCTGTCCCCCGGGCCACCTCTGGGTTTATGGCACAGCCACGGCTGCAGGGGCAGGGGGACAGTGCCCAGCTTGCCAGGCTACCTGAGACAGGTCCCAGCGCTGTCAAGGCAGCAGGATGAGCTTTTGATGAATTCGATGGCAAAAGCAAACATGCTTTCTCTAGGAAACAGGTTCCTGCCACTCGTCTGCTCGGGGTTATCGCAGCATCAGGGGCAGCAGCCCTTCCCAGCAGCCTCGGGCAGCCGTGGAGGCAGGATATTACTTTGTTGCTTATTCATTTTATTGCTTCTCCTTTCTAAATATTTGCTTGGCACTGGGGGGAGGATTCCCTTTACACCGTATCTGTTTTTACAGGTCAATTGAATTTCTGGCGCTCTCGATCCCTCTTTCCCTCCAATTGCATTTGCAAAACAAATATTGATTGTACCAATTAGCTGCGAACCCCTCGCAGAAGATAGCCCAACATCCAGGAGAAGGCTCTCCCAGCAAGTGGATGTACAAGATTTGGCAGTGGCACAAATTCCACCCAGAAATGTGCCCAGGTTGGAGGTTACAACTGACAGGTTCTTGCTGAAACACATCCTTTAAATTAAAAAAAAAATAAAAATTAAAAATTAAAAGCAAGGTTTTTCCCTCAAAATGTCTTTAGGGTTTGCCTGGGCTTTTCTGAGCTGCCCCATCAAGAGCAACAAGCACATCCAACCCAAGCTCCTCAAAACACCAATTTCACTGTTTTACCTGTGGCTCCCTTCAAAAACACTGCAGAAATCAGCCACAAGGAGAAAGGAAAGACACCTTGGTGGATAAAACAGCATTAAAAACTTGCTGTGTTTTGCTGTGATGAAGCCTAAAGAAATGTGAAGAGGACAAATGAGGTGACACAGTGAGGATCTTTCACCTTCACATGCAGAGCCACCAGCCTTTGGTGACTCTCATCCTCTGCCACAGGGACATCCCAGCTGGGATGGCAGTGCCAGCCCTGGTGTCACTCCAGCAGAGCTGTGACACTGCCCCACGGCTCCCAACCCGCTGGTGGCCACTTGCAAAGCGTTCAGAGCACACTGCTAAATGTGTCCTGCCTGTGTCAAAAGTCACAGCCTGGGGCAAAGCAAGGAGGAGCTGATTTCCCATGGAGGTGGGGCATGGATCAGATGCAGGAGTGGGGATCACCCTCCTGCAGAGCTGCTGGTCCATCCCAGTGGGGATTCCCAGCCTCAAAAAAAAAAAATAAAAAACAAACCTCTTTTCCCAGGTCTCACCCTCAAAACAACGCTGCAAATCCCAGAAAGCAGGAAAAGTTCACATCCCCTGCAGCACAAGGAAGGCAGATTGCCCAGCCAGCCCAGAGGGCAGAGAGAAATGCTTTTCTCCCCCCCCAAAACTGGGATATTTCACCCCCACATTTCTCTGAATCACAGCTGGGGGAGTTCAGGTTCCCCCTGCAGCGCTGGGGGTAAAATCAGACAGGAATATTGAGCAGTGACCCTCCCACAGCCGGAGCAGGGCACAGGGCCTGGTACCCACGGGGGGTCAGGTCAGCCCAGCAGGCTGGGCTGGGGCCAGGACGGAGCTGAGGATGTGGAAGATGCTGACACACAAACATGAGCCAGTCCCAGCTGACGACAGCACACACACACATCCAGCATCCCAGGGCGGAGGGTGGGAAGCAGATGCCTGCTTAGAGAAAGGAGGGACCAGCCACAAACCACTCTTGGACAAGCACAAGGCTGCTTGGCTCCGTGTTTTGGGCTCAGGCCCATCGTTCTGGTTTAAAGCAGCTGAATTGAGCCCCGAGTCTGGTTGAGTCAGCCTGCCTGGAGCTGCTCCTGCCACCAGGATGCTTCATCCCAACACGAAGCCAATGCTCCCCTTTGTGGACACAAGGAACTTGGGAAGAGGCAGAGGAAGCAGCCCCCAGTGCTGCCAGCTCCCAGAATTTCACCTGAAATGGGTGACAGTGGGTGCTGGAGCTTGGATTTGGGTGAGAACCCCACATTTCCACTTTTCCACCTCCCATTTCCAACTGATCTCCCTGGGCTGCACCAGGAATGGGAGCTCTCAGGCCCCCCCGAGCCTGGAAACAACCAAGCAAAGGGGAAAAAGCCTGGTATTCACCCTGTTGGGAAAAAAACCAAGGTCGGGAGCAGCAATTTGTTTTGCCAGGCTGTCTCCCGGATTCACAGAGCCCCAATCCCCCTCCCTCGCCTGGAGCAACACTTGTGCCCTATCATTCCCTCCTGGTGGCATCCCTAAGAAGACGTCACCGTGCCACCTCCCAGCCTTGCTGAACCCTCTAAAGGTCAGCACCGAAGGCATGTCCACCACATATGGTTATCAGTTCTCTGCGGGTCCATCCATCCCCTCCACCGCAGCTGGGTGAACAATTCACAGCGCATAAATTTATCCAGCAGATCTCAGCCCACGTGCTGTTTGCTAACAGTCTGTGGAGAGGCTATATTTTATCCCTTTGGGTTTCTTGGCCAGCATTCAAGCTGCTGACCCTGATTTATTCGCAATCGGTCAAGAGCCACATTTCATCTCCACGGGCCACGTCTGCGCTGAGCTATTCGCAGCACGTGGGCCCCACGTCCCACAGCAGAGCAGGGACACCTCGCTCGGCCACAAGGCAGCCCCAGCCCTCTGCAGCACCTCCGGGAGGTGATCAGGGGGGTTTTGTGTCCCAAAATAGGCTCTGCGGGGGCAAATCTTGCCTGTTGAGGACAGAGTGGCCGGGACAAACCGCACCTCCCGTGCGCACGAAGGCGATGAGAGCCCATGGCTGGCTCCCTGCCTGCCCTCATCCCATCTCCCCATCTCTTTTTGCCCACCTCTCTGCCTATTTATAGGCGTGCAAGACCTTTGCACAGTGCCCGGGCAGCCGGGGGGTTGAGTGAATAGGCGGGGTGGCAAATGCCACCTTTTCAGCTTTCCAAAGTCCTTTCCCCTCCTGCATCCCATGGAGAGGCAGTGGTGACCCTGCCTTGGAGAGAAAATGTTGGGACCAGCTGGGAGTGTCTCTCAGAGCTGTCCCCATCACCAGCCTGGCCCTGGGGGGTTTATAAAGCACCCTGGGCTGGGTCTCAGTGAGCATTTCCTAGGGGAGAAACCTCACTCAAACCAGGTAACAGCACCTGGGATGGGAGAGGTGCTGTTACCTGAATCCTGAAACCCACAGGATTCAGGGAAAACCAGTGCAGGATCAGGGTTAGCACTGTGAGGGATCAGGGATAGCATCAGCCCAATCTGACATCTTCATTGGCAATCGCAATTAGGGACTAATTAGCATGTTAATAACACTCGTAGAAGATAATAAACTGGAGAGGGTGGAAGGGAGCAAAGCAATCTGAAGGGGACCCTGGAGAGATTAAAAAAAAAATAAAAAAAGAAAAGCAAAACGAAGGAAATTCAGCTTGGAAAAATGCAGCTTCTGCAGTTCGGGGAAAAAACATCCGGAGCAGATGCTGAGGGAGGAGGAGGAAGGAGGGAAGAAGAAAGAGGGAGTGGGAGCACGAGGGAAGGCATTCCCTGGTTTCCCTGTGAGCCAGGCCCTGGAGCAGGGCAGCCTCACCAGGCAGTGGGAGAAGGATCAGCACCTCCTGCTGGGGTGGGGCTTTTTTGTAGGAAAAAAAAATATCCCAAGTAGAAGCACTGAATGGACCTTGACTTCACCTGGAGCTGTTTCCCACCACTGCACCAACACCTCCCCTCCGAGCTGAGGCTCCATCCAGGCTCCCAGCTGGATTGGCCACACGTGGGGAAGGTGAGAGGTGGCAGAGATGTCACCTCCCCCCCCAGGTGGGACAGCAGTGGGCGTGCAGAGCTAATGGCTGTGTTTGTGCTGTTAAAGGAGACCCCAGCTGGATTTGGAAGCAATTCCTCTCCTCCTCACAGAGCCACCAGCTCTCAGGGCCTGGCTTGACCAGCCTGATGTGCCAGGTGCCCCCATTCTCCGTGAGGCTGAAGCCACTCCTTGTCTCCTCCACCACACAAATCCCAGATCTGCCCATGAAAACTGCCCCACAACCCATCTGATGGGATGGGGGATGCAGGGTGGGCATCACCTTGGTGATCCCAGTCCTGGCATCGCTGCCAGTCTACACTTAATACTAAAAATGGATAGAACTTTTTCCTTGTAAAAAATCCTGTAATGACTCAAATGACCAAAATGAGGTGAGCACAGTGCTTTTCTTGCAGGGATCCCAAAAAAGCTGCACCTGCTGGTGCAAACCACGGGGATGCAAAACCAGGCAGGATGCAAGCAGGAGGACTGGGGGGTGGCAGCTTCTCTCAC
Source organism: Petroica traversi (assembly GCA_025920805.1). Lineage (NCBI taxonomy): Eukaryota > Metazoa > Chordata > Aves > Passeriformes > Petroicidae > Petroica > Petroica traversi. Next base: position 2,698,957 of record JAHLSL010000052.1, read on the forward strand.
ACTGCTCTGGGTGCCCTGGGAGACACAAAGAAAACTCCTCTCCAGCAGAAATCCTCACCTTGGCATGAGGCACCCCTCAAGCAGCAACCCCAACCTCTCCATGCCCATGGCAGGAGGGGCTTTGCCCATCCCTGAGTGCAGAGGGTGAAGAGGAGAGCTCGGACAGGCTCGCCTGATCTCTGCAGCTCTGCTGCACCAACAGCTCCTTGTGCCAAACAAAATCAGCAGCACTGCAGGCGATGCCTTTTTCCTGGGGTTATGAAAATGAAGCCAGACACGGTTAAAGGGTTTGGGGTCTTTCCCTCAGTATTTGAATCAGGATCCTGTTTGGTGCATCCACTTCACCCAGGTGACAGCGTGGCAAATGCACCCCCATCAATCACACACACCAGTTCTAGACTTTACACAGCCCAGATCCAACAAGGGAGCCCAATGCTGGGGCTGGGCTGGGCTCAGCTCGAGTTTCCAGAATCCTCCTGTCAGGAGACCTTGGGTTCCTGAGCCAGCAGAATGTTTGGTGTCCCTGGCTCTGCAGCTCTGGGCTGTTCAGTCTCAGGCCTGCAGAACACTGAGCACTAAACTAAGTAAAGGGTTCCAAGTGTGCTGCTGATACTTGTGGATACAGAGAACTGTGTAAAAGGTGTATAAAGAAAAGACAAAAATCATTCCGGCATCACAGGAAAGGACTGGGCCCATTAAAACACCCTTCATCCTGCTCCTCTGCCTCTTATCTGGAGCCCTTCACCTCCAAACTCCCCAGCTGGGCATCCTTGGGAGTCCCTGTCCCCTCTCCCAGTGCCTGACAGGCCAGGCTGACCAACCAGGACCTGAGTCACTGTCACTTGTCCCCACCACCTGGGGACAAGGAAAGTCACACCAGCCATGTCACGGTGTCTCCTCCAAACAGCTGCTGTCACCCGGGATGTCTGAGCACTCCAGCCCTTCCCTGCAGCATTTGGAGGGTTTAAAAGTACAACCAGCTCAAAGGAAAGCCCAAATTCTAACCCAGGAGCTCTGGGCTGTGCAGCTGCCCCACATCAGGAAGGGGCAAGAGTTTTATTGCCCAAAGGGGAGCTGAAGTGGTTCCTGATGAGTGTTTGCAGGCAGGCAGGGAGGAGGGGAGAAGCTTTCCCATGATTTGTGGGCTGCTCTCAGGCTGTCCCCGCTGCCAGGTCTTGGGCAATTTGATGACTTTTGTTGCAAACTGGAAGAACAGGAGACATATGTGAAGGAGGAAACTTTGCATTCCTCTCGCCTAAGAAATCCCTTCTCACTTTCCCCCAAATCACACATACACCCAATCCCAGCCTCTCCGGGCTGGCTTGGACAGCAGCTCCCCTCCCACACCCAGATGACCTACTCGTCCAGAAATGGCCAGGGCCCGCGGCCGGGGCGTTATCCTGCTCTCCTTCCCTTCCCAAGTCCTGCCTGCACAGCCCTGCTGACAGCCAGGCCAGGCAGGGGAACCCTTCACCTTCCCCTGCCGAGCCAAGGAATGGAAAACAGCGGCAAAAAGCAGCCTCCCCCAGCAGCATCAGCACAAAGGGGACCCCAAAAGTCACGCCAGCCCCTCCACGAGCTGCGTGCCGAGCACCTCCACACCTCCTCCTCCTCCTCCAGGGATGTCTCCAGTGGCTTGCAAACATGGATGTTGTATTTCTCTGTAGTGCCAGAACACAATCCTCAGCTGGCACTCTCTGCCTTTAGGAAGGGTGATCCCCAAAAACAGGCAGGGATGTGACTCCCTGGACACAGTGATGGGACGTGGCACAGCAGTCAGCATGCCTTGATTTCTACAGCATCCCCCCTCCTCAGGTGACCCCTCTGAAGTCCCCTGTGGGATGCAGAGGTGGGAAAGGACTCACACAAAGCTGGGACGCAGCGGTGACATCACCACCTCAGGCAGAAACCAAAGCCAGCCCCAGTCCCTGTGAAACCAAGGAGTGCACCAGGAGGAAAACTGAGCACAGACAGAGCCCAAATCGAAGCAACACAGAGCCCTTGGTTGGGGAACCAGCTGCTGGCTGATTCTCCTTTTATTTCCACAAAGGTGTCACCTGTTGGAGCACCTTGGGAGTGTTCAACAGCATCTCCCTCTCCTGGGAGAGAGAAAAGGAAGGGATTGCTCCCCAAACAGCCTCGTGGCCATCACAAGGTAATTCCCACCTCCAGCTATGTACAGAAAGTATCTATAAAGCTGATTAAAACCTACCTCCCAAAGAAAAACCCATTCCCCAGGGCCACCCCAGCTTCTCACTGGTGAAAAGGCAAAGCTGGGACCTCTCAGGAAAACTGTGGGGAGAAGCCCAGCAGGGCTGGGTTAAGCAAGACCCTGCAATCCGGCCACGGGGCGTTTGCCTCTGCAATCTTGGCTTTGCAAGGGGTTCCCAGGTCCATTTAACAAAGCCAGACAGAAAATTGGACGCCAAGGGCAGCTCAGTGCAGGGAGAGCCACCCTGCTCCAAGCCCATCTTGCCGGGGCCTCCCGAATCTCTTTTCCCCCTTTTTAAATGGAAAACAAAGACAAAGCCCAAGCTCAGACCCAGATCAAACGTGCTCAAGAAGAAGACCAGAAGAGGTGGAGCAGGGTCCTCATGTAGACTTTTCCATCCCCATTTCCACACCCAGATGAACACAGGGCTTCCCGGCTGGGGTGGGACCCTTCTGGGTAAGAAATGAAAAGGCTCTGGGGTGGATCCTGCCATTTCCTATTCCAGGAAGGCCAGAACCCCTTTGAACTCCTGCTGGAGAGAGCGAAACACAAAAACACACACCCCAGTGCTGATTTAGACTTACACCTTCCCCAGTGTGAAACGCTGGCATCCTGAAAGCACCAGCCACCCATGAGCGTGCCAGGCAGCTCCACAAGAGAGGGACAAGTGGGATGGGATCTGCTGCAGCAGCATCACCAGGAAGACGAGGATCAGCCACCAGATTTGATCTTTCAAGCCCCAGTGCCTTGCCCCAGGCAGCCAGCAAGGCTGTTATTAGGACTCGAGGCAGCCTGGCCTCTGACTGCTTTCCCTGCTGCCCCGTGGAAGGATGTGTAATTCCCACCACGGTGCCCTCATTGCATAGATATTGGATTTGGGAAATACTTTTTTTTTTTTTTTTTTTGCTGCGGGCAAAACAGCTCCTTTCCCACACCTGCCCTTTCAAATGAGAGCTGTTTAAGACTGTTTGCAGAGCAAAAAAAAAAAAAATTAAAAAGAAAATAAAAAAATCCATCGGAATCCCTAAAGCAGGCACCCTCTGGTGCAGGGTGAGCTGAGGAAGAGCAAAGCAGAGGAGGCAGCAGGCAAATGAAAGTTGTTGCTGCAGGGGGGAGGCAGCAAACAGCCCCACACGCCAGCACCTCCCTGTGAAACAGCTCAGCAGCCCCGTCCCCGAGCTGGGGAGCTGGAAAAGAGGAGCTGGGCCCCCCCCCAGAAACCTGCAAAGAGCCTCAGGACAGCTCATGGCAGGGGAGGAGAGATGGATTACACACCAGGGCAGGTCGTGGAAGCAGGACAGACACCGCCTCCCTTGCTCTAGCTGTTAAATATCTTTGTGAAGCATCTCCCTGAGCTGGGGTGAGGCACAGGACCACCCAAAACACTCCCAAAAAAGGCTGCAAGGCACCCCAAAACTGCTGCCCCAAGGGTGCTGGTAGCTTTAGGCATCCTGGGCAGCTCCTCCAGAAACCCCTGCACCTTTACATCACACTTTGGGACATAACATGACCTGATTTTTGTCTCCAGTGTAAAACAAACCCCCCGATAATCTCATTTTCCAGGCTGCAAACTCACTCATCAGTGAGGGGTAAGGACACGTGGGGGCCTCCCCTCACCACGCTGCTCTGATGATCCCAAGGCCCCCGATGGGGAATCGTGCCCAATTTCTGCAAGCTATGATCTAAACCTAAGTCCCTCCATCCCATTACTGCAGGATTTACAACACACGGCCTCCCCTGAAATGGTTTCTGGTAAATTCTTTGAAAGCTCTTCTGGTCCTCCCATCACCGTCAGGGTCAGCCAGGCATTAATGGCAAAGCATTTACACGCCAGGTAACTCGTCCCCCAGCAAGAGAGTTTGCTTATGCTTTTTAAATTCAGGAAGCAATTAATAGTTGCCAGAAAAGCAAACCAGTGCTTGTCTTGGGCCAGGGCCATAAAGGCCTGACTGGCCCCGGGGGAAGTCCGATGCCTCCATCTCAGCAGGCACCTTCCACCAGCCTGGTGGTTGCAAAAGGGAAATCTCCCTGATGGGGGGTACCTGGTGCTGGGAAATCTTTGTGCTCCCCCTGACCTGAAGGCCGTGACTTCTTCCTGAGGTGACCATTTCAGGGGACAGCACTGCCAGCATCGAAGTCAAACAAACACGAGACCCTGAGCATCTTCTGGCTTTTTCCTCTCTTTCTTCCTCTTCGTTGAGCTCCCTGACTTTGGGACTTGCAGCTCCAAAAGCCAAAAAGCCCCAGATAATGCTGTGGATGAAGCCAGGATCCCAGCAGAATGCATGGATCTGACAGAAAGTTGGAAAGCTTTGGAGCTCAGCATCCTCTGCTCACACCAAAAACCCAGATTTTGTGAATCCAGCAAACCCTATTCACAACAAAAAAAAACCCCTGCACTCTCTGATTACACTGAAAACTCAATCCATGGAGCTCAGCATCTCCCACTCATCCCAAAACCCTTCCCAGACCCCACAAGCTCCACTCACACACAAAAAAAACCCCCCAAACTCTGCTCCCCAGAGTCCAGCGTGCTCCACTCACACCAAAAACCCATCCCTTGAGCTCAGCATCCTCCAGTCACACTGAACAACTGCAACACCTGGAAAGCAGAGCATCCACCCCACGGTGCTTCCTCCTTCCTGACCAGCACAGATCTGTCCCCCTCAGGGACAGAGGATTCACTAAATTCACTCCCACTAAAAACCATCAGCCAGCCCTGGAGCTCCCCAGGTTTAGGAGACATCCCTTTCCACACCACCCCCCTCACAGCCATGAGAAAACAATGATTTCCAGGCTCACCCCTCTGCTCTAGCCTTCAACCAGCTGCAGACAGGCCCGTGCATATCCTCTTCCTAATCCTTCATGCTCAATCCCTAGACAGTCCCTGGCTTTTATTATTTTCTGGCAGGAGAGAGCACCACGTTAACCCCCGTGCGCAGGCTGCAGCCTGAGCATCTCTCAGCACATCCCAGCCTGGGCCCAAAATATAAATGAAATGTTCATGTAACAGGAGAACTGGCAGGGGCCAATTGCCCCATTAATATCTTAAACCTTTAATTCTCATTTAACGGCCTGGCCCTGCTAATTCCTTGATACAGTGATGGGCCCAAAGCATTTATTTATTGATAAAGACCATGGGAGACTCTTCCCATGGGGATGGATGTGCTTTCCCGTGAGGGGGTTGGAAGCCAAGGGACAGAGCAGGCAGCAGCATCACTGGTTATTCATCATGACAAACACCCTGCACTCCTCACCTCTGCCAGACCCTTCTCTACTCAGCAGCTTCCTCAGCTTCAGGGATACAAGATAAATTCCTTTCTGGGACACGCTTCGAGGCAAGGAGAACAGAGGAATATTGTCTAAATGCATCCTGGAAGGTCCTGTCCTTCCTGGCACGACGCTGCAAAACTCTCAGGGATCAGAGCTGCACCTGCCCAGGTTCTGGCTGAGGGCGGGGGTTTGCAGGTGTGGGGACAGTGCTGGGGACACAGCAGGTGTGGGCAGGGGCTGCATCCCAGGAGCTCATCCTGCAAGGACACAGCCTGAGATGGGATGGAGATGCTGCAGCCTCTCCAAACGGGAGGAAACAGAGTTCCAGAGGTTTTGGAGGTTTTTGCACCAAGAGGACACAGCCTGAGATGGGATGGAGATGCTGCAGCCTCTCCAAATGGGAGGAAACAGCCTGAGTTCCAAAGGTTTTGGAGGCTTTGAACCAAGAGGAGACGGCCTGAGATGGGATGGAGATGCTGCAGATTCTCTAAATGGAAGAAAACAGAGTTCCCAAGGTTTTGGAGGCTTTGCACCAAGAGGACACAGCTGAGATGGGATGGAGATGCTGCAGATTCTCTCAATGGGAGAAAACAGCCTGAATTCCCAAGGTTTTGGAGGCTTTGAACCAAGAGGA
>JAHLSL010000052.1:2745667-2770450 GCA_025920805.1 Petroica traversi
TGAGCAGAGCTGGAAGCTCAACCCTCAGCCCCAGCCCCAGCCATGTGCAGGAGTTCTCTGGCTGGGCAAAGAGGGAATTCCAAATCCATCCCACCCCAAATCGTGCCTCAGCTCTGCTCCCCACATCAAGTCCCAGCCCTGTGGTGCTGGAGTGCAGTCACCCCTAGGAAACACAAGGCTGGGGAGGATCAGGACCTTCCTGGGGTCAGCAGAGCTGGAAGCTGAACTCTCACCCCCAGCCCCAGCCGAAGGAGGACGAAAGACACACAAAGCACCCCAAAAGCATCATTAACCAGTTGGTGAAGCTTTGTGGGGTGGGAGAAGAGGTGGGACATGGGACACAGCCCAGGGTGCTTAATCCCTGCTGTGCACAGTCAGTAAAGCTCACAACCAGGGCAGCAGGGAGATTTAGGCTTCAAACAGCCCAGGAGAACATCCACAAGTTCAGCCTAACCCCCAGCCATCCTGGCCATGAAATTCTGCAGGAAATGTGTAGGAATAAGCAGAAGCCAGGCTGGGGCAGAGCCACATGCAGTCCCCTCCAGTGACTGGTGCCCCAAATCAGGGACAGCCCCAGTTCCCCCAGCCAAATGCAATTTTGGACAGAGGCAAGGATACAGCACAGCCCAATTCTGGTGTCTGATCTGGGAAGCCTCAAATGAAGCCTGTTGGGGAAGATGAAATAGGAAAGCCTTATAGATATGATTGCCTTACAAAAGATGCTGGAAATATGGAAAGTAGAATCGAAATTGAGATGAAGACAAGGTTTGAGTTGAAGAGTAACTAAGAAACAATGGCAGAGCTGGCTGAAGGGAATCCTCCTTCTGGATAGAACAATGCCCTCTGCCCAGGCAGGTCCAAAGGGCAGAGCAAACCCTGCCTGCCTGGTAGAGATTCCCAAAAGCAGTTTTTTTAAGGTTTAAAATATAACCCTGTATGGGAATGTGATGATTCTTATAGGTTGCATGCAAATATTGTAGAGTTTGTAGCTTATTTCAGATTGGTTAAAGAGAATTAGAATATTCAACAGAGAAGATGATTTATTGTATTGTAAACAACAAATTGCTCTCTTTTTTGCTCTCTCTTTTTGCCTCTTTCTCTCTCTTTCTCTGGCCTGCTCTGAGCTGTGTCTTGCAGCCCAGCAGCATCTGACACCCACGCTCTTTCACAATAAACTCCCATGCTCTAAACCCATCTTGAGAGATCTCTCACTTCTGTTTTACCCCTATAACCAAATTCCACAGAGTTAAATCCTACAGAAGCCACCTCAAAGGAATGGAGGAGGGAGGAATTTCGCCAGACTGAGATCTGCACTTCCACATGAGCTGAAGGAGATTGTGGGGTGCAAACCTGTCACTGGCACCAGCCACAAGGCAGAAAAAGAGAACTCAGGGCTGGCAAGGGGCTTTATCTTCCCATGGGGAGCATGGCACACAAGCAAGACAAAAAGAGGGAAGAGCCCATGAGGATGTTTGGCACCCTACAAGGACCTTCTTGCACTTGGCTCCCTCCGGGTCACCCCAGCACCCATTTTGCCCTTTGGCACTGAGCATCCTGGAAGGGGAGGGCACAGAATCTGCCAGCCCAGAGCTGCTCAGAGCTCCCAGCAGCAGCTCAAGCTGGCTGAGGTGCAGGCAGCCCCAAGCTATGGTGTGTGCAGGAGAAGGAAAGGTTACCCTTGTTAGCTCTGTTTCTTCCTTTGCTCTCAGACATTGCCACGTCCATTTATCTCCAGCTCGAGTTTAAGAGAGGGGAAAGGGGTTTTTTTCCTCTCCTTTATATTAACAACCTTTAAGTTGTTTTTAAAAAGGGATTTTATTTCCTCCAGTTTCTGCTCTGCGTGTGAGGACGTGGTAATGTGCAGCAGCAGGGAGAACACCATGGATGCACAGCTCTTTATGGGCAACAGGTTCACCAGATCAGCTCCAGGACTTGGAGTTTACCTGGGAATGGGAACCTAACATTTGGGAGTGCATCAGAAGAAGTGGATAACCTGTCAGGAGTAAGGAGTAGTATCAGTGTTCCATGGTCCAGGTTTACAAACCCCCTTTTTTTCTCACAGTTTATAAAAAAAAGAAAGAAGAGATCAGTATTCAAAGTAGGTTCTACTGAGGCAAAAAAAAAAAAGCTTGCAGTCTCGCAGGGGGAATACAAACAGCAGAGATCACTCTTGTATTTCCTTTCTGGCCACCTTTCACATCTCATTTGTTTTGTTGCACAAACATTAATGGCACTGCAGGATTAGTTTTTAGAGGAGGAGAGGCAGCTGAGCACCAGGGCTTGCACATCCCTCTCACTGGCCACAGGTTCTGAGCTCTGGGGAAGGGACACCAAAGGGTTTGGTGACCAGCACGAGAGCACAACACAGCAGCAGCCTGTCCCTGTCCCTGTTCAGCTGAGCTCCTGTCCTGCCACCACCTCAAAACACAACAAGGACAACCCCAGGGAATGTCCTGCCAGCTCTCACAGCCACATCCAGGTGCAGGAGATGTAGGCACAGCTCCTGTTTCAGGGGAGGCTGCCCCACACTCCATCCAGAGGTGCCAATCCCAGCAGCCACAGGGATTTCTAACCTGTGGGCAAAGTTTGCTATTCCAGGATAAGACTGGCTCTCCTTTAACCCTGTCCTTTAATTCCACACCAGGGATCCTCGTTAGGGGCAGGAAGCAAAAGGCAGGCACGAGGCCGGGATCCCTCAATGCCCCACAGGGCACTGCTGAGGAACAGGCTGCAAGGTGGCTTGTTTCAATCTCCTGATAGAAAATTGGATTTCTCAGCAGGGCAAGTTCCTTTTCCCCTCCGTCGCAAGGCCGAAAGAAACATTTTTCAATCACAAAAACAAGCCTGGTGACCAATCTGCTTCTAAAAAAGGGATTTTTCACACACGCACACTGAATAAGAGAGGGACTTCGTGCAGCCCCACACTCCACCTGCCTGGGGGATGTTTCTCTGATTTGGTGTCACGGGAAAGCTCTGACACCATGGGAAGCCCACCAGCCATGCAGGGAAGCACTGGGGCCACGCACCCAAAAATGAGATGTGTTTTGAGACAAATCCACTCTCACACAGCAATTCCACTTCCACCTGCCTGGCTCACCTGGGGTGGCAGGTGCCAGCCTGGCTTTTCCCTTGTCCTTAGGCTGAACAAGAGGGTTTGTGGCCTTGCCAAGCAGGGGCAGAGGCTGCTGAATGCTCAGGGCAGCTCTGGGAACAGAGAGGTGTGAGCAGAGAAGCGGCTTTGCGTCCTAAGCACCAGCCGTGCCGAGGTTTAGCAGCACCATTAATTCTCACCCCACCACGCGGGGTCTCAGCACCTTTAATTCCACCCTAATGAAGTTTTAGTAGGGAATTATTTTTATTGATCTGCCCGGAGCAAAGAGCCTGATTTTTTAGACCAGCTCTGTCAGCACCCCCTTTCCCCCACAGCTCTTTTCTTTCCTTGGGGGAGGAAAGAAGACAAAGCAGCTCTGAGCTCCTTTAAAAGGTTGGCAGTCCCAAGCAGTAAGTGGATTACTTTATTGATTTTTAGCAGATCTGGGTTAGTGAGTGCTTAGCACTGCAGAACACATGCACACACAGAGCAACTTCAAGGAAACCCCTCCAGGCCCTTTCCTCAGGCAAATCAAGAGGCAGGTAATTCATTTAGGAGACCACCATGGATTCTGGAGTGTGGAGAAGTTCCAGCCCCTGCACCCAAGCCAGGCTGTGACAGACAGACTCCAGGAGCCAGCCCAGCCTCTCCTAAGCAGCACTGCAGGACCTTACAGAGGCTGCGCACAGGGGAATAATTTTATCCCACTCTGCGCCAGAACCTGGAAAACTGGAAGTTAAATATGGCCACTTTTCCCCTGAACTGGGGAAACCCCAAATATGTTCAAGAATTCCACCAAGCCCAACCCCAAAGGCAAAGGCAGTCTGTGTATATACTGTAGATACAACCAAATAAAAAGGTTGCAACTCTTTATAATCCCACATTCATCTTCCTCCTGCCACTCTGCTCCAGAGTGACAGAATTCCAAGGAAAACCCACTTTCCCATGGGGTGCTGGTGTTGGAGCTGGAGCTCCCTTCACGTGGAGGAGGTGCAGTAAGGGCTGCCAGGCTGAGTGCCCCAGGAGCCAAAATGCCCCTTCTCCTCCCTGCTGGCCTCTGAGGGTGACACAGACACCAGGGGACCTGCTCAGGGCCAAGTTTGGGACTTGAAACTGGATTTCTCCAGGCTAACAAGTGGATTGAGCCAACCCCATCCACCTATTGCAATGCTTGGCATCAACCTGGGACAGGCACAAGTCCCCAAAAGCATCACCCTGGAGATGGAGAGGAAAGGAGCTGCTGCACCAGCCCTTCCCCATCCATCCCTGCCCTTCCTCATGCCCAGCAATAACCACAGACACCCAGCTAATGAAATTAATCCCTGGAGCTAATGCAATTACCAGCAGCAGCACCTTCAAACAGCAGCACCCCGAATGCACCTGCAGCAGCACAACCTGCCCTCCTCCTCCTCCTCCTCCTCCTCCTCCTCCTCCTCCTCCTCCCCAGGCTTTCCCTCTCTCTCCCTGATCCCTTCAGCTGCCACCAGCCTGGGTGCCATCCCCAAAGTGCCAGGGCCACCACCCCAGTGCCAGCTGCTCCAAGGAGGGCACTGCCTACCTTGCAGAAAGTCCCATGCAGGCGGGCACAGCCTCCCAGGGCAGATTTTAAGCAGCCCGTTTAAAACCTGGGGGAGCCCTTCAATTAGCAGCGCCCTAATGAGGCCCTCGACACTAATCAGCAGTGTCACCCAATCCTCTTAGGCCAGCCTAAGCACCTCCAGCAGCTTTGCTGGTTGCAGGGCCCAGCTGCCCAATCCTGCAGGGAATTAGCTCCTCCTCAGACAGGCACCAGTGGTGGCACTTGCATATTTTGACAGAGGTGGAGGTAAAGCGCTCACGGGTGTGAAAAATGAGGTTTGGTCTCTTGTTAAAATGTAAAGGTTTAATAAAAGAAAATAAGGGACAAAATAGAGCAAAAGGTCACAACGCCCAGGATGCTGGCACTGAACTAAAAGCACCCCTGCTATGGTGAGAGACTTTCTTTATATGCATTTCTTATTGCATCAGCCTATTGCATATTCATAGATGATTATGCATATTCAGACTTTTTCCCAAACTATTTTCCATGTCCCAGGAACTCGTTAGCCTGGCTCCTCCTTGGGTTCACCTTTTTAGAGCGTGTGTAGTTCTTTTGGAGAGTTCAATATCTCCCTTATCAGCTTCTAACATATGGTTATTGTGGATAGAGATGTCCTGTGGCTGTCACATTCGTGGTTATCTAACTAAGTAGGTGGTTTATTGTAAGTCAGGCACATTTTAACACGGCTCTATCAGTTATTTTTCAAATATATCTAAGTTAGAACGAAGAAAAAAGTATTTGGTAATCATTATGTTTTTATAACAAAAGCTACTTCCATAAGGATTAACATCATATACATGATATCCACTCTGACACTTGTGAAAAGTCAATATTATGATGTGTATTTATTACAAGGAGGAGAGAAACCTGACAAGGCCTCTGCCTCAGCCCAAAAGGCACCTGGGCCAAGCCCAAACTGGAGTTGATGCCTTAGGATTTGCTTTTGTGTTTTTCAGAACATGCACTGCTGAAGTGTTTAACTCCAAAACTCCACAGCCTGTCAGCTGCGTTTTATTCAGACAAAACAATTCCTCTCTAGGCCCAAAACTCGAGGATGCTTTATTGCCTCAGGCCCTGAGAGATGCAAACAGCAGTGAATTGGGAGGGGGAAACTTGGAGTAAATGACTTCATTACCTGAAGCTGTAATTGGAGGATTAACCCCTGATATGTAAATGCACCAAACTTACAACTGTGTGCAAAACTCGAGTCACGATGTCTCTGGGAGGCTTTTGACTGCCCAAGGTGCACCTATTGAAGGCCTTCAATAAATTCCTGCTTTTATTCTCTTAATGTTGTCTATGCTCTGCTTTAGGCAGCCCCACCAAGGCATCAGAGTGGCCAAGCATTGCTAAACCAGCAGAGATATTTCCATGCTGAGGCAGAATTGCCCCTCTCAGCCATTCCCACCAAGCCAAGCTCACCCTCTGGGACTCTCCAAGAGATTTTGGAGCTCCTGGGTGAGGCTGGCAGGTGACCCCAGCTCAGCTCCCTGCTCACATCCTCTTTCTGCCCCAACAATGCACTTCTGAATGTCACCCAGGCAGCAAAAAACAACAGGTCCACTATAGAGCCGAGATATCCTGGGGCAGAAAATCCCTCCCAGCCAGGGAGAGCAGAGTCAATTAGACACTTTTCTGGGGCGTCAAGCTGCCAACAATCCCAGCCTTTGTGAGCAGTGAAGAATCACTGCCTATGTCCTTCCCAGAGGCTGCCCCTGGCCAGAGCAGAAAGGTCAGCGGTGGCAGCGTCATGGAAAAGCAGCAAAGTGTTCCTGGGAAGGTGGGTGCAAAAAAAAAAAGTGGCTGTTTGGGTCCTCTGGGAAAAATAATTCTTTGTCAGAAGTTTCGAGTTGGGCTGGCAAGGGATTGAGGGAGCTGAAATGGGAGGTTTGGGCTGCACCATAAAGAGGTTTGGGTGTGCATTGGAAACTGAAGCAGTGGTTGGAAGCTCAGGGTTTGGGGTTCAGGGCTCCCTGCCTGCTTTCAGACAGGTCACTGCACCTTTTTAGCTTTCCTGGAATAAAGATCAGAGGTAAAAAAGGAGCCACTGTATTCCAGAGTCACCCACCTCTCCCAGTTCAAGGTAAGCACCTTATTTCCCTTGTGAATGGAGCAAGACAGCACAAACTGTGCTGCAAAACCAGAATTCCAGGCTGGATGAGCACTGAATGGAGTGAGGATTTCTGTGTGCAGGTGCAGAAGTCACTCAGATCCAAAAGCAGGTCTTTGGCAAAAGGGCCTTGCTGTGTCCAGGAGAGATTTTTGTTGGGAAAAGAACATTCAGCTCTTAAGTTCACCTTCACAAGTGACTTGGTGTTCAGCAAGGGGTATTCAAAGGACAGGTGAAGAAAAGTTCATTTGATACCTCCTTGATACCACCTTGCAAGCAAAATTCCCACTGAGAGCACCAGAGAACACCCAGGTTGTCATTTAAAGTCCATCTTTAATCCTGCTGTTCCCATGATGTAAAGCTGGGATTTCTGCAAGACACCTGAAAACATCTAAGTTATCTCCCTTCAAAGAAAACTACACTCTGACCAGGATCTCCTCATCTCCTGAAAATAATTTTTAAAAAAAGTTCTTGGAGAAATCTTGAAAGATACAACCCATGCAATTTCCCAGTTTTCCCACAACCATTTTTCAGACAAAACATTGCAGACGTTGTCCAAGTTATTATTGCTTGTAGGGACAAGCACTTTAAAAAATTAAAAAGGCAACCCTCAGTCACAAAAATAATACTGATTTAGAGGCTTCTCTGACTACCTAGAAACAAACTACCTAAGTAAAACTTAGTCCCCATACCTATCTCTACAGAGCTACTGGAAAATTTTCAATACTTTTTTGTTTTTCTTGATCCTGCTCCATTCTTCAATCCCTTTTTGCTGGGGAAACCTGGATTTCTGTGAGCAGACTTGCTGGCAATGACACACAAGGCACCTGCGTGGCTCAGCCCAGGCTGGGGAAAATTTTGTCACAGCAATGACAAAAGGGACACCCCCCACCTGCATCCCCCCCTGGCAGGTGCCACTGCTTTTTGTGCACCTGGGGGGGGCTTTTCTGGCTGCTTTCCTGCTGTGCATCCCCATGTTGGTGCTTTTACATTTCCTCCTGTTTCCAGCAAGGACAAAGCTCCAGAGACAACCTGTCAATCTCCATCACGTCCTGATGCTCTATTTATACCAGGCAGGCAAACGTGGCTCTCCTGGAGCTGGAGGAGGTAGCAGGGGTTGTTTCTGCTTGGACAAGCTCCTTTCTCAGGGGAGGATGGCTGGAGGCATCCAGGAGGAACAGCAGTTCCTTCACACCAGCTCCTTCATGGCTGAGGGCACAGCCGTGGGTCCCCAAGGTCCCAGCCAGGCCCCCAAAAGCCCAAAATGTTGATATCTATCATAAAACATCTAATCCCAGGCCCTTCTGTGTGTCCTGAAGGGCAGAGAGGAGCTCAGCAGGTTCTTTTGGATTCCTAATCCAAAGGAAAGGCCAGAGCTTCAAGGTTGTTCACACTGGATCAGGTGTGAGCAGGTGGCTGCACAATGTCACTTCAGTGCCACTCCAGCTTTCTCTGAATCCCTCCTTTCATGGCTCCAACAAATCCAGATCTGGTCCAGGATAAAGCTTTTCTTGTCAAATTGGCTCCTTTACAATAATTTGAGAAAATCTGAAGAAAGGAGATGGCATTTCTGCCAGATGAGCACTATGGCCAAAGAGCTTTAGATGTGGACCAAGGGCCCAGAAGTCACATCCACAAAATCACCAAGGTGCAGCTCCACTCAGCTCTCCCCAACCAGATGGCTCTGGAGTTTGGTCCCTGCTCCAGGCACTTTCTCTTGCTGCCCCTCTCACAGGATGCCTGGAGCTCCTCAGGAACCAGACATCTCACCTGGATCCCAGCTCCATTTCACTCCTGCAGGTGCCATTGGCACTTTAGCCCCTTTCACAGTGGATTTCTTCCTGGCCATGTGTCCCCTGGGAAATGAAACACCACCAAAACCCAAGTGGTTTCGGGTTGACAGCCTTGAGGTTGTCTCCTCAAGGAGGGAGAGGAAGGTTTCTCAAGGCTTTGCTGCACAAAAATCTCCTGTTCCTGTAATTGGCACAAATTTCCATTGCTCCAAATACTCCAATCCAGCCACCCAGCCCATGCAAGCCCCCAGCTCACACCCATGAAGCCTCTGAGAGATCAGGGAATAAAAACCCCACACCACAACCCCCAGCCAGCAAACCAGAGCCCATCTTTGCCCAGAGATGCAGCCAGGTCCATGCTCTGCCACAGAAATTCCTGTGCAGCCTCTTCACAAACACAGGAAGGCAATTGGAAGAAATGAAGCACAACCCAACAACATGAGGCACAAAATGAGGTATTTAAGATGAGCAAACCTAAAGAATCCTTTCATTAAATAAGGAGAAGGGGGATACAAAGACTTCAGCCCCCATGAAGGTGCCTCAAACCACTCCACTCTCTGTAGTTTGTGTCTGTCCTCTAAGCCATGCAGACACTTGCAGCTCACAGAAAAGCAACAGGTTCATTTTGATATCTTCTCTTTATAGGTACAACCAATTCCAGCCCAGTCTGTTTGACATGAAGAGGACCAAGCCTCCTCTTTGCCTTGCCCACACAGACACACAGCTCTCACCTGTCCTAGCAGCTGTTCTTCCCCCAGGATTCACCTTCCAGAGGCAGCCAAAGGGATTTAAACATCAGGGAAACACTGAGAGGAACCTTTCTCATGGGAGAACATCTTGGCTGAGTTTCATGCTGTGTTTGTGTCCCTTTGCCCCCCTGTGAGGAGGCAGCTGCAGTGAGCATCCCTTTCCTCATCAGTGCCCTCCATTGTCACGTCCTCCTCTCAAAAGCCACATGTTCCCCTGGACCAAATGGGAAACCACTGATATTTAAACCCCCAAAGAAAGGAACAGCCTTGGATCGAGGCAGGGACAGACCACCCCACACAAGACAGCCCAGCAGCAAGGAGCAAGCACGTGAAGAATTTGCAGGGACGTGGAATGACATTTGCTGTCACAGATCTGCTCTTTGCCCCTCAACCCCTTCACTGGAGAGAGAAAGGGAGACAAAAGAGCACCAGCCACACATTTTGGTCCTTTTGAGCTCCTGAGCAGAACAAGCAGAGAAATGGACACACTCAGCTTACTGGCACTGCACTGATGTGCACGGACTTAAATCAGTTTATTAAAGCAAGCCCTGAAGATCAGCTTCTCCACAGAGCTGTCTCCTCTGCCAGCCAGGCATATCCCAGCTGGAAAACCTGGAGCCCAGTCCCTTTCCAGGCCTTAAGTTTTCCAGCCCACTCCCAAAGATGGATAAATTCCCTAGTCCCAGGGTCTGTCCTGATGGTTGCAAACACTGGCACTTCCCATCAGATAATTCCCAAGCACAGTTTGGGAGTCAGCACAGGCCAAGGGATGTTCCCTCTGGGAACTCTGGCCATTTAAGAGCCAAGCCATACCCACACAAATTAGTCTCATTTAATTAACGAGGCTTTTAAATCACACCTATCTACTAAATCTCCTGAAATCCAGGGCAGCAAGGATTCAAGCTCACCATAAACTGTGCAAGGTACAACCCAAGTTTTTCCCTGAATTCTAGCTTTCCAAAAAGGCTGCTCCTTCCCTAAGAAATGGGCTTCCTCAAGGTCCCCACAAGCAGAGCTCAGGCCAGGAAACACATTTCTGTGCCATGCTTTGGCACACATCAGCTCCAGCCTGGGATAACCCAGCAGCAAGGGAAGAGGAGTTCTGATGAGCCCCTGGCTGGGTGAAATGGATGAGATAAAGAATCGAGGGCCTCAGCTGACTCCAGCAGACACACCTGTCTGACAAACAAAACAAAACAATCCCATTTGGAACACCCAAGAGCAGCCTTGGTGCCTTTTCTTGGATGGAAACCAAGCAGTTTTTATGGCCTGGCTCCCAGAACCCCAAGCAAGGAGACCCAAAAGCAGAATCTCAGCCAGCGTTCACCACCTCTTCCAATCCTCCAGGAATCTGCACCTTTCTGTGCATTCCCATCACCTTCAGGAAAGAATCTCCCCAGAACCTCCCCCATGATCTGCAGCCCTCCTTGGAGGAGAGCCTTGCTTGTGTCTCTGCTGAGCACCTTGCCTGGGAGCAGCCACATTCCTGGCCTTTGCAACGAGTCAGCAGCAAGAAAAAGGTCATTTACATCCCTCACCACCTGTGTGGCAGGAGTGGCCTGGCAGGAACAGCCAGATGTGCTCTGCAGGGATGTCTGTGCAGATATCATCACAGCTTTGGGGGCAGCCTGTGCTGGACCCACAGGGTTATCAGGGATGGGAGATGCTGAGCAGCTCAGGGCTGGGGGAAGGCCGCTCAAACACACTTTTCTGGAAGCATCCATCATTTTCAGCATGGATGGAGCTTTTGCCTCTCTTTTTACACCCAGGACAAGCCCTCACCCAGCCCACACAGAGGGCAAACACCACGAAACAAACAAACAAATCCACAGCCCCAGCCTCAAACCCCAGCATCCTTTTCCCAGCCCGCTGAGGGAGGCAGGGAGGACGCTTGACATGAGATGTGATGTGACCACTCCCTGGCATCCCACGGAAGGGCTCCCCATCCATCCCCTGCTGAGCAAGGCACAGCCACCCTCGGGGCACGAGTGGCCCTGTGCGTGCAGCCGGTGACGGGGTGGCTCCCCAGCCAGCACATCAGCCCTCCCCAGGGGCTGGGGCTCTGCACGAGAGCCCTGTCAGGCCCAGGGAGCAGCACAGCAACAGGGCCGAGCTCTTCCCAGCTCCTCCTCAGCACTGGGGTCAGCAGCACTCAACGTGTTCCATGTGGGGTTAAGCCTAAGCAGGGTGGGACCAGGAATCTGGTGGTTTGCCAGGGGGACAGTCCATGAATGCACCCCAGGACTGAGTGTTTCACCACCCAAAAGCATTCACGAGCTCCAGGGTCACTCTTGGTTTCTCTGGAGCAGGTGTCAGGCTCTCTGCAAGCTGCCACCACCCCAAAATGCAACCCCAAAGCCTGGCCTGAAAAGCTGCCCCGAGCGCCCCGCTGTCCCCTCCTTGGCCCCGTGTATGCCTTTAACAGTTTGCTGGGCTACCCGTTGCAACTAAAATAACAAAGCTACAAAAGAAGAGGGCGAACAGACGCGATATTCTGCAGCAATTAGGGCCAAACAGGGGAGCAGGGAGCAGGGAATGAATGGACAATGGGGAGGGCAAGGGACAGGCTGGGCACGAACTGTCCTCAAGAGGCCGGGTCCGAGCCAGGGAGCAGCGAGCTGGACGTAAGGAAAGCAGGGAGATGAAAAGGGTTATTTAAACAAGCTCGGGGCAGTCCCCACAGGGCCTCCCTGCCCGCTTGGCTTCACCACAGAGTGGCCAGGGAAGAGCAGCTCCTGCTTTTCCCCCCCTTCTCCCAGCCCTTTCAGGTGGCGGGGGGACGCTGGCAAGCTGTGGTGGGCTCTGCTTAGAAAGGAAGGAATCCATTAATCTCTCTGGTAATTACTGCCACATATGGATTTGCACAATTACACTTCGTTAATTGGTTATTACGGGCGAGCCCGGGCTGATTGGGCAGAACGGCTGGGATTTAACCCCGTCGCTGCCAGCCTTCCTCCCAAAACAGGGCTGTGTCCTCCTGGATCCCTGCTGGCTCCTGTGCAAAGGACCAGCAAACACAGCTCTGAGCACCTAGAAAAGACAACTTTGCTCTCTCGTGCCTTCCTTTCCACCAGGGATCCCGAAAAAATGGGCTTCCACCTCGAAACAGCCCAGCTCCCCAGGCAGCTTCATCGGCTCTGGGTTTGCAGCAGACGCACCAAGGGCTCCCCAGGGTGCTGAGGGATGGCAGACTGAGGTTTTGTTTGTTTTTAGAAGGAGACTGAGGTTCCTTGTGCACTCCGGCTTTGTGCCCTCAAGCCCAGCAGGGCTGGTGCCAAGGACAGAAGAATCCACCCCTGAGTCTGTCTCAGCCTCTGAACTCAGCTTCTCCTGCAGGATTTGCAGTGTAATGCTTTCCTTCCTCCAAACTCTGGAAACAGAGGTTTTACTCTAATAACAAATGCATAGATAACCAGAGGAATATAAGCTATAACCAAAAAAAAAGCCAGATAAAATTCCTGACAGCATAGAGTTTCTGCCAGTAGGGAGTGGAGGCAGCGTGGCCTCCCCACAAGGCAGCTGTCACCTCCACCACCCCTCACAGGTAATGGACCATCCAAAAGCTGGCCCCAAAAATGTGTTGTTCAGCATCCAGCAATGTTTCTGGGAGGAGAAAGCTCAGAAGAGGCAGGCCAAGGTGAGAGCAATTTCTGCCAGAACTGCACCAAAGGCCTCCTGTCAAAAAAAACTGCAAGAAGAAAAGGAAAGAAGAGCTTTGTAAAAACCCCACAGGGCAGAAGGGCTCATCTGGTGAGAGAGCTGTGCTCAGCAGCCACCAAGGACAGAGCAGGCATTGACATCCTGGTTCTCCAGAG
This sequence comes from Petroica traversi, assembly GCA_025920805.1. Classification (NCBI taxonomy): domain Eukaryota; kingdom Metazoa; phylum Chordata; class Aves; order Passeriformes; family Petroicidae; genus Petroica; species Petroica traversi. The sequence continues at coordinate 2,758,805 of JAHLSL010000052.1, forward strand.
CTGCTGCACTGCCCCGTGGCCATGGGAGAGGGCACAGAGGATCCCACTCCAGACAGCTCCTGTCCCTCCCTTTCCCCAGAGCAGCCCAGTGAGGCAGTGTTTTCTGGATATTGCCCAGGCAAGGCACTTTCAGAGCCAGGCATCACACCAGGCACATGGTGAAGGTTTTCAGCTCAGCTGCTGAGTTCCCCCAGCCAGGGGGGAAACCAAAATCACAGCAAGATGGGAGAAATCTAATTCTAAATCACCCTCTAGCCTCATGCTGTGGGTGAAAAAAGTCCTTGCAGAAAGTACCTGCAACAAGCACATTCCCCCCCCTTTCCTCCACTGCTGTCACTGCCTGCTACAACACTCTAGGCCTGGCCTATGAGTAACCCCCTCATTAGCTAATTAAAGTGCTTTTACTCTTCCCTCTCCACCACAAGGAGTAGCTGAGCAAAAGAAGTTTTCTCCCTCAGAGTGATGCCTTTTTCCTGGTGTTATGAAAATGCAGCCAGATACGGTTAAAGGGGTTGGGGTCTTTCCCTCAGTATTTGAATCAGGATCCTGTTTGGTGCATCCACTTCCCCCAGGTGCCAGCGTGGCAAATGCACCCCCATCAATCACACACACCAGTTCTAGACTTTACACAGCACAGATCCAACAAGGGAGCCCAATACTGGGGCTGGGCTGGGCTCAGCTCGAGTTTCCAGAATCCTCCTGTCAGGAGACCTTGGGTTCCTGAGCCAGTGGGAATGTTTGGTGTCCCTGGCTCTGCAGCTCTGGGCTGTTCAGTCTCAGGCCTGCAGAACACTTACAAACACTGAGCACTAAACTAAGTAAAAGGTTACAAGTGTGCATGCTGCTGATACTTGTGGATACACAGAACTGTGTAAAAGGGATATAAAAGAAAAGACAAAAATCATTCCGGCATCAAGAGGTCACTGGTGTCACACGAAAAGTTCCTGTTGTTGCAGCCCCCTGTGCTTTCCCAGCTCCCTGGCTGCACAGGGACATTTTTACCTCGTGCAAAAGCCAGCTCCAAGCTGGCTGTCTGAAGGGGACCAGGCACAGGCAGCATCTCCCAGCTCCCTGTCGGTGTTTTGGGCTGTGCGTGCGCTTGTCTGCGGGAAAAGGAAAGGCAGCCCAGCCCAGGAAAGGTTGCAGACCTCTCCCCTAAACCAAGAGCCTCTGCAGCGTTCAGAATGAATCTTCAGAGCTGTCAGAAGGAGAGACGGAGCAGAAGCTGCGAGTGGGCTCAGAAAGGTCAGCTGGGAAAAGTCAGGATGGGAAGGATGCTGCTTAATTGACAGGTGCAGAGTGGAAGGGGCAGCCTGTGAGCTCCTGGTTTGGCCAGACCTCATCTCTGAGCTCTGCTGGCTGCAGACAAATCTTCTGTGCAAGAGTCTGGGGTCTAAGCCTGAAACTGGGGCTGCACCAAACAGGGATCTTGTGCAGCTTTCTTTCATCCTTGGGGGTGAAATTCGGCTGGTGGGGTGAGAGCCTTCGTGGCTCTCATGGCACTTTTTTAAAACTCAGGGACAAGAATATAATTTTCTCCCTGTCCTTCACTTCCACATCTGCCCAGCCCAGGTGGGTTTTGATTCCCAGAGTTTAGAAAGGGTGCAAAGGTTACTTTGCATCTGACTGGATCAATTCCAGCGTTGTGCCAGTGATATATAGGAACCAGGCACATAGTGTGCCTGCTGATGCTAATTAAACTTGGTATTGATAAGGATTTATGACATATTTACTAATAAAGCAGCTAGTTTGTATTTTATGTGACTTGGAAATATATAAAGGCAAGTAAATGTACTCATTTTGGTCAGAATATTGATACACACGTATTGCAAAAAGCCCATATGCAGCAGAGGTGGGGAAACACATTGAATAAGGTCAAAACCCAAACCAGGTTCAAAGGGATCTGAAATTAATTAAGACAGTTTGCCAGTGGAATTCTCTCTCTTTCTGTCCATACACACACATATTTAATATATTTGACAAAATCAATGTTTATCTAGGGAGACGTTCAGTTTTTAGTGAACCATCACTTTGTTAAAGGTATTATTCTCTTAGAAAACTCTTGACTAACTCTACAAGTAACTTCCACCTGTTCTTTTTTAACCTTTATGAGCTGATCACCAGAACTCCTTTAGTATAAGCTATCAATAAATACAGTAACCCCCTCCACACCCTGAAAGCTTTTCTTTTCCTCTGCTGCAGAAGGAAAACACAGACTCACAGTTCTGGAAGAAACACAGAGGAACACAAGCTCAGCTTACCCATCTCCCTGCCCCAAATCTGAGACCTTCAAGGACAGAGCTGCCACCTCCTTCCCCAGCCCATCTGTCCCATCACACCTCCACCATTCCTAGTTAAATCTCTTTTCCCAGTGCCTGGACTCCTCTGCAGTGCAGCGCAGTGTTAGGAGGCTTTCTTTCCCAAATTAAAACTCCAAAAATCTCCATCCAGCTGGCACTGATGGCTAAAAGAGCAACGTGCCCACAAGGCTGGGCACACCCCACAGCCCTTGGCAGTGCTCACAGGGGTGTCCCAGCCCACAGCTGAGCCCGGGCTCAGGGCAGGACTTACAGAAGTGAGGGAAGGATGCCGTGTCCAGGGGGAAAGGAGCCTGCGTGCCCGGCTGCATTTCCAACCTGCGTCCTGTCTCAGCACACCCAACCATCCAGGGAGGTTTGGGATCAGCTCCCTCTGGGCTGTTGGAGAAAGAGAGGAGTGTTTACACATTACAGAGCAGCATCTTCACAATCTCGTCCCGAGTTACAAATTTACCTCCCAGACCTTGACCGGGGCTGGGGTTTCCTGTGTTTGCTCTTTCGGGCTCCTGTCTCTTTGGAAAGAGGGAGATGTTGCAATGCCAGGGGGAGGGCTGGGCTGCCTGGGAAAGGCCCTGCCACACCAAGGACTCGGTCTGCAGCAGCTCTGCTGAGAAAGTGTCCCCTGGAAGCCACTTCTCTTCTAATCCCAGCTCCTAAAGGGACAAAACCAAGCCAACAACTGCCGTCCATACGGTCGGAGCATCTGTCTCCGTTCTGCTTTCCTCCTACTCTCTGCCAGTTGGATTTTTTTTCCCTCATCTGCACCAAATCTGTCTGGTAACAAGCATCAGGAAGGTGGCAGTGTCAGCCACATCCCCACTGGACTCCCATGGAGACCAAGCAGAGCTGGTTTTGCCTCACCAGAGCTGTCTGAGGAAGGTGTGAAGGCAGCAATGTTCTGTACTCATTCCTGGGCAGTGTCCCTGGCTCTTGCAGGTGACCTGGAGAGACCCTTGTCTGCAGAAGGCTTTCAGAAAACAACCAGCCTGTGCTGTTGATGTCTTTTTCCTGGTGTTATAAAAGAAGGTAGACACAGTTAGAGGGGTTGGGGTTTTTACCTTAGAATTTTAATCAGGATTTTGTTGGATGTATCCACTTCACCCAGGTGACAGCATGGTAAAATGTACACCCACTGTCAATCACACACACCAGTTATAGACTTTAGACATTAGTATATCTAACAAGGGAGTCTAATAGGGGCTGGGGTGGGCTAACCTATAGTTTACAGAATCTGTCCTGCTAGGAGACCTTGGTTTCCTGAGATATGAGAATTTTTGGTCTCCCTGGTTCTGCACTTCTAGGGTGTTTAGTTTTAGGGTCTGTAGAACACTTACAAAATACTAAGTACTAAACTAAGTAAAAGGTTGTCAGTATGTATACTGTTACTTGTGGATACACAGAACTGTGTAAAAGGGATATAAAAGAAAAGACAAAAATCATTCCGGTATCATTGTGACCGGTTTTTCTGGGGCTGAAGTTGGAGCCCCTGGCTTTGTTCCTGAGCTCGCTTATCTCTGTTACATTCTCCAGCCATGCACAGGCATCTTCCCTCGCCTTTGGATTTTGCCAGTGCTGGTGGAGAAGAGCTACAGGCAAACAACATTCCTCTCCCCTGTCTGAACTGATCATCTTGGTATCTCATCTCCTCCGTGCTGCCCTCCAGGCTGTGTCAACACTGCCGGGGTTGAGAAGGGCAGGATTGCTCTGCCTCCACTGCCCCATCCTGTACCCTGTGTGCTGCCCAGCACAACTGCACCAAAAATCCCCCTGGGGTGAGAGTCACACCTGCAAGGGGGTTTGAACCACCTCTCTCAAGATTTCTCCAGGTTTACAGCAGCAAAACATGCGGGTCCCAAAGCACAGAGTGGTCTCAAGACATCACCCTCCAGAGACCGGGAGAATTTGGAGCCTTTGCACGGCTGAGATCAGCAGCCAGAGCACTGCCAAAGCCAAGCTGGGCCACACAGCCCCTTCCACATCAGTGCCAAGTGCCAGGACATCTCCTGCAGGGAGTCCAGGCATGCAGAGCTGGCAAGGGTGCCAGATCGCTGCTTTGGTTCTGCTGGCGTTTTCAGGAAATTCCTAATCTCAAACTGCAGCAAATTCCTCAAATTCAAGTTCTCGTGGAGCTGAAACCCTACAGGGAAGCCTGGATTGAAGCCAGGAGGTGAGAAAAGAGGCTCCTCTTTAGGAACCACGGAAATCTCGTGTGCACAAGTGTTGCTCTTCTTATGTCCTTGGATCCAAACACCTTCTTTTCTTCCTTTATTTTATTTTTACCCAGGAAGGGCTGCCCAGCAGTCGCACCACTACTCAGGGACTCCAGATCCCCTCAGACCTGCCAGTGACCTTTCAGACCCTCTCAAGTTTGCCTCCCAGTGCCCACAAACAGCAAGATTTTCTGTGCCCTGACCTGTGGTGCTCGGATCCCTCTTTCCCATCCCTTTCCCTTTCTCCTAAAATACAACAGCAGCTGCCAGAGCGTGGAGCCACTCCAGAAATGAATCTCCAGTGTGACATGGCCCAGCTTTCATGACACAACAGGAGCCATAAGAAAAGCTGCAAAACAAGGCTCTCTCAAAATCTTAAATTTCCACTCCAGCCACTTTGTGTGGCCACGAGCAGGAGCAGCAGGACATGAAACTCTCCAGGCACACAAAAGAGCTGAATCAATGTCCTGTTGATACAGTCCAGCCAAACAAACTGATGGTGGGGTTTTTGTGTGTGAGGGAAGGATTTGCAGTGGTACCAAAGGAATTATTTCAGCCCCGTGGTGACAATGCCCGCCTGCTTCCTTATTATATTTTATTGATCTTGCCCTAAATACATGTGGCTGGAGGAAATGATGCATAAATTACTAACAAGTTAATTTCTTGCTCCGACACAGACTCACAACAGCCCTTTGAAGGGGAACCAGGGAAGACAATGTGTGAAAGGATAAAGGCAATGAGACAAGCTTGGATGTAATAATCCCATGTGAATGATTATTGCTGCAACTAATGTAATCTAATAATGAAGAATTTACACCAGATGTCCCCCGGAATATGCCAGGCAGGCTTGGGATTCAGCAGTGGATCCATTTCTAAGGAAACCTTGTTAGGAGAGGGAAAAAAAATGCTGCTGCCTGTTCATCAAATGACAGGTTGTGGACCTTTATTATTGATTATTTATTTATTATTATAAATATATATTATTATAAATTATTTTTTATTTAGAGTTATAGCAATAACCTGCCTTGCAAAGCTTCCTGGAAAGGTCTGATTGTCCATTTGTGTTCAGGTGAAATTTAAGGGATGGGGTTTGGCTTATAAAGCTTCTAACAGTTTAGGAGTCAGGGCTGACACCAGAATCTCCCTTGTCACTCCCTGGAACTCAGAGGGAGCTTCTGGGACATCAGTCTCCAGGAGAGGTGAATAAAGAATGGAGAATGACTTCTTTTTATTTATTTTGAGCTTGAATCCCTTCAGCTCTCTCAAGTACATCCTTAAAACAGTGCTCCATCCCTGTTTTGGACATCCCTACCAGCTGGGCACTGATTTCCATGGCATGTTTGGCCAACAGCCAAACCAGAGACCCAACACTTCCTCTTCAGTCAAAAACCACCCTGAGCTAAGTGTAAATCCAGGCACAAACCACACTTTTTTTCCTCTCCCTCCTCACCTTCTGCTGCTCATTCATCACCTCTTTGAAGGTATTTTTTACAGGTATTCCAAACACCTCTTCCAGCTGCACTTTGGGGGTTGAACTGCTCATAAGTCCTCTTCAGTAACCACAATTATTTAAGTAGCTCTGTGGGATGAGGCGGGGAAGGGAAGCTCCAGCAAGATCCAGATCCACTAAAACACAAACCACCACGTTAAACTTGAAAGATTTGTTTAAGCCCCCATTAACTTAATTGGGACTTAACATCTCATTCACTGGTGGCTCCTGCAGGAGACCAGGAGATCCCTGCAGTGAACACCAGTGACAGCAGCACTGAGATGTGGGGGACTGTGAGCACAACGTGATTTTGTCCAAATTGCACCCCCTGAGCTTCTCCTGTGACCCTCCTGTGCCAGGTAGCTGGGTAGAGGAGGCTGCTTGTCTGTTGAGATCTGTTTTACAGGGACTGAGTGCTGCTCCTCTGGCAGGCACACAGCTGCTCCAAAGCTGCAATGACACAAACAGAGCTGCATTTAGCACTGGCAAACCCTGATTTTTTTGCCAGTTTTATGTGTCAGGCATCGCCCTGCCTAGAAGAGACTTGCAAGCAGGAGCAAAGATCAGGCCTAATTTTAGTAAGCTTTTAGGCTCTGCATCCCCTGGCTGGGCTGGCTTTGATGAAACACATTCATAGGATGAAAGCAAGCAAAAAACCCAGCTGGCACCTGCTGGGAGGGCGGGGAGAGAGAATCTGGCAGACAGGAGGTTCCTACAGAGATTGCCAACACTACTACACGTCTGTTTTGCTTTTTTTTTGGGCAGCACAGTGAATCCAAAGGTGATAAACATTTGGCTTGGCCAGCCAGAGAAGATGTGTCCACATCAAACACTGCTCTCCTCTCTCACTGGCATCTCAAGGCTGCTCCTTCTGCTGTGCTTCACAGCTCCAGCCCTCGAGTTTCAGCGAGGGTTGAGGCTCTGCTGGAGTGAAACACATCAGTGGGAATAGCTGCTCCCTCACAAAGCTGGCTGGGCTGCTCCACACCAGACATCTGGACAGGCAATTTCACATTTCAGCTCGCAGCACAACACAGGGATTGTTGTTGGAGGTATCTTTGAACCTCGGGAAATTCAGTTATCTGTAGTATTTTTAGGACAGCAGCTTTGTTTACAACTCGGTGTCACAGAAAGACAAATGTTTAACCAAACCAGGAGTGACTTTGTTCTCCAAATCCTTTCAGTGAGGAAGAGTGACTCTAAAGTGAGAAAAACCTTGCTGTCATCTGAGCAACAAAAGAGGTTACTAAAGATTCTGGACTGCCCTTTCTCTCTGGGTCTGAAGCCAGGAGGAAAGCTCCACAGCCCAGCTGTGCTCTTTCACCAAAGGGCATTTTGTGCTCTCCTTGCACCAGTTTCTCTCTGTAAATACCCAGTGGTTTCACTGTGCCATGGAACATGCAGGTGAGCTGGCTCAATGCATTCAGAGTGACTCAGAGCCCTGCAGCAGCAATCAGGCCACCTCCTCTGACAGAGGGCAGGCAGAAAAACCACACACCCAGGCTGTGACAACCTTGGTGAGCATCCCAAACCCATTCCTTGCCCCAAATCCCTCTCCAGAGAAGCCCCCAGCACCTCGTTGGAGGGGTGGGCTGGGGAGAAGCTGCACCCTGGGCCCACCAGCTGGGTTTTAGGGCCCCCCTCAGGAGATGGAAAGGGTTGAGGAGGGAATTTCTGTGTCTGCTCTGTGTCACAGGGAATGGTGCTTTGGCTGCACAGGAAACCACGCTAGGAAACCACACAGACCTTCATGGAAGCTACAGCAATTAGGTTAATTAAGAGCTGGGGCAGGTCCATATGTTTTCTGATCTGCTGGGGGTTTTTTTTAGCTCCCCTACTGCACCTGTTCCCACAGCATCCAAACACCCTGAAGGCTTAGGTTTTTCCTGCTGGAGACGTGGGACAGAAGGATGGCTGGCCCAGATCACAGCAAAGGCATCTCTGAGCTCCCATCCAGCAGCAGAAAGAGAAGGCAGGAGGGTAAGAACAGGACACAGGTCCTATTTTCCTTGGTACAGGTCCTCTTCTCTCCTCTGAGGAGCTCAGTATTATTCAGTCTGAACTGAGCTGCCTGGAGGTATTTAAAAAACTTGCAGGTGTGGCACTTTGGGATGTGGTTTAGTGGGATTTGGCACCCAAAGCAGTGAATATCCTTGTTTTGGAACAACCTTTCAGACAGTGGGAGCCACCCAGGTTCCTGTCAGAGAGCCCTGCTTATTGCCCAGGTGCACAGCACCAGCTCCCACCTGGTTTGAAGTAGAAAACTGCTCAGGGTCCTTCAAATCCTATTTTCTAGGATCCTCTGACAAGTTCTTTCCTCGGGTGAAAGCTCAAGGAGAAATCTGCTCTTCAGGGCTAATTTTGCTCATTGAAAAATCCGGGGGAGCCCATGCTCCTAAAATTCCTCCAGATGATTCATCCTTGCACAGGGCATTTCTCTAAGGAAGAATCACTTTCTAGAGCTTCATGGGAGTAGAGTACCTGCTTTTTGCAACCATCTCCATTTCCTCCATGCAGGAACATGAAAAAAGTGCTTTTAAACTCTCTGGAGCCTCCATCACCCATTTTTTGCCTGACCTGCAAGACTTTCTCCCACTTAGGAGGTGGGGAAGGATGTGGAGAGGGTTCATTGACCATTTAATGGGCTGAGAACCAAAATGTGCCCCGTGTGCATGCAAAAAAAAAAAAAAAACAGGAAGGTAAAAACTGGCAAAGTAAAAACTTTGACTGATCATTGTGAGTGTGAATGTGATGTGTTATTAGCTTGTCTGGCAGCATTTGAAACACTTTTGTCAGCGACTGAAGGAACCACTTCTGAATTTAATGCAGCCAACCTGGACAAATAGCAGTCTGGAGAAAATGGGGATCTGTGTGTGATTTCTTTTCAGCAGTTATGTGACTTCCAGAAGCCCAACACTTGTAAGAAGTTGCAGCTGCTTTGCAAGATACTTTGCAAATTTTAAAAATGCAGATTTTAAACTCAGTTGGAGGAAAGGCACAGGTTAGAAGACAGAATAGAAGAATCCCTGCTGCACCTGGTTTTTTCCAGGGGTTGCATTGATCAAAAGTGATCTGCTGTGAAATAGCAGAGATCTCCTCCATTCTCTGACAGTGACCCAGCAGTTCCTAATTTACCTGCAGAGCTTCCCTCTGCTGCCTTCAGCAGAAACACAGTGAGGGACTGGAGAGGGCCCTTTCTCTCTGTCTCAGGATAGGACTTTCCAGGACACGGGATATCTTGGTTTTTCACGTGATGCAGCATTCCACCATGTCTGATTTCCACCTTATCTGGATTGTTTGCACTGACACGAGGTTGAGGTAAAGCAGGGACGTGGCTTTTTTCATGCTGTGTGGGCTGTGCTGCATTTTCCCCTTGGTTTGGGCCAGGCTGAACTTGATTTCCCAAGACCCCAAAGTGAATGCATCCAGCCTGACTGCAGCCCCTCCTTTCCCAGAACCCATCCTGTGGAACAAACCCTGAACAAAGTGCTTCCTACCCTGCCTTTAACCCTTTTCTTTCCACCCAAGTGCTCCAGAAGGCTTGAATTCAGCGTGATTCCCTCATCCTGCCCACTCAGAGCCTGTCAAAAGCCAGAAATGACAGCACTGGAGTGCCAGAAGTGAGCAAGTCACCTGCAATTTCACACCTGCCATGGCTGCTTTCGTGGCAGCTGGCGAGGCGAGAAGTTGATGAAGGTCCCACTTGGCCTGGGCTGAAAGTCAAAGCAACTGTTGGGCTTTTCAGGGAATGTCCTTCCCTGAAGTAGGAAGGCAGGTAGAAAACCTGCTGGCAGCTGCCCGGGGGCATCTGCTGCCTTTAGGAGGCATTTGTGCTTTTTGCACGCTGTCCTGTTCTTGGCAGCAGCTTTTTTTTTTTCTTTTTTGAGCTGGAAAAAGCATTGGCCACTCATCAGCTGTGGAAACACTTTCTGGGCTGCAGATTTCTTTCTGTGGAGCCACGGCTGAATTGTATTGGCCAAGTCTGTGTCCCTTCTAAGTGAGATTTAATAGTGCCTGGTGGGTAGCAAAAACATCCAGCAGGTTTTGGCTGCCCAGTCAAATCTAAGCTGCAGTTTTGATTGTTTCTTCCTACAGGTGTGCAGGGGAGAGGCCATAAACCAGGCTGGGGAGCTCCATAGGACAACTGTGCAAATGCTGTGGCAGGCTGGGCTCTCATACTTGATTCTCTGCCTTTTACCAAATTCCTGTTGCCCAGTTCCAACAGGAGCCTGTCCTGCCTAGGAGACTCTGATGTGAGTCATGGTTCCCAGGGAGCAGCAAACTTCTCTGTCCTTGACCAAGAATTTGCTCCTCTAGGTCTTTGGGCTGCAAACCCCTTGTCCTGGTTTAGGGTTAGGGTCTCTCTGTCTTTCTGGGACCAACTTAAAGCTGCAGAACTTAATGTCCAGCATAAGCAAGAGGACGATTGGGGATACAAACAGGTCATATGGCCAACCCAGGACACCCCTCACCAAACACCCACCAGCAGCAGCCACACAAGAGCAGCACGCTCAAGCCAAAGGAAAAGGAGCCTCTGCAAGAACCAGAGGAATCCAAACAGCAGCACAGCTCAGGACAGAAACCAGACTCACAGAGGCCCAAGAATGTAGCATTGCACAGACACTGTGCTGTGCAGTCTGGCCTCCTGGCCCTAATATCCTCTGACAGCTCCCAGAGCAGGAGCTGAGCAGGTTTCAGCGATTGGATCACGACACCAACTCCTGCAGGAGCTGCTGCTCCACAGTCCCCTCTGCCAGGCCTCAGCACAGCACGCAAGGAGTTGCAAGGATGTGCAGCCTCCAGAGTTTGGGGCAGGGATTCATTTTCAAAGGAAAAATACTGGCCAAATTCTGGGTTCAAAACTGGAGTTTTGGAAGGCAACTTCTGGTAAATGACTGCGTGTTTGGTTTGAAAATAGAAGGCACAAACCCAATCTGTGTCTTAAAATGTCCATGTCACCAAAGCCCACAGAAACACCCACCCCAAATTAAGCCTATTCGAGAGTTTTAGTGGAATTTTGTTCCTGTCACACTGCAGAAGTGAAAAAGCTGAAGCCACCCCGGGGAGCTGGGCTCATCAGGAATGTGTTAAGTTACGCCCCGAACTCCGTCCCCTTGCCAAGCAGCAAACACACAGAGCTGTGAAAGGACATGTGTGCCTCCCAGTTAATGTCACCTTCACAGCTTCCATAGGTCACAGCACAAGCAGACACCAAAAAAAAGATGCCAGGCAGAACACAGATCCCGTTCTGAACAATGCCATGGGCCCAGGGAGAGATGAGGAATTTAAGGGAAGCGGAACAACAGGAAATAAGGAAAGTCCCTCCAGCAAAGATCTTGTGGCCCATCAGTGGCTGCTCAGCACTGCACACACACAGGAGTGACACAATGGAGTGACTAAAGGCCTGCCTGGCAGCCAGCATTCCCATGGCCATTGTTGCCAGCACAGGATAGCAAACAAGAGCTGTGTTCCCAGGCACTGGCAGAGACACTGCAAATAAAATGACTTCCTGAAGCTCCTCAAGGCCTGGACACACCATGCCATCATAACTGGTAAATCATATCCTGAGGCAGGAAAAACTGTGCCAGGAGGGGATAAAGAATCAACCTGGATGAGCACAGGCTGGTTT
>JAHLSL010000052.1:2775017-2787628 GCA_025920805.1 Petroica traversi
ACAGGTCACAGCTGAAAGGCACAAGAGGCAGCACAGAGCTTAGCTTGCAACAAACCATAAAAAGTTCTTTTCTTTTCTGAAACTTAGCAACACAACCACTAAACAGGAGCTTTAGAAAGGGGTCTACTATGCCACCATCTCAGAAAGCAGACAGAAGGGGAAATATCTCAGTATGGCAAACTGGTTGTTAAGGCAAGACTGTTAATTCAATTTCAGCTCATCACAGCAGCTATGTACAATCCAGAATGTCCCTATTTTGACTGCTGATGCTCAAAGCTTTTATTTGCTTAGAAAAGTAGCTCACTCTAAGCAAAACACGTCAGAAAATGAGTGTCAGGAGTAAGTGGCCTGCTTTGAGCAGACTCACAGCGAGGGCATCTCAATTCCCTGTTCCCACTTAAGAGTTGGAAAAGTCTTTTCCTATAAGGAACGAGGCTGGAACATTCATCCTACTCATTTCACCCCCTCAGGAACAGAGACCTGTGTGCTGAAATGAAACAGCACCTACACCAGATAAAGAGTTACAAAGAAATTGGCCAAACTTCCTTTTGTAGCCACTGCCAGAGCAGCCCCAAGGTTTACACAATGCAGAAAGCTCACCTTTGCATGCTGCAAGGGGGGCAGACCAGACCCCAGAAGGGGTGCAGTGAACAGATTCCTGTGCAGTCAGCTCATAGCCCTCCTCACACTGAACTGTGCAGGACGAGTTGTAGCTGAAGTCCCCCAGTGGATGGTGGCACTCGAGGCTCCCATGATCAGGTTTCTTTAGTGGATCACAACTCACAACTTCAAAGAAGCACAGAAGGCACACAGTCAGTCTCTCTGGCTGAGCAGGTAAGCCAAGAAGCTAAAATGAACACTAGTTAGCACGAGTTGCTCAAAAAGCAGGATAAAATAATCTTACCCAACTCGCACTCAGGCCCATGGAACCCAGGGTTGCACTGGCAGCTGTGATTGTTGATAGTCTCTACACACTCTCCCCTGCCACTGCAGAGAGATGGGTTGCAAGAAGCTGGAAAAAAAAATACAGCAAATTATGAAGTAATCAACAACAGCCACTAATGAAACCTCGCTAGCACTTTGTTTCTCTCTCTGACAACTTTGTACAGCAAAAGAAAAGCAGAGGGTTTGGTGCTTAGGATTATCCTGTCCTTTCCCAGAAGAATTTCTGAAATGCACACCTTGTACAGACTAGCTCACAGTGAAAGGATTCTGCTGGCTGCAAACTCCAAGCTCTCTTTTTTAGATGAAGCTGAACATCTCATCCCAGCCACCACCTCATGTCCCCATGGACACCCTGGAATGACATTTATCACACCATACCTGTGTAGCACAAGGCGACCTTCTTTTTCTCACACTGCTCATCATTCCATTTGCCATCATCCTTCCCTCTTTTGATGTAGATCTCCACGCAGTCCTCGTTGTTCCCTTTGCCATTTGGCTCACCTGAAGCCCAGTTTCTTGCTTCTTCTGTGAGTTCTTTGTTAGTTCCAGTCCAGGTCCATACACCATTAACTTTTCTGATTCCTATCCAGTAGTAACCCGGATTGTAGGGTAAGAAGGTGTTGAGGTGCCTGATTTCATCCTTGTTCTGGATGGCAACCAGGTTGGTGTATTTTTCTCTGCACCACAGCTCTGCTTCCCTGTAGGTCATGTTTGTGTCTGAATAATGGTATGTCCACCCATTCACTCCCTGAAGCACTGTAAGTCCTAGAATGAGAAAATAAAAAGATATTCAAAAGTTGGTGTCTGTTTTCTCCCCTGCTCTCTCTCTAGAACCTCTAAAAATACTGCAAACTTGTCAGTATCTGAAAATGCATAAAAACTATGGTATTATTTTATAAAACATCACCTGGCCAACTTCAAACCAGGCAAGCCAGGTTCAAGTCCATGGGCTTCAGCCTGGGAAATTGCATCTGATCACACAAAGCTTTGAGACTTCACTGAAAACTACAGGAGCCAATTATGGCTTTTTTCAGGCAAGTAGGAAAAATATGCCATTGCATCCAGAGGCTTTTTTGTGTGAACACAGCCTCAGGTTAATTAGGACAGGTTCAAAAATTCTGTTTGATGCTGAACTTAAAGAGAACAATCACACTAATGCTGCCACCCAACTAGTTTTCCACACAGATAAATACACACTTACCATAGGTAAGAAGAGATAGGAACTGCAAGCAAAACATGTTTCTGAGAGTTTTCTCTATCTTTCAAGCAGATGGCTACGAGAAATCAAAGAAACACATTTGTAAAAATCAAATAGTGAGCTGTCAAAATTCCATATAGACTACTGCCCATGCAATTTTTGCTATAGAAATTTAAACGAGATTTAAGTGGGATTTCCACTTCTAGGAAAGTATCATTTTAAAACAGGTTTTAACAGCAAGACACTTTAAAATGTAAACAGCTTTTAAGGAATATGAACACAGATTTCCAGCTGTCCAGTGAGATGGAATAGCAGAGCCCATTTCTACTCACAGTTTGTAGGTGACAGAATTCCTCTGTGCTGCTTCCCAGAGTCTGCTTTCCTTGGCTAAATGGATGAACTCAGCCTTGAAAATCAAGCTCAGCTCCAAGTGTCTGGGCTCTGTAATGCTCTGCCTTTTATACCTTCAATGAGCCTGCCCTCCACGAGATGGGAAATTCCGCATGGAAAAAACATTCCTGGAAAATCCCAGATCTGGCCCTCCCTCCCACACGTCAGAGACGGATGTTTCCCCTAGCTCAGAGCAGCCCTCCCAGAAATTCGTGCAGTGCTGACAAACTGCCAAGTGCCACATCCTAAACTTTTACTGACAGAAACACACAATTCCAGGATGTCAAGGAGGAGGATGACAATTGGAATCAATTCCATGAACAAGCAGATTCCCAGTTTTTCACCTGGCACATTTTGCAGCAAAGAGGTGTCCATTCTTCCGATATCTTGGCCAAAAAGGCACCAACACTCAAAGCTGGTTGTCCAAATTTGAGTAAAAATGGAAAGTGCAGCACTGGACAAATTTGTGCAGTGCTGACAAACTGCCAAGTGCCACATCCCAAACTTTTACTGACAGAAACACACAATTCCAGGATATCAAGGAGGAGGATGACAATTGGAATCAATTGCATGAAAAAGCAGATTCCCAGTTTTTCACCTGGCACATTTTGCAGCAAAGAGGTGTCCGTTCTTCCAATATCTTGGTCAGAAAGGCACCAACACTCAAAGCTGGTTGTCCAAATTTGAGTAAAAATGGAAAGTGCAGCACTGGACAAGCCCTTCCTTGTGGATCTCAGCTGTGCAGAGCTCTCATTTGTGGTCAGGTTTGCCAGCACCATGGACCTTGCTTTGAAGGGTCCCTTGGACTTTTATTCTTCAAGATTCTGCTCTCAGTGGAGTTACAGCTCCTGAACAGGTGCATTTAATATTTCAGGTGGACTAGACAATACACTAGGAATTCTTGCACATTTATTGTGTATACCCTGATTAAATATACCACTGCATAAAGTTTCACTATTATGGATGGGATTTAATGAGGCTGAACATGCAAAGGACTAAAAAAGCACTGTCAGGAATAGGAGGCCACAGGGCAGCACCCACTTCATATCTGTAAAGCACAGTTAGAGTTTGTGCAGTGCATGTTAGAGCTCTCATTTTGGAGCCTCAGTCTGTTCTTACAGATTAAAATGTTTTCTAAAACAATGATCAGCTGTTATAACTGTATGCACAGAAAAACTATAGACAAGTTTTTATGCTCCCAGGGGCCAAGAGGCCGAAAATCCTACGCCTTTTCCTGGAGATTCCCTTTTCCAAGTACTTTAATGAGCTTCCTACTGGTAAGTGCTCATCCTCGTCGGGGCAGAACCTCTGGAGAAAGCTCCGAGGAAACTTTATCAGAATCTCCAGAGGAAGGAAGAGCTTATTTCATAATTTACAGTAGTCTTCCTTTGCAGGGGCTGTTTGAGACCTCTTGTCTGCAGTAGATAAAGAAACCCCCACAAAAAATAACAAAACACCAAAGCTTGCAAAAACTCCGGCCTAAAAAAAAGACTGCTTCTTGTTGTTGGCTTTGTTCCCTTATGCATCATAGACTTGGGGCTCTTTTTGGTTTTTCCCAGGGAAATAAGAATATCA
This sequence comes from Petroica traversi, assembly GCA_025920805.1. Lineage (NCBI taxonomy): Eukaryota > Metazoa > Chordata > Aves > Passeriformes > Petroicidae > Petroica > Petroica traversi. The sequence goes on from JAHLSL010000052.1 coordinate 2,779,126, forward strand.
TCAGTGAACAGCAGAATTCCCTGGGATGTACTGGAAGATGAAGTCAAAATTTTCAGGGAAAAAAAGAGAAAGCCTGAAAAATCATTCTCCAAACCATGCAATAGAAGTTAAAACCTCATTATTAAAAGTCAAAGGCGCTTAGAAACTTCAACCCTGCTGTTCAGGAAGACTGGGATTCCTATGAGCTAAATATTTCAGGAAAAAATTAATATAGATATATAATATTTCAGGGAAAATACCTGGGATACAGTTACTTAGGTTGAACTGGAGATAATCAAGCTAAAAATGCCACACAGCCTGACCTTAGCTGCTTTCTGTGTTACTTATTTATTCTCTTCTCAAAGTTGTTCCTGATTTTCATTTTCACAAGTGAAAGCCCAGCTTTTTATAGTGAATGGGGACACCTCAGATCACCTCTTTTCCCTCACAAACAGAGGAGTATTGACAATTATGTAGCCACACTGATTTTCCAGTGGGAAGGTTCAGTTAAAGGCCACTATGAGACATAAAGGGTAAGAAAGGGCTATGCAAACATATAGCTCAAGCTACAAGTTTAAAGATCCAAACCCTCAGCAATTAACTTTGAGAATATGAGAAAAAGGGTGCAAAAGGGTGGACAAAAACCAAATATTTCCTCTGTGTATCTCAGAAAAGAAGATCAAGGTAATTAGAAGGTGGGCCTTCCATGTGAGCACCACGAAAAGACAGTAAAACACTGAGAAATATTAAAGTAAACCATTGAAAAATCAGCAAAAGGCTGCTAAGCTGTCAAGAACAGCTGACTTTGATATGATTGATCTGTTCCTGGCAGATCAACCTGGCTTGTGCCTCAAGGCTGTGTCAGTAATAAAGAAACAATAGTGCACTACGGCTTGGTATAATTAAGATTTTTAATATCGTCCCATGAGACATTCTTATGAGGAAACAAGTGAAACAATGCTGAGCTGAAATCACCATAAAATGAGCACACAAGGGATGGGATCACTACTCAAAGAGCAGTTTTTCAAAGAACCCTGTCTGTCCAAGAGAACTGTTTTATTCCCACCCCACTTTAAAAAAGGGTGATGGAAGAAAGAAATCTTTACAATATTTTAAAACCTAAAAGTACTTAGGAGGCGTGTGATAAACAATGTTTCACATCCACTCAGTGCATAACAAGTAGTGCTGGATTGATTTGTAGCAACAAAGTTTTAATTAAAAATTTTCCATAGAGGCCATGAAATGCTAAACCAGGGGTTTTGTAAAGCCCGCCTTTCTGTTGGAAATTTGTAAATTTTGGGTTGAGAAATATTTTTTTTTCAGTATCTCCATCAGAAGCTAAAGAAAATTTAATGCAGTGGAAAATTATTTTACTTTATCTGAAACTCTGTCAAACGTGAAGAATCCACAAATCCAAGATAAAACAGAATGTGGTGGGATCCCAGGTAACCAGAGTGTATAGATGCATATTTGTTCATACAGAAAAAGGGATTAATTTCCCATGTCTTTAAAAAAGACAGGTTCTTTATCTACAATATTGCATCTGCATTTACGTATCAACAGACAAGAGCAGAGCTTTAAGTGCCTCTGAGTAATCCAGTTGTGCCTCTCTCCTAGAAGATATTTTTGTCATTCCTAAATTAAAACACTTGATAAGTATTTATTTCAAAGTGCTTTGTGTAATGGGCATTTATCCCATGGCAAAGAGTCATAGAAGTACTTGAAATTTTGAAATAGTGGAAAAACCTCCAGCTTCACCCACTAGTGACACTCACTAGGAGAGGAAAAGAGATTTAGCCTGCCTTGAGGCAGGGAAGAGTGTTCTAGTGCCAGTAGTGAAGGTGTTTCCTGTTTGGAGAGGAGTTTGCAACACTTAATTATTTAGAAATTAGGAGACAAAGGGGTTTAGGCTCAATTTTTTCCCGAGGTCCAGATGGGAAGAAAAGATAATTTCCGAAAACATACTCATCCCTCAGCCTCTGTGTCGGACAGAGTGTGAATAAGGTAGGCAATGCAATTGCTACAGAGACACTGGAATTTCTCAAGGCTGCCTAAGGCAGTCTCCACTCTGTCTGCAGTGGAACCCCAGGAGTCAGAAAATCTTATCTCCACTTCTCATTTCGGGAATTCTGATGTGACTCACAGAGCTCAATTTCCTCCAAACAGGCAAAAATATCCATTGAAGAACCTAACCTGAGGCTGGGGTCACTTGCACTGCCAGGTGTGATTCAGAGCACTGAAACAGAGCCAAGGAGCAGAGGAAACAACAACTCACACCTCAAGTAAAGATAAAAGCAGGACTGGCCTTGACATCACACAGTAGCTGCCTGCAGTTCCAGCTGGAACTGATCCCATGCAGAACTTGGTTATTTCTATTTCCACTGTTGGAAATGGCAGAGAAGCTCTTGGAGCATAAAAAGAATAAGTATGTAAGTAAATAAAGTATATATTGACTGTTCATTTACTGTCCAGCTCTGTTCCATGGCTCCATGGTCTCAGCAGGGGAGATGCCCCAGAAGTGACATCTGGGGATGCTCCAGATATCCCAGAATTGACACTGATGGGATGCTGGCTCTGAGGAACACAACAGTTACAGCTTCTGGCAAGTGAGAGGAGTCAGAGCAAGTTTTGGGATTAGGAGATTAAGTAGGGGTGGTTGATTCTGTCAAAGTGGTCACCATGAGATATGTTATTTTGTTTTGCAGATTCTTTGCAGAGCTTCTGCCTAGCTCTGTCCCAGTAAAATACTGTTTTGATTTAGCAGCAGCACTGGAGTGCTGACATGACCCACTAGTCTTCATTTTCTGTATCAAGAGGGAGAGGCTACAAAAGGGAAGAAGAGAAGAGGCAGCAGCTTCTCTTCCTTACTGAAGCATCTCACCATGAGTTTATGAATTACAAACATCAGGTCTGTTCAGCTCCAGGTAAATAATTTTTACACATCAATGGACACAGTGCTTAGCATGTCTGAGTCCTTAGCTAAAGCAGAATTCAACAAAAATCATTAAATACAGCATTCATTATAACAAGTATAACAATCATGAAAGGTCCATCACCAAAACTACTGAAATTCTGTGGAGTGAGATCTTGCCACTGGGCATCTGAAATCTTTGAGGCAGAAGGAACAACTTCACAGCACCAGGAATAACTGCACAGCACTGAGAAGCAAAACCTCACTTTTTTAGGACAGGCATTTTTAACATGAGATCATTAGTGAAGTGCATATAATTGTTGTTTCAAGAACAAAGAACTCATCACTATTGTTGAAAAAAAAATGGTGTTAAATTACTTAATTTTATCACTTCCCAGACAAGAAAACCCCAACAAACTGGCGCCACAAGGCTTTTTCAAGTTCCAGTTAACTGGTACCAAGATAATTAGGACTTCCCTTATTTCAAGGGCTCGAAAACAATACTTTAACTTTTGCAGTGAAAATTTTGCTCTTCCAACACTTTCAGATTTCTTGACTCATCAGGAAGGATGAGTCTGTCACCTATCCTGAAATTGTTGTACTTTTATGTTTGAGCCTAAAAAACGATCCACAAAGTGAATTTCCTCAAGTGCTGAGCCTGTTAATAACTCTTAAAGGGTTGTCAAGAACTGGAACAGCCTGCCCAGGGAACTGGTGGAGGCACCACCTCTGGAGATATTTAGGGACATGGTTTGGAGGTGAATTTGGCTGTGATAAGTTTCTGTTTGGATTCTGATCTTACAAGGCTTTTCCAAACAAATACTTGATTCTGTAATTCTGTATTTATCCCTCCTGGTGCATACTGTGTTTTTTTTCCTCTCATTTATCAGTAGGCATTTGCTCATCACATGGTTGCAGTCAGCAGCAGAGTCTGGTTGTTTGACCCACAGAAATAATATCACTTTCATCAGCAGGAAGAGAAGGAATTGCCATTTACCAGCTATAAAATAATGCTGGGCCTGCATACAACATTCTTTCTCCAGGCAGTTAAGAGTTCTGTTTATCTGTGCTTCTAAGCAACAAAATCCCCACAATGGGGGTACACAAGTACAGGGGGGAAGCCACCCTACTCTCAAAATAAAATAGAAGATCAAGATTTATGCCCACCTGAAGATAAGTAAATTAGGAGGGCAGTTGCTCCATACTCTCTGGAGTCAAAAAAAGGCAAAGGTTTATCTAAAGGCTAAGTCAAAGGACATAACTTCAATTTATATCCAGAATTATGTTAGTAAGTCTTCATACCATTACCCTCCCCATCCATCATCTTCACTCTGATTTTTTTCTGAGGAGCTGCAGTCCCAACACCATGACAAAGGAAGGGCCTGGTTTTCCTGCTCAGTGCCTCCAGCCCTAAACCCACCAATCAAAAACCCCTCATATCTCTGCTCCACGACTGCAAATGTGTGAGCACTGAAGAAAAACAGCTGAAAGGCCCATCCTGATACTCACATCCCACATAAATGAACTCTGATCAATTAAACAGCTCGTTCACACTGTCTGTCTCTGCAGACCACAGAGGAACAGCTGGGCCTCGGGAATCATCACCTGCACACTGCCCCCAGCATATGGTGCAAGGCATGGACACCAAGAGCAGGGAAGGACAACCAAAGGACAGCAGAGCCCTGGAAACAAACCTGGAGAGCTGTTTTATTGAACAGAGAGATGTCCCATGTCCTCTCACTTCAAACATGAACAATCCTGTGACAGGAAAGTGATGGTGATGGTCATTCAGAAGGAGAGCCAGGAGAACGACACCTCCTGGTAGGAAACTCCAGGCTTTTCAAGGAATAGATACTTCTAAAGAAATACCTCTCCAGGAGCCTGTTAGAAATTTGTGTTTAAGCCTGGGGAGGGCTCAGAAAAGTAGAGAAGGTGCTCAGAAGTTTTCTGTATATGAACAGATACAGCTGGTACAAAAAAAACCACAAATGGATTAAAAAGCCTTTTGTGAGTAAACATAAATCAGAAATTAGAGGGGGTTTTTAGCCAGCAGAGCATAAAAACTGCCTTCTATGAGGAGAGCAAAACTTGGTTTTCCCCAAATCTTCCTCAATTTCTGAGGGGGATCCTAGGGGAGCATTATTTATGAAAGCAAGATATAAAGGATCCAGAAGGGCCCTTCACACTCCAGCATGCTGGAGGCTGGCCTGGATTCCTAAATCTCAGTGCACAAACCAAGCCTCTGGCTCCTGGACTATAAACACACAGATCCCAAAGATGTTAATCACAAGAGATAATGTTATTATCCTGCATTTGTTCTGGCTTGTTTGCTAATCTGAGGAGCTGCTAATCAGCAGCTGTAGAAGAAGAATCTTTAGGAAATCCTATTAAATTGAATGGGCCAGGCAGCAAAGAAGACCTGTGATTTTCGATGCCCATGACAGAATTTACAGCAGTGCATTTCCTTTGCACAAGTTTATTAGGCATTGTTCTGATCAACCCCAGGGTTACTCTCCCTCTGGAATAAAAAAGAAATTTGCAAATACAGCTAAACATGAGCCTTCATTTTACTCTCTCTGTTGCATGAGGATTACATGCAATGGAAAGCACCTACTTCAAAAGCCTTTCCTTAATATTTTCCTGTAATACAAGCAAGGGCTAAATGTATCCTTACATCTTGTGCTCTCTGTCAGAGAGCTCAATAAAAGGAGAAATTTATACACCTGGAGTTCAAAGTGATTGCTTCCCTTTTCCTGACTCTAGCAGCATGGATTGATCCAATGGCTTGAAAGAATCTCATATTGAGTTTCACTGCAACATAATATAGTTAACAGCTTTGCAAAATAATGATATCACTTTCCTAGTCACTTGTCATTCAGAGTTTAAATTGCTAAATAAATGAAGATGTTTTGACATTAGGATAGTCCTGGCTCACAGGAAGGGCAAAACCAGAGCGATTTTAGTCATTTGGGTGCAGTCCAAATCCTGCAAACTGCCATGCAAACCAAGACCCAAACAATGCTTTTTAGGATGTCACTTGACCAAATAAATAAAAAAAAAAACCTTTGATTTTTCAGAAAATAATGCTAAGCTCCCTGCCCCAGTTAACCATGAGGAAACCCATGACAAAAGGAAAGTCCCTTATGCTCTTTTGTTGGAGACAGGCTGTGTCTGGCTGAAGACCCCTGTTACCCCGTGCCATCCTCTCTGCACCCCTGAGGCCCACAAAGTGACACACCAACAATTCCCACCAGCAGCAGGGAATTTTTGCAGCCTAAAAGCCAACAGGAAGCTCCCATACCTGGGCATGGCACAGGAAACTACTCTTGGATAAAAATGGGTGCTTGGGAAGAGAAAAGCATTTAAGAAAGCAGGACAGAGCTCTGCTGGGACTATTACTAAGTCACAAAGTTATCTGCTCAAACTTATGTCTGGTGAAGCTTGATGCTTGTCCTCCTCTTTGAGAGCAAATTCCTTTTAAATTTAGCTTCTAAGGTATGCCACAAATATTTCCTTTGCCATCTTAACCACTATTGTTTGTTGCTAGTTCCTTCCGTGCATCACAACTGAAAATGGGACAATTAAGGTTTCCACAGGCACACAACAGACTTGTGTGCTTGAGGAAATGAGGGAGCCCATTCCAGGGAAAAAGTTCGTGCAAACAAACAATTTCCACAACACAGGAATCATTCAGGATAAATAAGATGAGATATTAGGGTTAAAAATTTGGAAACGAGCTTAAAGCACTAATCCTACAGGCTTTTGCCACTAGACAAAGCAAGCTTAAGCAACCACCTCAACTCCACAAGACTCTAAACCTCATTATCCTAACTAGGCACAGATTTTTTCACTTTCTCTGCCTGCCTTGAAAATCCCAAGCAGCTGAAGCAGGAGGCTTGGTTTCTTACTTAAAGCCCTTCACACCTTTTTTCCTCTTAAAATTTAGTTAGTAAGGATTTAGCTCCTTGGGGCTCTGGTTTTTTTTTTTTCTTCCTATGTTTGCTGCTGCTCTATGCATAGAAAAGGTAACTAACAATAGTCTCTGAAACAATAAAATGTTTAAATTTTTTAAAATATCATTTGTTACAGTTAATTATACAGCTTAGGAAGTAACTTTGTTTGTAAAGTAACAAATCTCAAAATAGTTTAACCAAGCCCCAATGTGCATTTAACTTTGTAGTATCTCTAAATACTGCATTTACTGTACTGTTCATCTGTTTTACTGATATTTTTATGAATTATATCTTATATAGAATATTGTTTGCATGTTCAAAGGAAGTATTCGGGTACTAGTTTCAGATTTTAAAATTATTATTGATGGAGAAATGCATTTCAACAATAACTTAATATTTGTATGTATGAAAAGAACAAAATAGTTCAGTTAGCAGTGATCTACAATGTAACTTCAAAATGTAGTTATGTTGAACCTCCAGATGTTCTGAATTTTTTCTTTAAATCTAGTCTTTAAAATTTGAAAATTTTCCCTGATTTTGGAGTAAACACTTGATACAAGACTATGCACTAACTTCAGCACTGCATGAAAGCAATTATTCTTCCTTTGGTAAATATTATAGGTTTGGCCTTCAGTGAAGTGGTAACAAGGGGGAATGATTTTAAAGTAAAAGAAAATAGGTTTAGATTGACTATGAGGAAGAAAAGCTCTTCCCTGTGAGGGTAGTGAGGCTCTGGAACATGGTGCCAGAGAAGCTGTGGCTGCTCTATCCCTGGAAATGTCCAAGGCCAAATTGGATGGGGCTTGGAGCAAGCTGATCTAGTGGAAGGTGTCCCTTTCCATGGCAGGGGTTAGGAATAAATTATATTTAAAGTTCCTTCCAACCTAAACCATTCTGTGATTCTATGAAATAATTCATTCTACACACCTGTGACTGTATGATCCATTCCTGTGGGGCTTGCCTGAACCATCGGGTGCTCCTATAAAATAAGGCAACCACAAGTTAGACTTGTATTTCGTATTCATCATGAGTAAAACATAACCGATGGAATATTGATTATTAGAGCTACCAGCCTATTCTCTGGCATGAATACTTTCTTTTGCCTTTGCCCTGCAGGTGCCATCTACAAATTCCCATCTTGAGGATAAGTGGAGAAGAACCCACAATTGCAAAGGGGAGGATGCAGGACAGGACTCTCTGAAGGGCACTTTAGAGCTCAACTCCTGCTCTTGTAATCCATGAAAAAACTTAATTTCTCTGCTTTTGGTACCTTGATGCTTTATTGCTGTGAGGGCTTCTGTCAGGCAGACACCCCGAGGCTCAGATTATTTCAATCCCAGGTGAGAAGTTAAAATATTAGCGACATTGGTTTAATGCTTCTTTAGACTTGGGGATTTGTCGTCAGACTCTCTAACAGAACCACCTCGGTGTTTTATTGAAACCAAAAAAAGAGTAATTTCCTTCTTTTTAAGGCGATGCTGCGCTGCTATTTTTAAGGCAAGACTGATTAGTAGTTATGATGCTTTGCAACCATAAAGATATAACCCAGCATATTTTTATCGCCGGGCACCTTGAAGGAGCCGCCCGTCCCCTCAGCCCGTCCCCCCTCACGGCCGCCATGGCGCCCGCCCCGCCCCGCCCCTGCCGCCTTCCCGCCCCT
>JAHLSL010000052.1:2804846-2830967 GCA_025920805.1 Petroica traversi
AATCTGACCTGAGAGGCTCAGACTGGGCTATTTCCATAGTTTGCATCAGTATTAACTAAACATAGTGCTCTTGAGCAGAGTACTCTGAGAGATCTGTGCAGTCCTGATGGCTGCAGTATTTTCAGAGCTACAAATGGCTTCAAACATTATCTGTGCAGTCCTGATGGCTGCAGTATTTTCAGAGCTACAAATGGCTACAGACATGGTGTGCCATACCTTATTTTTGTGAAGTTCCTGAGTGGATTGAAAGTTGAGATTAGCAGGTTTATGTTGGTTATGGTGAGTAGTGTCCATCAGTTTCAGATATGGACTGATCTGGATTTTCAGATGCAACAGTAATTCCCTCTAAGTATTTAAAATAAACTAAGATTAACATAAGGACAAACAAACTTTTGGTTGCCTTTCCTTTTCACTTTTAATTTATCTTTCTTATGGGAACATTTACATCAGTTTTGCACGTCAGAACTCAAACTCAGGTGCCATTCCTTTATCTAGCAATTCTAACATGAAAGTATTTGGAATGCCACTTCCTTTGCTGCTGACATTGTCCTGTTTGGTTCAGAAAAAGGATCTTAGCTTCATACATGGAGGCCTAATCCAGAGCCCCCTAAACTCACCAGAGCCAGCCAGACTCATTAGCTACAGGTGAACATATTTTATATTGAGTACTCAGGGGCTGTGTATTGAGTTAAAGTAAGTACATCTGTGCCTTGTTCTTTTTTTCCAGTGAAATGTATGATAAAGCTTTTGGTGTGAAAAACCAGGCTGGGACTTCTGAGTTTTTTTTACAAACCTCTTCCTCCCCATTTCAGGACAGTGAGTCAGTGTACTGTGGGCACCTGGATTTAATTTCTGACCTCCTACAAACCATGTTCAAGGAAACTTACTCCCTCCAGAAGCAGCTGATGGAACTGGTTGATCTGATTTCCATAGGCTCTGCTTCCACTGAAGATGACATCACATATATGGTGTCAGGTATACAAGGATTTGATACTTTTTTAGCCTTGCTCAGTCTTTTTTTTTCTATGGGAGAGTATACATTTGAAATTTTAAAACAGGTTTCTGAGTGTGCTCAGTTCCTGCCGTCCTGACCAGCTTTTCAGAAAGCAGAGTTTTGAGCTTCAAATATTTCCATTTTCTTCCTGAAGCTTCCTCTGGGATGGGGCATGTTGTGTAGGTTTGTAGGAAAGGGGCAGCACCTAAACACTGGGCCATTTTCCCAATTCATATCAGTGTGCTGATACTTTTTCAGTATTCTCTTGGGATAGCTGTGAACTCATAAATCTGATTTAATTCTGCTGCTATTATTTCCTCAGTAATCCACACTGTGCTGGAGATCTGCTCTGTCATTTCCAATATGGACCACGCTCTTCATGCCAATACATGGAAGTTTATAATCAAGTATGTGGCTAAACTCTTTGGGTTTTATTGTGATGTAATTTTAAGTAATGAATGTCTCAGTTGCTTACTGCTCAGAGTTCCTAATACAATTAAAATTAGAGAATTCAATGTAGCTATTTAGTAAGGAAATTTAAAAGTTCAGCTAGGAGGTAGTATTAAAGTACTGCAGTGGAAGTAGGTAGGAATGGCTATAAAAGTGATAGAAACTTGACTTTTTGTATTGAAGTGGAGAAGAACATTTGCAACACTGTTGTGTGAATAATGCACATTAGAAGTCTGACCTGCAGTTCTGTAGATGTTTTTGGCTTGAGTTGGCTGTGCTTCCCTCCTGCCTCTCCCCTGGGTTTCAGTCATTGCCATGGAGAGGGTTCTGAGTTTCTGCTTTCATTGTACACAAATACTGCACCAATCACTGCTGTATGAAAGCCTAAATAGAAACATTAGTTATTTGGATTTGTAAGAACTCATTGCACGATCACTCCTGACTGTTAAATACCTGATGATATTCCTGTCTTTCAGGCAAAGCCTGAAGCATCACTCCCTGCTGCAGTGCCACCTGAAGCACAGTGACATCCTGGGGGGGCCTGTGCAAGGACACTCTTCTTTCTTTTGACTCCAGTTTGCAGCTGGCTGAGCAAATGAAGGTGTCAGAGATACAGGTGAGTTAAAAAGCTCCTAAAGCTGCCAGTGAACTTGAGGAGGAGAAATTCTTTGTGCTGTGTTACTGCTTGGAGTAATTTGGGTTGGGTTTTTTGGGGTTTTCTTTATTTCATGTGGCAGACAGCATACCTTTGAAACCTCATAAAGGTGAGGCCAATTCCTTTGTCTAGATTGAGGATGTTTTAGTGAGACATTAAGTTTTCACCATACTATGTGAGCTTTTTTTTTTTTGGTTTCCTAAACTGACAATATCCCAAGGTCAATCCAATTTTTAATAATGCTCTAAAAATGTTGAGGCACACATAGTCAGTATTTTTAAAGTTTTCCCCCCTTACCTCAGAGTCTGTAGAGAAATGTAAAATAGTTTTTGTACGCTGTTAGGAGTCTTAACTTCTGTTTTTACTGTACTACTCTATATTACTGCTTCTTTTGGACAGGAGGGCACTGACTTCAGGCTATTCCAGAAGACACTGAAACTGTGCAGGTTCTTTGCCAACTCCCTTGTACACTACACCAAGGTAGGTTTTAATACTTCAATTCTATGTTAGTATTAAATTTAAGCTTCTGATCTGCAAATTGAATAATTTTGTACTGCATATTATCTCAACAATTTACAGCTATCCCATGTGGGCAGTGTAATTAACATCCATACATAACCTGCTTGTGAGTAAATACTCTCAAGCCTGTGCAGGGTTTCTGGGATTTCCCAGAAAAATCAACTTTAACAAGTTGTTTCATGCAGTAGCACTGAGTAGTTGGTAGGAGATGTCCAGTAATTCATGTAATTAATCATGGATTTTATTTTAAAAGTATCACTCAAAATCGATGGCTTTTGCAGGAATTTCTTGCTTGCTTCTCTGATTCCTGTTCTCAGTTACATCAGCTCTTTCTTCAGATATACAGGTATGTGAAGTACAAATAATTAATTATTGAACATATCTTAATGGCATTTCCATATTGCCTTCTTAAATTACAAATATTTTGTAAAAATACAGTTCTCATTCCAGAGTTGTTGCCATCTTTTTCACGTACAGAAAGCTAAAATATTGTTACTAAATTAGGTGGTTTTGTGTTTTATAGTTACCTTAACCCCATTCTTGATCAGTACTGTGCATGTCCAATACTGACAAACCATTAACTTTGTTTCAACTATTTATGGCAACATTTATTTACAAATTATGTGTAGAATATGCAGAAAAAAAAATATTGTGTGACTAAACACAGGTGTCAGCAATGCCTTTTGACAGATTGTTTCCACTTTAAATATGGAAAAGTCTGTCCTGGGAAAAGAGGGGATCAGAAATAGAGTATCCTGAAATTTTTCATAGCTTTATTTTTGTGTTAATAATGTTGTGGCATCTCACAGAAGGACTCTGGTTGTCCAGGAAGTAGATGATTTTATAATGCTGCATTATAAATGTCTGCAAGTGGTTTATCACTTTCAAAAAGCTTTGCTATTGCTCTGCTGTGGTGGGGAAGCATAAAAGAACCCAGACTTTACACTAATAATTCTTTACACTATGAAATCAGAACCCAAACCAGGTTCTGTGGTGAGTTCACTGCATGTCCCACTGCAAGATTGGGTGGATATTTTTATTTTTAGTTTCTTCTCCTAAGTTTACTTACCTTGTAGGTTTTTTTTCAAGTGGAAGGTTGTAAACTTTTATTCACTCAGGGAAACTGAGCAGGATTTTTGAGTAGGGAGGCAGCATTTTTACAGTTCCCTTTATAAGCTGCAAGAGTAGAAAGTTTTCATTTCATGATCTCTTGCTTTATTCTCATATTTGTTCTTTTTTTCTTTTATTACCCAGATTTTTGTTTTCCTCTTCAGAAAAACTGCAATACCCTTTTGGGGTCACGTGTTAAATTAGTACTGTGACATTTATGGCTGTTAAATTGTGTATAAAGGCTTTTTCTTGGCTTTCCCCTTTCACCTGACTGTCTGTGATTTGATATGCTGCTTCTGATAGAAGTTATGCATTTTACATGCATTTCTAAAGGTTTTCTTTAAATGTTTAGTAAAATACTTGATTGTGAGGCTTATTTTAGAGGCTGAATGCAGAATTGTAACTCTGTGTTTTATTTCACAGGAACAATGAAATAATTAATTTCATTTTTTGTAGTTCTTTTGGAGAAAAGTAGTGTTGCTGAAAATGCCACTGAGAATATTTAACTTCTTTTTTTTTTTCCATTCCTCCTCAGCAAATTTCCTCCCAGTCTTTATGCTCCAGAGATCCTGGAGGTTCATCAAGATGAAATATCCCGGGTTTTTCTTGTGGCTCTGGACCCTCTCATCACCCAGCTCCTTCCCTTCAGTCCTTTCATGGAGCAGGTGTTAAGTGAAAAATTAGGTGGGTTGCAAATACAACTCCCAGTGCTGTCTGAGGGATCAGCATTGACATTTTGACTGTCTGGACCATAATATTCTGTACTCATTTGCTTGTCTCTGGTTCTTTTGTAATTACTGTGATGGAGTTGATTGCATGCTAACCAGGAGGGATTTTATACCAATTTATGTTGTTGCTGAATTCATCTTTTCCAAAGTACTCATGACAGCTGCCATATTAATCTGGTTAACAGAAATAATCTCAATTCTGCTCTTTTGCAAAACTTCAAGTCACATTTGACACAAACTTTCAAAGTCAGACAGAATTTTTCTGCTGTTCTGTTGGTAGGGGAAGACAGCTTTTTTTTTTTTTTTCTAAAGCTAGTGTTTTCTGTAAAAAGTAGAATGCCTTTAAACTGGAAAATTGTCAGCTTTTTGATTTCTGCCCTGACCAACATCTCATAATTCTGAGATGGCTCATAAATTTTCCTCCATGCTTGCTTAAAAGCCAATTTACACACTCAGTAAATGTACCCAGGCACCTTGCTTCACATTGGAAACCCAAACTTCTGCAGGTCTCCCTCCTGAGCAGCAGCTGCCCCAGTGTCTCCTCCTGCTTACTATAATGGACAAGCTTTCCTCTCAGCCTGAAGAGGTGCAAACTCTCTGGAACACAGGAAAAAGGTACTGAAAAGGTTTTTGTTGTAGTTCTTCACCTCAGCAGTCATTCCATGCAGGCAAACAAATGGGCTCGGCTGCTGGAATTTCCTTTGCAACTGAACAGTAAAATTGTCACTGTGGATTTACATCCTTGTGCCAAGACAAACAGGATCTGATGTTCATTGCCTCAGGAGTGGGGAGTAAGACAGAGCCAGAGATGTCTTTGTTTTTCCAGGGAAGGAGTGGTATTTTGAATACTTGCAGGGTAGGGAGAAAGCTATGGATGTAATTTGTGGATCCTCCACTAAGTTAAAATCTCACACCCTCTTTTAATCACCTGAGTTGGTAAAAGAGGAAGGCAGTCAGGAGCATAAATCTGGTGTAAAAGCACTGAAGTTATTGCCATCTTTTCTGGCCAAAGATGTTGTAATGCAGATGCTGCTTGCAGGATTTGGGATTTCCATATCTGTAACCAAACTGTTCTCTTTTTTGTTTTTTTTTTTCTTTTCCCCCTTGCAGCCTGTCTCTGTTTTCAGCTCTCTTCTTCAGCTTCCAACAGTGCTGTGGGGAGCTTTCCCTCCCTGTCTGTTTGCCACAGGTGCTCAGTACTGGACAGCCAGCAGTTCCCATCACCCTTTATCACTATGTGTGTGTCCACCTGTGCTCCTTCATTGCTTCCACACTCCCATCACACTTCCCTCAGCTGGTAAGATTGGGTTTTGCTTATCAGTTCTTCAGCTGTCATGATGCATAGGTGCTACTTAAAAATAATGGGTTCTTTCTAAAGATGTGGCTCTGAAGAGATGTGGTTCTGTAGGAATCAGCTGTGACACAGTTACATGGCTGGAGTTCAGTTACACAGCAAATGTCACTTGTGGGAAAGGGGAAAATAAAGTTCTTGAGGACCTCAGTGGTCTTGGCAATTTTTGTTCTCTTTCAGAGGTGGGAAGGCCAGGTTGTTACAAAAGTTCAGTGCTTTCTTTAATGCAGTATTGTGTTAATTTTCCCATTTCTCCTCAGGAGAGGGCTCTGCTGGATGCTGTGCTGGGGTCCAGCATGATCACATCCCTGCTAGCAATGGATTCCTGGTGCTTCCTTGCCCGGTAAGATGTTCCTATTCCAAGTCAAGCAGGTTTTCCACAGATCCTGTTCATTCTGTTGTTGTACAGAATTGCTTGAAAGAGACTTTTGTAAGACAGAATTGGATTATTTTCAGATCCAGAGCATATTTTGAAAATTAGGAGTAGAAATGGCTTGGCCATTTTTATGTACTTGCAAGCAAGAGGAGCACAGCTCCTCTGTTATTTAATAATTGGTTTTTGAAATGCTTGTCTCAAGTAAATCGTGTCTCTGCAAATGGAGTTTAAATACATTAGAGGAAATGGCAATTTCTCAGACCAGATTTATGGTATTTAGTCTGTAAAAGAATAGGAATACAGATTCACAAGTTGCTGTCTCTCATGTTTCAGGTATGGAACAGCTGAGCTGTGTGCTCACCACGTTAATGTGATTGCCCACTTGGTAAGAACCACAGTGTTGTTTGCAGTTTGGCACTAGTTTTAATCAGCAAAGATTCTAAATGATCAAAGACAGGATTTTGTTTTTCTAAATCCAAATGGAGATTGTTTCAGTTCTTCAAATTTGGTTAGTAATTAGCGAAAGCAGTACAATGAAAATATAAAATATGCCCTATTTGTGTTATTCACAGTGTTACTGCTGTGATCCCACACAGCAACTCTCAGAGCATCCTGTATAAGAATTTATTTGCTCAGTGGTGATTTTTCCCTCAGTGTAATGAGGTGCATTTTTTAATCCTGATGCAGGTAAAGGCTTGGCCCAGTGACTGCTGCCAGGTCTCTGCCCTGGGTGTGCTGCTGAGGCGAATGCTCTTCTTGATGGCTCCAGAGCATCAGGCAAGTACAGCACCAGCAGCTGCTGTTGCTGCTAGAAGATATTTGAATCAGTGGCCTGTGTTCAAATATTCCCTTTCAGTTCTGGAGAAGTGACAGGATGTTGAGTGCTCACTTGCTGCACTTGGTATTGTGCTTGTTATTACTCAGTCTAAGCCATTAAGTCACTAAATTATTACTTATTGTGGATTCTGCTTTGTGCAGACGGGCTCTGTAAAACCAGAAAAGCACATTGACCTTTCTGAAAGTCTGACTGGGCAGTAATGAAGCCCTGTTTTTGACAAAGTATGAAAACAGCACATCTCCCCAGATTTGCTGAAACTGTGTCCTGTCATTGCATCTGTGACTGGTGTTTGTGAACATCCCCATGACATTGGGTGACAAGAGTGGTGTCCTGTCCTGCCAGTGCCTCTCTGTGTACCCTGGAGGGGCTAAAACCCTTTCTTCTACTCACTGGGCCATTGCTTCAAGCAGATGAAAGAATCAGTTGCTTAATCATTTTGTATGTGACAAGGGGGGTGGCAGTTTGTAAATGTTTTTCACATAAAAAGATGGATTTTATTGAAATATTTTACACAGTTTTTTTCACATAATCTGAAACAAACCAGCAGCACATTTTGGTTTCTTATCTTTCAGACTATCAGCTTGTTTTCTGGCCGGTTTAATTTCTCTTACCTTTTGTTTCCAGGCAGAATTTACCCATAAGTTTCCTCCTGAAGAGGTGGAGAACTTGGCTGTGTGGCAGCACGTGTCCCTCAGAGCCCTGAACCCTGACCTGAGGGCACAAGTGGCATCTCAGCTGTGCTCAGCAGGGCTGGCAGAGTGCAGACAGTGGCTGAACAGCAGCCGTGCCTTGGGAGGGCTTCCCCCCTGTGGTAAGATCTGCTTCTCTTTGCAAAAATTATCAACTCTAGTTCTTCAAACTACAAGGATTCTGTTGTCACCTCAGTTGTACTATTCAGTCTGTTGCACAGATTTTTTCCTGGGGAAGAACTCTCATTTTAATGTTTTCTTGTGGTATGCAGCACCTTAGGACCTCTGCTGTGCCTGTGGAGGTTGTGTGATTCATGAGTTATTCTAGTTCTTGTTTGCTGTCTGGATGAGCAGATGGATTTATCTTCAGGATTTCTGATTTTTGCTATACTTTAGTACACAATTTCTCCTCAGTTTTAAAATCCTGGCTGGTTTTATGCAGCATCAAATCTGAAAGATGCTCACTGGTGCAGAAACCAGAAGCTTCCACATGAAGTGTCTGCTGCCAGACTTCTCCTGCCAGTGCAGCAAATGACCTGCAGTGTGTGTGAAAGTCACAGGAGTTTCCCTGCTCTGCAAGCTTCTTTGGCTGCTGTCCTGCTGGATTAGCTGTTCTGTACAGCACACACAGCACCTTGGGCCTCTTGCCACCTTGTATCATTTCAGATGTTTCATATGAGCCTGGGGTTTTGGGTTGGTTTGCATGAGGTGTGTTTTGGTTGGGCTTACACATTTTTTCCTCCTAGAACACTGCCCTCTGTGTCCTGCTGGCTGCCTGCAGTGCTGCTGATGCCACTCTGGAGGCAGAACTTAAGGCACCTGTCTTGGGAGTGCTCAGTCAGTTCTGGTCTTTTCTCCAGGCTAAGCAGGTAGGAGAATTTGCTGCTCCAGTGATGAAAACATGTCTTGGAGAGGCTGGAGCTGTTTCCTCATGTTGCTACTCATTTGTTTTGCTTGGCTTGGACTGTTTCAGTGAAGCACAGTGCTGCCCATCTGCTCTCAGCTGGTTTATCTGTTGGGTAGGCGTGAGCTCTGTGAAGCTTGAGTTGGAATTTTCTGATTCTTACATGGATGGTTGCTTGTTACTCCATCTGTTACTCAGTGTCAGACTCAGACTTGCTCAAGGAGGAGCCTGAAATACCTGATTTTGCTTCATACCAGCAAATTTGGTGTATTTTAAATATTCTTAGAATGTGAACAAAACTCTGAGTGATTTGATTAGAGCACATGGGGACACACAGGGTCAGTCACCTTCTTCCCAAGGAAGCCAGGCAGTGTCCTTGTGACCTCGTGCCTGTTCATGGCTGCAGCTGCAGAAAGGAAAGAAAAAAGAATTGGCAGGGTTTTCATGCTCCAGATTAAAAAAGAAAGTTTGAGAATGGGAGTGAAGAGCCAACAATGTGCACCCTCAGAGGTATTTTCCAACCTCAGCCATTCTCTGAGGACATTTGGCAGCTGAAAGTGAAAAGAAATAGTTCAGATAACCTTTAGGTGCTTATTTTAGTGAGTGCTGGAAGGAAATGAGTGTTAAGAAATATTCTTCATTAAAAAAACAAAATGGTCTTACAAAATATTACTACCTAGAAATATCAGCATGATTGCTTAAATATTTCCTTCTGCTGCTCACAATGCAATGTTTTACTCGTGTGAAGTCAGACTAAGAATTTTGGGACGCTCCTGTAACTTGACATTCTCTCCTAAGTAGTTATTCCTTGAGCTAAAATGCAATGTTACTGATGCCTTGTGCTCTCTTCAAGGTCTCAGATGAGCCATGTCTCCAGAAGACACTGTGTTTATTACTTCACCTTTTGGAATTTTTCATCCAAGCATTAGATGCTCAACTGATGACCCAGGTAAGAAAAAGAAAATCGTAAAACCCCTTATGAATAATTCACTACATAACACCAAATTCTTTGTGATTTGTTGAAATCTCAAATGAGTTATTTCATGGTCTGGCCTTCTCTTAAGAAGGAAATAATCTTCCTTGATTATTTTCCTGGCCTTTAAACCAAGCACATGGCATTTTGGTTAACACTGCTTTTGAGAATCCCTTTCCTCTTTAAGATAATTGAGATATATGGAAGTGCTATAGAGAGCACACTCATTCCTTTCTAAAGTACACCCTGCAGCTTGATCCTGGCCAGTGATTGGAGGTGCAGCTTACCTCCTGCAGGTTTCTAAACTCCATGTGTTTGGATTTGAAGATGAGCCTGCAGAGTTTTCACCTGCAGTCTGACTTTGCTGGGCTTTGTCTCCCACAGGTATTTGCACTGCAGTCATCCCTGCTCCAGCTGCATCCCCCTGATCATGTCCGTCTGGCAATGGTGGATTTCCTGTCTTCCATGGGAAAGGTGTTCATTCCACAAGAAGCACAGGTAAATGGAATTGTGGCCTTGGTGAAATTACCTTGTCTGTTGATAAAAAGGCTTTTATTTAATTATACAGTTAAAGGATCGAGTTCATTAAGTACATACAGGAATGCCAGGAGCATTGTCATGGATTAATGTGCTGCAGTTGGTTTATTTTTCATTAAGATGTGCTGAGTGCATGCAAGATGCTGGGAGGTTCAAATGCCAGTCCTTTCTCACTGGTGAGAAGCAGCAAGAAGTGAGAATAGAACACATCACCTCCCTCACAGTGCTTCTTTAGCCAGACAGGGCAGTAGCACTCTCACATTTCCCAAACCTGTCCCTCAGTCTCAGAGTGATTCTTTACTAATAAATCATGATGTGAGATATGCACAGCTAACTCCTGGGAGCTGATGGGTGTTTGTTGCTGTTGCAGAGGCAGGTTGTGCCCCAGCTGTCCTGTCTGTTTGCCTCCCTGCTGGCTGACCAGACCTGGCTGATTCACCAGCACGCCCTGGAGGCGTTCACACATTTTGCAGAGGTGAGTAGAGCACAACTCTGGGTGCAGGCATTGGGCCCTGTTAGCTTCTGTTGTACAAATTCTCCTGTCTCAAATGTTTGCTGCTCCTACTGCACAAGCTGGATCTGAGTTACAGATGCTGCTGCACATTTAAAGTGCAATAAAGGAAGGCTGGTGCAGTTGGAAGTGATTTCAGGAGGTGGAAGTGCAGCAAGATTAAGCACTGGTTGTTAGATTGGTTACAAGAAAGCAGGGACTATCACAAAACATCTACTCAGTTCCCTTGTTTGCATGAATGTACTGAACAACCAATAACATTTTTGACAGGAAACAAGACATGAAGATGTTGTTCCTTGGTGCCTTAATTCTGAAGAAGCTAAGAACAAAGTTGTTAATTTTCTGGCTAAGGTATGTATATTGTTTAGCCATTTTACTGCTGTCTCTCATTTGCTATAAACAGTACATAGCATGGGGCTATCTGCATGACCATTAAATAACTTTAAAATAAACTGTCTGATTGAACTTAACTTTTCTACTTGCTTTAATCAGCAGAATGAACAATTGCCATTCCTATGCTCCTCCAGTACTTTGAACTTAAAAGCAAAGCATTTATCCTCCTTAAAGAAAAAAATACTTATTAAATTGCATTGTTATTCGTGAAGGAAGTTACCTATTAAAAAGACAGGGTTTGATAATTTGGTTTGATTTCCCTCCTCTTAGATCAGTTTCTGAAATCTAAATGAACATGTATGAAATATCTTAGTCCCTTTTGCATAGCAGAAGAAATCCTCTTAGGAGCAGGTGGCTGTTGCTGTAGAACAGTGACACTGGCAAAGAGGGGCAGCTGTAACCTGAGGCAGAGCTCTCTGGTTGAGCAGCTTTTGGCAAGCAGATAATTTACAAAAGAACTGACAGCTGATAACCTAAAGCTGTAGATAACCTCAATCTTCTGATCAGAACAGTGTGTGAGAAATAATATTCTTTGGACCGTACATGAAAATCCCTCCCTCCCTCTTATTCTGGCATATAAATTGAGCCTGTGAAGGCTGGCAGTGCTGCCTGGGTTTAGTTACCTCTCCTGGGGATTTTTCCCTAGACAAGGCAGGTGGAAGAGACAAGAGAAGCACGAACAGAACGCTTGAAGCAAGAAAGGATTACCTGGAGTGCACAGGTTTTGAAGGTGGATGGAGAATTGGAGTCAACCGGAGAGGTATGTGTGCTTCTTTAAACTGTTTGGTTCTGGGGACTCTGTAAAGGCTGAGATGGTTTTGCTGCCCTCCATGTTCTAAGAAAATATGTCATGTGCACTGCTGGCCCTTAGTATGATATCCTAATGCTCAGTCCTGCCTGCCTGGCAGCAAGAACTCTGCAGGACAAGGGACAGTTGCAGCTCTATTCCACTTAAGGGCTTTCTTGCATTTGGATACAGACTGATCACCCAAGCACAGCATTAAAATGATGTTTCATGTTTCCTTCAATCTGCAGCCTGTGGCCAAAAGAGCCTGTCACCCCCCTTCTGAGGAGCAGTTCAAGGCAGCAGTAGGCACCATGGAGGGGACAGTGGAGGCTGTGAAGCTGCTGCTGCAGAAAGGGTCCCCCCCCAGGCTGGCTTGCAGGGAAGCTGGAGGCTCTGCATGCAGCCATTGCCACCCTCAGGGACAGCGTGCGGTAGGTGCTGCACAGGGCCTGGGGACAGTGACCCTCACCAGGGAGGGAGGGAAGAGGTGTCTTTGTGCCAGAACAGAAAGCTGTGACACAGAGCAGAGCTCTGCACAACTGCTGGGTCTGGATTCCTGTGCCACAATGGACTGAGGGGTGCAGTGCCAGCCTCTCCTGCATAGCCTGATGGACTTGAGTGGACACTGCTGGGCATCTGAGCTGTGGGTTTGTATATTGCTGGTTCTTCTGCTATGAGGAGATAAACATTTTGTAATGTTGTATTCTGAATACAGAGAGGTTTCAGTCTCTTCTAAAAGTAGCAGTTACCTCGTTCTTGTCACATGCAGGTGACCAGGCAGGAGGTGTTTTTATCTATATTTTAAAATACACTCAGGAATAACAGCTGAAGACTCTCTGCTGTTCTCTGAACATACTTCTGCTGCTGGTTCCACTCCACTCTAGGGTGATCCTTTAAAAATAATCTTTATTTAAGAGCAGAAAGAACATGGTGCCTAAGCAGTTTGTGGTCATTCACTCTATGGTTCCTAGCACATCTTGTGCCATCCACTGACAGAACAATACAATCAGAAATAAATAAGCTGAATAAACTGTACATTTAATCTTAAAATCATCTCCTATCTGAAAAGTTAAAAGGAGCCATTTCTAAGGGTTCTACTTTTCTGGGGAAAAAAAAAAAAAAAAAACAAAAGAAGAAAACCAAAGGAAAAAGGCACATTGACCAAGAAACTCAGTGTGACTTTCATTTATTGTCAGCAGTTTTTCAGGGCAGGGATGAGTTCTGGAACACTCTCCTACACCACTCTTGGCCTCCAGTAGCAGATCAGCACCATCACACCATCACCACCATCACTCTGTCCTCTCTCTGGAGCAGTGGCAGCACCACAGCTGGGCATATTGCTGGAGTGCAGGCTCACCCCTGCAGCTTTGGCACAGACTGGGAAGGAGCATCCCTGGCAAGAGCTCAGGCCCCTGGGATCTCTGGCTGTGCAGCAAGTGCCTGCCTTGTGGCAAAAGCAGTGCTGAGGTACTTTATCCATTGGGCTGGGGAAGCAGCAACTCCTGGCACAGGATCCAACACACCACGAATCACCTTGGTCTCCTTCAGAACTGTTACCAGTTTGTATCATCTTCCCAGTTCAACTCCTCTTCTTCACCCCAGCCTGTAGCTTCAGCCTAGAATCACATAAAATTATCAATATTAAGGTATGTGGAATCTACTTGTGTGCTTAGCAGGAGCCTGTGGGGCTTGTGATGGCAGAGCATTCACCCACACTGCCAAAAGCCCAAAAATGAACTGTCACTTTTTGCAGTTTATGCTCTTAAAGAACTTTTCAACTACAAGAGGAATCACCTTAAAGACAAAACCTGACTTAAGGAGGAGTCTTACTTTTTTTTTACTGTTTGTATCAAACCCACTTTCCATTAAAAAGGGTGTTATAAATGAAATTATTTCTTTTCCCCCCTAGAAAAGAGCTATTTTCCTGCTGTATTCTATCACTTCAAGTTTGATCTCCCCCTCCCACTGACACAGCAGTGACTGCCTTGCCCCCAGGATGGGGTTGGGTCATGACAGGCACAGGACACTGTGCCACTTTCAAATGTCATAAACAATTTCAGTTTACAGCCCAGGCTCATCTCCCCATGCTCCCTGCTATTCCTGGGATAGCTCTGAGGCTGAATGAGCAAAACAACTTGAAGTCAACACCCATTCCCTAAGGGAATTACATGTTCAAGTGGGAATGCTGCCTCCTCCCCTAGGAAACAGCAATGGTCTTTGGAGTCTCTGTGATTGGGCTACAGGGATTTATCTGCTGACTTTTAAAAATGCATTTTTTTAACCCTCCCTGTGTCTCTGAAACAGAGAAATGTTTCAGCTATTCTTTCATGAAAATAACACACCCAACCTTTGTAATCCAGAGATTCTGGTTTCCTGGACCTTAATTTACAATGCTATTATGTTTTCCTAGAAGAGTCAGGAAAAACACTTTAGTCCTGAGCATTCTCTGTGCCTGAAAGCCCCTTCTGTTTGTGCATGAGGTCTGTGGAGCAGCCAGGATCCAGCCCTGTTTTACCTGTCTGACAAACCAAACTCCTTAACAAAGCAGAGGATACAACAGCACAGAGGAAAAGCTGCAGCTAAAACCTGAGTTGTGAACAAATTGAGTCCATTCCCTGTTTGCTGACAGAGCTCTCTTTGCTGAATCAAGTGCCCACTGAATTACCTGGTGCCTGCTAAGATGCTGGGGAGCCCCTCAGCCTCGAGCCTCTTACCTCAATCACATCAGCTGCTGCAAATTTGGATGAAAACAGCACATTCTGGGAGGCACCTTCTCTGCTGGACACCCCACCTGAGTGAGTGGCAACAGCTGCTTCTGTCCTTGCCTCAGGTAAAATCAAGAGAGCCGAGGAAGGTTTAATGTCTGGGATCATGTCAGCAAACCAGTCCAGCTCAGGGTCTTGCACGGGTTTCCTCTTCACTTTGATTGTGAATTCTTCTCCCAGGCCAGACTCTGATGAAGACTTCAACCTCTCCTGAAAGGTTTTTGGCAACACAGTTTCTCCCAGTTGTTCCTCATGGTCCCACTTGTCATTGCTCCAGCTGTTCCCATGGCAAGACTTTGTGGGGGGACTCGGTCTGAGGCTTTTGAATTCTTTGCTCAGTTGATGGGTGCCTGGCAGAGGCCTCGGCCTTTCAGCTGCATCAGCGTGTGTCACAGTGGGGCAGTTTCCTGAGGACAGTTTAGGACTGGGGCTCCTGGGCTCCAGGTCATCCCAAGGCTTCTCATTTACATCATGATCAGCAAAATAAGATCCCGTGCTGCCCCGCAGCTCCCGGGGCTCAATTTGAATGTTCACAGTTTTCTCAGTGTCTGTCTCCTCTGGCTCACTCCAGTCTGGCCACTCCTCTGCTGGCTTTTCCGAGGTAGTCACAGAGCTCCTGCTGTTCCCCAGTGAGTTAATGCTTCCAGGAATTCCATTCAGGGGGGGCTGAGTGCCTTGCTCACCTGTGGAAGACAAAGGTGTTACATACCCACTTAAAGAGAGCAAGTGCAGGCAGAGATGGAGTTGTGTCTAAAGCTTCCTGACATCACAGGCTACACCTGGCAGGGAACAAGCCAGTGATGGATTGGAAAGCTCCTCTTGGATTAAAAAGCAGGGAATTCACCTCAGAGCCCTGGGGCAATACAAGCTGATTGCTGATGAGCAACAGGTAACTGAGAAAGGCCACAGAAGGAAACAGCATCAGCCTTGACTGTCATAATGAGTTGCCTGTAAATCCAGAGTACCTGCTGAGCTGAGGGAGGGCTGAAAGCACAGCACAGAAAACAAATTCCAGTCCAGGCACCCACAGCCTGTGAATATCAGCTTCCCAAATAGCTATTCCCTAGGAAGTTAAGGATCACACTCCCCTTCCTTCACTGTTGCCTTCCTTGGCTCCTGAAACTTTCAGATCAGCACGTGGGGGAAAACACACATATTTTCAAGCAACTCTTCCTTGGTGAACATTTGAAAGGAAGCACTAGGGTAGGTTTCACCTGTCTTTGAAGCCAGAGGATTGTCCTGTTGCACAGGAAGCTTCTTGCCAGGTGCATTTGCAGAGCTGGGACTGCTCTTCAGGGGCCGAGAGCTTTGGTTTCTCTGATTGCTCACACCATGACTGGGGGAACCTGGCAGGATAAAGGGAAAGAAAGAAGGGTACAAGGTGTGCTGTCAGTCTGAGCTGAACTGCCTGCAGCACTGGAATGTTCTCATTTGCACAGTGCTGAGGCTTGGCACAACAATCCAAGAGCTGCACCTCCTGATCCACAGATAACACAATACTCCTCTGTTCCTGCTGCCTGCAGCTCCTGCCAGTACAAAGTTATGGCAACTCCACATGGTCAGCTTTTGCTGAGATGTTCTTTCAAGAAATACACAATGAATAAACTAATTATGATCAAAGAAGATGCTTTAAAAACACTGTTTGCCACCTGGCTGGATCCAAAATCCCAACTGCATCACAAACCCCCTGGTACCTGCCTTACAAAAGCACTGCACTCACACACAACAATTCCAAGCACAAGCAAACTCATGACATTGCACAAATCCCCTTCCATGCCTGGCCATGGGCACAACAGCTTCCTGGAGTGGGAGTCTCTACTCTGAAGGCTGCCTGACAGCTGCCCTCATATCCCAGCCTGAGGTGAAGTGGTGGGCAACCAAGGCCATGCTTTGGTGCATTTCCCTGCCTCAGCAATCACAGCTTGGCAAGCACCTGCCTGCAGTTCACTTTTGGGAGCTGCAGGGTGTGATCAGAACTGGTGATGATTTGCCAGCACCAGCCTCAGCTCTGTGGGACCCTTTTGCCACCCCTGCAGAATGGCACATTTTGAGCCAGTGCTGCACTTCCTTCCCCAGGGCTCATCTGTGCTCCCAGCCAGCTGTGCCTGCCTGGGCTGGGGATCACCAGAGACACGTGGCCCATGGGAAAGGACTGCAGGGAACACACAGAACCCACCCCCTCCTCCAGTGCCCTTCATAAAAAACACATCCTTTAAGGGGTTTGAGCAAACAGCTTGTTAAGCCTCACGTGCTCAGCCTCTTGTGTTGCTTTTTGCAGGTTGTCACTCACCATTGAGGTAAAAGGTGGGGGTTTTGTTGTTTATTGATACTTAAATCAACTAATTTTAAGTATAATCTGAAAAACAAACCTGCAACCCAAAGTGGTTTATTTACTACAGTCTACTAAAGTAAATAATGTAAAGAAACTAATGCAGTGAGCCATCCACAGATTTTAATGAAGGGTGGTAGCTGCCAGTACACACACAAACAGGAAGCAAGCACTTAAACTGATCTGTCATGTATTTCATTTGGTATCTCTATGTCTAAAGTTGCACAGATGCTGACTTTTCCCTCGTTATAAACATTTTTAGTTTCAGTATCCTTAGCACACTTGGTTCCAAGTTATCTAGCAGGTGCAGGGGCTACTGTCTTCACTTGCATTAGCTGAAAAGCCTCCAGAGAGCTGATAAAATAGGGAAGTTCGTATTCCTTTTCCAATCTATGAATAGAAATTGGGGGAAGAAGGTGAGATTTACTGGTTTTAAAAACAGGAAGGACAGAGGGACTATTAAATAACTGCCTTATATAAGTCCTTTAGAAAGGCAATATAGTTTTTCCATGAAAGACACACACACACACTCTATTTCCTTTACTTACAGGGATTCTTAAATGAAGAGCAGGTTTCACTTTTTCCTCATCTATTTCCTATATTTAAAATACTTTTACATAACTCTTCTTCTGGTATCAATTCTGTATCTGCAAATAGCACCTAACTTAAAATCCAAGTCTGGCTGCAAATTACCTTTTTTTTTTTTCAATTAATCTGTCACCAGGAACGGACTGATCATCCAAGAAATTCCACCTACGCTGCTTGGACAGAACAGCCAGGCATCCCAAGAACACTCTCCCTGTATCTCTTACCTTCTGGGGAGAGATCAGCAGTCCTCATGAAACTGGGTGCAGAGCTTTTGAAAATCTTGGTTCTTTCTCCACCCACAACCACATCAGGCCCCAGCAGGGAGACAAGGACAGCCAAGCTGTGCAGGGTTATGGCCACAATGGAGTCACTGGTGTCCCGCAGGCCCAGCAGCACCTGCACCAAAACACACTGTAAGCACAACAGAAAACCCTGCTTTTTGCAGGGAATCCCCTACAAAGCTTTCAGTAGAGACTGGGTGTTGTTTTATTGCATAAAATCAGCCTTTCACTTTGTGCTGTAAGTTAAAGAGGGTGGATGCCATTGGCTGGATGGGGCTCTGAACAACCTGCTCTAGTGGAAGGTGTCCCTCCCATGGCAGGGGGTTAGATCAGATTGTCCTTAAAGTCCCTTCCAACCCAACCCAGTGATTCTGTGAAATCCCACATTCCAGGATACAGCAGCCACTGCTGTGCTGCCCTTAACCTGTGGCAGGATGATGTTCTTCAGCTCCTCCCGAGAGAACAGCTCGGCATAGGCATGGATGTGGGACAGCAGCACCATCCTCACGTGCTCCTCGTGCACCTCAAACAGCTTCAGCAGCACAGGGATCACATGGGCCTGGAACAGGGCTGGTGACAGCAGGCAGCTGGGCTGGCTCTCCCCACTTTGCTCTAGGGAACAGAGGTGAGGGTGGCAAAAGGCTCCTTCAGCCACTTTCAGAGGCAGCTCATGCAGAAGCCACACCAGGATCACTGCTAATTCTCCTCCCAGCATCAGCAGAGCAGTGCAAAGGAGGAATCACAGAAAGCTCCTTTCCAGTTCTGTCTCTTACAGTATTTGTTCTGCTTAGGGAAACACCACTGTTCCCTTGATTCAACAAAACAGTAGCTCTGAATTAATTCCAAACTTGTCAGGAATAATTGTGATGAGGAAGTATTTAAAGGTCACCTTTCTTTGGGCCCAGCAGATGAGGAAGAAAACTCTTGACAGCTACAGGTTCTGCAAACACGAGCTGATTGAGCAGGAGAGGCACCAGCCGTGATGCTATCAGCTCCTCTGACAAGCCAGCCACCCTGTCCAGCAGGAATCTGCATTCCAGGAGACAGCAGTTAGTATCAAGGCAGCCTTCCATGCATTTATGCCTGTTTCCCTTAATATCATTTTCCCCTTTTTGTGCCTGACTCATGCAGAGACAGTGTCCCACTGCAGCCTCTCCCTCTGTCTGCACTCTGACCTACAGAGAGAAGCCTCTGCTCCTGCCTGAGGCAAAGACAGCACAAACCAGGAGCCAGAGCCACATCCTGTAAAACCCCACACCCGGATCATGGGCTGTCACAAGCACATCCAGCTGGCACAGGAAGCTGCTGGGGCATCAAACTGGCATCAGAGCTGCTATCTCCCAGTCAAAACTGCAGCAGAGAGTTTTCCTCTCACTCCACATCCTGCTGCATGGCAAGAATTTTCCTGCTGCTTTGGAAAACCTTTGTTGCTTTGTTCTGCCTGAGCCACACAAGGGAAGGTTCCCTCTCACAAAGGGAATCCCATTTTGAAACCACTTCCACCTGATGTGGTCAACATTAGATTGGATTCATCAGAGTTTAATTCTGTGCAACTGCTCCTGTCTGTCGGATTTTCATTTTTAAAATATTAATTAAGAGTTACTGATTTTTCTCCAGGCTTGGAGGAGACCAAGAGAATGGTGCACATGCTGTGAAGGCCCCTCTGCTTGATAAGAACACTCCCCTGTCTTTAAGCAAAGTGCTCATCCCCTAAGTAAACACTGCTGACACAGAGATAGTGAGAACCACTCTGAATGTTCCTGCTAAGGATCCCTGTTCTCCTCTTCCTTCTTCCACCTAAGCCTCAGACTAATGAAAAATAACTGATGGTGACCAAGAAGTGTAAAACAACTGATGGTGACCAAGAAGTGTAAAACAGGCAGGAAAACAGCTCTGGGAGAACACCAGAGCTCTTTTATATGGACACAGAAAAAACTCAGCTTCTCCCCTTTTCAGCCCAGATAATGCCATGATTACACAGAAGATTCCCCAACAGAAAATTCTTGGGGACCACAGCAGTGGGATTTACTGGAATATGTTCCACTACTGCAGCTGAGACAGCCATTACAGGCAACAGCTTTTCTCCTGGCACCACATGATTAATTCACCCAACAAGTCTTACTGCAAACTCTCTCCCTGGCAGCTGCATCCCTCTGGAGGCTGGGGAGCATCAGGATGATGCAAAGCCCAGCAGGGACTGCTCCTCCCAAACACCAAACCCTTCTCTCAAGGAACTGGGAAACGAGGAGGTGAAGAGTTTCCTCTTTGATGGGACCCTTACTTGGGGCTGGAGTACCCAAAATGTTTCAGTGAACAGTGCTCTGCCAAAGCCATCAAAATCTGCTCCTGAGGAAGCACCTCTGGCCAGGAGCCTTCCCTGGTGTGTTTTATCATTCTGAAATGAGAAGCTTCCACATTACAGTTCCTGCACTTACTTGAAAAATTCAGTTTTCTCCTCCTCAGACTTCAGCGTTAAGGTCTTCAGAAAATTCACAACTTCCAGGAAATCATTCCTAAGCACAAAAACAAAAGCTGTCAAGTGTAATCCTTACTGATGCTTAAACCACCCACGGTTTAAGAAGAGACTGCAAAACCTCAGCATTCCTTCAGCACAGAGAATGAGACAGAGGAACCCAAATCAAATGCTGGTGGATCAAAAATGCCAGCAAGGGAGGTGACACCTGAATGCTCAGCTCCTCACTGGGAGGGCTGGTAACACCTTCTTAGTTTAAGAAGCCTCTTTGTCAATCCCTACCTGCAAAAGGCAGGGATTAAGTCAGCATTTCCCATCCCACCTTCACAAAACTGATGCTTGGCAAAACCAGAAATAAGCAGGCCTGATATTCCTGTCCTTACCTGAAGAACTCGTGAGACAATAAGCTGGACAGTGGTGGACGACACTTTGGGTCTGGATTCAGCAGGGTACAGTGCAAGGTTTGCTGAAAGCTGGAGAGAATATCTGCTGAAACTGAAATCCAGAGCACCTACAGTTAGATTCCTCTCTCCACACTGAAAAACACACATTCAGGAGTCCTCCACCCTCCCCAAAACTTATTTTTAGCTCTAATGGACAGCAAAAGTGCAAAAGGAAGGGGGAATAGCATTTCCACACAGGGCCAGCAAAATAAACACGTGTCATTCTCACCCTCATCATTGAGAACTGTCAGGAGATTCTCAACTGTTGTCCCAAAGGCGAAGGCATCCCTTGCATGCCCATAGCTGCTGGGAAGGATTTTGAAGTCTGCAGACTGAAAATAAAACAAAAAAAACCCTCCAGTAAAGCAGGAGCTTATGAAGTATTTGGTGTTTTCCATAAGTCTTTATTCCCACCCCCTACCATATACACTCTCCAGTTCTTTTTATAGCACCAAAGCTCCACTGTGTACCCTACAAGTAGAAGATTATGCTAAAAAAAACTCCACTGAGGAATTTATAACCCAAAGGAGCAACTCCATAATGATGAAACAACTCCCTGATGAGTGCAGGCAGTCAACAGCTTTCAGCATTTCTATGGAAACAAGCAGTAATTAGAGAGCAGAACGTGCTCCCTTCAGCACAAGCAGCTCCAAGGATTCTCAATGGGTAGGAAGTGACTAACAGGTAGGGAAGAGGCTCTGGTGAGAGTTACACAACCATGGGACCACAAGGATCTGGGCAATTCAGCAACTGCTCTTTGGTGAAGCCTTTGAGAAGTGGTATTACCTGTGCCCAACACCATTCCCAAAGCAGGGATGGGACAGACAGGGGACAAAAGGAACAGAGGAAACCTCAGATATTATCCAAGAGCTACTTCCATGCCATTTAGGCATAAGGAAATATGAATGTAAAAAATCTTTCCTGTCCATCACATTTTCCTTGCTGCCAGCAGGAAGCTCCTTGAGCTGCCACTCACCATCTCCTCACAGGGGATGCACGACTGGTCCCTCACTGACTTCACGTGACAGAGGAACTGCAAGGACAAGAGAGGGGTGTGAGCTGCCTCAGTGTCCCCTCAGTGCCAGCAGCAGAGCAGGCTGTGCCCACGGGCCAGGGCTGGGGGTGGCAGCAGCTCTGCCCCTTCTGCTGGCACCAGGGCAAAGACTCTGCAGCACAAATCAGACCAGCAATTGTCCTTCCTGCTACCAGCACAAGCTAAGGAGGCATTGAAATTATTCTCCTTAATGACTCATTTCAGCCTGAATCTTCCTGCTCTTTTTTAATTTTTGTATCAGTCCAGAAGGGCAAAGATTTCTCCCTCTCCAGCCAGCAGAGTCTCTTAGAGAAGTAGCTGTGTTTTGCCTAAAGGAGAATTAATTTGTGTGGATGTTGTAGTTTATAGTTATGGTGTCCTTCAAGCAAAGATTCAGGGCAGAGCTGGAATTAAGCCAACACATTTAATAGCAAATCCAGCTAAGTGGAAGGACTTGGGCCTTCACATCCATAGATGGCCAGGTTCCACAGGCCAGGAATCCTCCAGGGTGCACTTGGCTTGGCTCTCACCTCTGGGGTGGCTTCACTGAAGTTACAGACTGTTTCCATTCCTCCCAGCTTCCAGTGCCCATCCTCACTCACAAAGACAGATGATAAACAGACGTTGTTATGCGTTAGGTTTCCCTAAAACATAAAAACCAGAACGAGAGGAACTGACTTGGGGGATATATGAAGATGTAAAATCTTAATCAGCACTAATTAGGTGCTTGCAGGGGGCTGAGGGAAAGCTGCCAAAAAGCACACGGCTCCTCTGGGATTTTGTAGGTGACCAGCAGGTGCCAGGCAGGAGGGCCAGGGTTTTAGAGCAGACAAAGCCCTAATTGTCACAGCCCTTGCAATGCAACTGTAAATCCAGGGAAGTTCTCCAACTGTGAACACAAAACCCCAGAGCTTCAGTCTGAGCTGGGATTTACCTGCTGTCCTGGGCAGCAGTGGCACCAATCTCTGGCATGGGGCAACAGCTGTAAACAAATGCCAAGGCCAAGCAACCCCATTCCCTAAAGCAAGAAGCACTGCAAGGTCCACAAACTGAGAACTGCTTGCTCCCTTATTTCCACAACATTTCCAGTTACCCTTCCTCCTCCAAAGCAGCCAAGTTCAGCAGCTTCAGCCTACAAGGAGTGTGGGGCACGTGCCTGTATTTTGGGAGGAATCAGCAACGAGTCAGACAAGCCCAGGTACCAAGGCTCTCCTGCCACATTCCATCCATCTCCCACCAGGGCCTGACGCTGCTCCAGGGGTACCTACCCTGTCATGGAGGAAGATGAGTGCCAGCAGCACATCGTAGATCCCTGCACAGATCTCTGCAGCAGAGAGTAATTCCAGGACCATCTCCAGGGGCTTCACCCTCTCTGTGACCAGGTGGATCCCGTTTGCTTCCACAGTGCAGGACAGGAAGCGCAGAAGGCAAGGGTGGCGCAAGGTTTTCAGGTGCTTGCAGAAACAAAGACATCTGTCAGGCCTCCCTGAGCATCTCCTCCAGCTGCAGAGCTCAGTCCTGCCCCCTCAGCCATGTTTTCCTCATGGAATTCAGACAGCTCATCCCTGCTCCTCACCAAGCACCCAGCGAGCTTCCTCACTCACTGCAGAACTTTTTATAATACATCAAAACAGAATCACAGAATGGTCTGGGGTGGAAGGACCTTAAAGACCATCTTATTCCATCCCACTGCCATGGGCAGGGACACCTTCCAGGATCCCAGCCTGCTCCAAGCCCTGTCCAACCTGGCCTGGACACTTCCAGGGATTGGGCAGCCACAGCTTCTCTGGGCAACTGTGCCAGGCCTCCCCACCCTCACAGAGAAGAATTTCTTCCCAATAT
Organism: Petroica traversi; assembly: GCA_025920805.1. Classification (NCBI taxonomy): domain Eukaryota; kingdom Metazoa; phylum Chordata; class Aves; order Passeriformes; family Petroicidae; genus Petroica; species Petroica traversi. Next base: position 2,828,416 of record JAHLSL010000052.1, read on the forward strand.
CCAATCTAAACCTGCTCTCTCTCAGTTTGAAGCCATTTCCCCTTGTCCTGTCACATGCTCTTCTCTCCATCTGTCTTGTGGCTCCCTGCTGGCACCAATGGAGAAAACCTTACACAGAATGAAAGCCTCACAATAAATACGGTATTTTGGGTGGGATTCACCCAAGAAAGACCCTGACTTGCACCTGCAGGAGGAGGCAGCACCCTGCAAAGGCAGGCAGGCACTGCTGCTCATCACACAGCATGCAATAAACTCTGCCCTATGGCCAGGGATGGCTTCCCCCTTTCCTCCTGCCCTCATTGCCAAGAATCTGCCCCCTGTTAATGATTCCCAAAGCAAGGAGGGACATTTGTGGTGAGAGTGTCCAGGGCCAGGGAGTACCTTGGCAGCTTTGTTGACCTTCTCCTCGTTCTCCCTCTTGTACACAAACACAGAGGCCAGTTTGCCATCCTGGAGCACGGCTGGGTAGATGGTGTGGCCAGTGGGCAGTGTGAAGGGAGGCTCCTCCAGGGTGTAGCTCTTCAAAGCACTGTTCTCCGAGCCCATCCCTCGCAGAGGTCACCACAAAGCCTCTGGGTGAAGCAGGACTTCCTTTGGACAGATTTAGTTCCAGCAGGCACCTTCAGAGCATTTTCTGCAAGGCACGGAACAGCCATGAAGAACCCAGCAGGATCCTCTCCTTGAGTTTAAGGACAAGAATGAAACCCCCAAAGTTTGCTTTGTAAAGGAAAAGCAATGTTCACAAAAGGGTTTGGATGGACAGGTGAACAGCTGTCAGCTTGGACTGCACTGGCAGCTGTGCCAGCATCAGCACAGCTCTGACACTGCAGCATCCACAGCCCTTCCCTGACCCGGCTCCCAAGCTGAGATCCACCAAAAATGGGATCCACCAAAAATGGGATCCACCAAAAAATGGGATCCACCAGCACCCCCAGCCACACAGACACCCACTCTGAGGGGTTAATTAAACACAGTCAGCAGTTAGGAATATGACTGCCACTCCACAAGGAGCTCTGGCCTTCTTAAAAACACCATTCCTTAATTCTCCAAGCCAGAGAAGATTTCAGTGAAGGAGGAAGGATTACAAGGTGGATTTCAGGAGGTTACCTAGAGCCAGGAACTCTCCTCCAGCAGCAGGTTTTCTCCCTTGATTACCTTCCCTCCACGTGACAAATATTCCTGCCAGCCCTTCCTTCCTCCCACAGCCTGTCAGGAAGAGGCTGACACGGATTTTTGTGCCGTTTCCTCACACACAAAACTGGTAAAACAAACACGCTGATTGCAGAGGCTCTTTTGGAAAACACTGACCCAGCACATGCTCTGTCATCAGCCTTGTGATCACAGGCCACAGGCAAGACCCAAACCTGTCTGCACACAGAAGTCAGCAAACCCTCACTGAGAGTCAGAAAGAGAGAGCAAACCCTCAGTTTTCAGGAAAAGTGGGGGAGAAAATTGCCCACCCCCAAGCGTTTCTTTTTTGTAACAGCAGAATTGCTTTATTGTGGTTGTGTCCAGCCATGACCTGAGGCTTCAGGAAAGCAACACCTCAGGAGTCTCCCAACTCCTCAGCAGAGCTGTTCCAGCAAAGCTGCTGCTCTGGCCCCTCAGCTGTGTCTCCAGTTAGGTCTCCCAGGAGCCCTGAGGTCTGAAGTGCTCAGGACCTTTGTAAAAAAAGCTCTGTTACAGCTTCCTGGCTCCTTTAACCTCTCCAGAGGTGAGGGTACATCAACCCCTCCAGTCTGAAATACAGGGGAAAAGGAGCTTTCAAGTGTCCTGAGCCACCTAAAATTTAAACTGAATTAACCACAGAACTTGCAGCTTCCTCAGTCTCTCCCCTCTGGTGTCAGGTATGGATCTGCACCGTGTCAGTGCCAATTCCTTTAATGGGACCTTTAAGGCATAAAGGGAAAGTTATGGAAGTCTAAGCTGCAGCTTCCCAGCACTACACAGAGGGGCTGGCAGGTGAAAAGGAAACACAGAGCACATGTTTCTAAACTGGAAGTTTTTTGTGAACTCCCACACAGAATATCCTCCTCTCCAGAGAGAAGCTGGGAGCTCTGCCCTGGCTGCCCCAGGTCAGCCCTCCTCACCTGTGTGCATTTCTCTGCATTCTGCTCTTCCCAGCTGGGCCTCCTTCAGTTGTTCTACCCCAAAGATTTCTCACTCAGGACACCTGGGAGTCTCTGGGCTGACCTGATGCCTCAGGTTCCTCCAAATACACACAGACATTCTTGGCTTCAGAGAGACACACAGAGCTCAGGAACAGAATCACAGACTGGTCTGGGTTGGAAGAGACTTTAAAAGCTCATCTGATTCCACTCCCCTGCCATGGGCAGGGCCACCTCCAGGATCCCAGGCTGCTCCAAGCCCCATCCAGCCTGTTGGACACTTCCAGGGACATGGCACCCACAGCTTCTCTGGGCACCTGTGCCAGGGCCTCCTCACCTCGCAGGGAAGAATTTCTTCCACACACCAAACCTAATTTTCCCCAGGTCCAATTTGAAGCCATTTCCCATCTTGTCCTGTCCCTACAGCTCCTGATGAAGAGCAGC
>JAHLSL010000052.1:2831367-2849667 GCA_025920805.1 Petroica traversi
GGGGGGCGCGGCCCGCGAAGCGCCCGCCGCCATTTTGGGTGAGGGCGGGCTGTCCCTGCTGTGGGAGCGGCAATCCTGGAATACGGGAATCGGGGAATCCTGGAATTCGGGAATCGGCAGCGCTGGAGGAGGGACAGCTTTCAGATCATCCAGCCCAGTGGTGCACGCAGCAGTGCCACTGGAACCGCTAACCCACATCGCCCTGATCCTGACGGCTCCGAACACCGCCGGGGATGGTGACTCCAGTACTCTCCTGCACAACTCTGGCATTCCAGTGCCTGACCGTCCTGACAGTGATTTTTTTTTTTTAATATCTCATCTGAATCGTCTCAGCTGGGCCGTTTCCTCCTGTCCTGCCCCTGCAGAAGAGCCTCCAGGTGCTCTGCAGGCGATGAGATCCCCCTGAGCCTCCTCCTCCCCAGCTCTCCCTCAGCTCCCTCAGCCGCTCCCTCACAAGATGTTGCAGGCTCCTCACGACTCTCGCTGCCCTTCACCAGACACGCCGCCGCCCCACAATGTCCTTTTTAAAGGACATTTTTAAACGTTCTCGCCCTCCCGATTCCCCGGTGCCAGGGCCCGGCAGCGCCGGAGCGGGGCCGGCAGCCTGAGGGCGAGCCAGGTGGTCCCGCACTGAGGGATCCATTTAATGCCATTAAAAACTAATTGCTCTCCGTGCTGCGGCCCGAAGCGACTCCGGGGAGAGATTTCACGTGAGTGTTTTGGACGGCGGAGCGGAGGTTGAAAAGGAAGGGCTCAGAGCGGTGGGAGGTCCGGGCTTTTCGCACGCTGTTATTGCAGCTCCTGCAGCGCCAGGACGTGAGGATGTGGTTTGCTCAGCCGCTCCAGCAGCAGCACGGCCCAGCCCGTGGCCTCGTCTAGACGTGGATTTAATGGCCAGGGCAGAGCGTTGAACACAGGTGGTCTGAGCCTTGCCAGAGCCTTGGCTTGCTCCAGTAACTCAACTCCAGGAGTTCAACCTGCACTGGGTTTTGTGCTGTCAAGTCCTGTATGAGCTGTGTGGAGCGTGTTCTTTAGCAATGCACTTTCTCTTCTCCATTTCTAGGGAAGCTTTCCAGTGCTCGGGCAGCACGGCTGACCCCGGACACACAGGGCTGCTGCAGAGTCCCTTCAGCACAGCTAAAGCTCAGCTCCCTGGAGAGCAAAAGGGATCCCCTCAGATCCAAACTCTGCTCGGCTGAGCAGTTCAGGCAAGCAAGGAGAGAGGATTTCACCTCTGATGGTGCATGGTGAGGGCTGTAAGGTGGCACTGAGGGTTAGCAAGGGGATATAGAGCTGGGAGGAGTCTGCTCCTCTGGCAGGATATGCTGGTGATTTGGGGATTATTTTTCAAAAAGCAGAAATATGATGGGAGGAGCAGGGTACAGGAAAGTAAAATGGGTCATAGATAGTATGAGATCTGTTACACATTACAGGGTAATATAATGCACACAGAAATTAAATAAAGTTCAGATACACCATCTCTATGTCAAAGGCAGGAAAGATGCAGAGTTTTTGGCCCAAAGGGGACAGATGCCCAAAAAGATCCTGGCCCCAAAGTGCAAACTAAATGGAACTGTGCACATTAGTCACCAGTGTATTCAAGGGGCCAGGTGTGGATCTGTGTGCCCTGAGTGTGTGTGTTTGTGGCAGGGCAAAGGCAGAAGGTCAGAAGATGTGAATAACTGGAGGTAAAGATAAAAACTTCTTAATAAGCACCAAGTGGTTTCTACTCACAGCCCTTGGCTCCAGCTTTGGGCTGTGGTGTGGTTCATGTGGCTGTCAGGAAGAAAAAGCAAACTTTGGCTGTTCTGCATCACTTGTGGTGTATTTTCTTTGCTGGGCTGTCTCTGTGGAGCAGCATTCCTGCCCTTTACCTGCTTTTCCCGAGTCATTCCACTGCTCCACACAGGCTGAGGCAGCACTGAGGGCTGTGCCCTGCTCAGGGCTCTGTCACCAGGTGCTGCACAAAAACCCAGCTGGGCTTCTGCCCAAAAACTTCACCCTTTGCCTTTCCTAAGCACAGCCAGGGTGGGCTCCTCCAGAGAGCCACCCAGAGCTGATCAGGGAGGTGTGAACTTCCCTCCTTGTCTTCCAAGAGACACAACAAGCAGCATTACAGAGCTCCTAGCAAAAACAAAAAATAAAATAAAAAAGTTAGGATTGGAACTGATTATTTCAGTTGGGCAAGAAAAGATTGGCACAGTGGAGACACAGACAGGGGGTGAGCATTGTCTTAGAATCCCAGGATGGTTTGGGTTGGAAGGGACCTTAAAGCTCATCCCATTTCAACTCCATGCCCTGGGCAGGGACACCCTGACTATTCCAGGCTGCTCCAAGCCTGGCCTTGAGCACCCCAGGGATGGGGCAGCCACAGCTCCAGTCTGTGCACACTGGTGTGCACAGAGATGTTCCCAGCTGGTGACTTTTCCAATGATGTCCTACTCCTGCATGAATATGTGAATTACAGTACAGTAGCTTTTGCTTCCAATGATATTTCTCAATGTCTTAATAAACAGAAGTAAGATTCTATTTTAGGGGGCAGGGACCTCAGTACATTTTTTCCAGCTCTGGCAAAGTCCATGTTTTTTATTCAACTACTGCAGATGCCACCTTGTGCCTATGAAACACCAGCAGGGGAGTGCAGTCCTGCTCTGCCTGTGCACCTCTCTTGGCACCTCAGAGCTCTTTCAGAAGAAAACCCAAAATCTTAACCTGAAGTTAACTGAACAAGCGAGCAGATCACAAGAGCTTCAGGGTGCCATGAATTGCCCAGGAAGCGTCAGCTTTGTGCATTTCATGGTTTTGAGGATGCTCACAGCAGGAAGGGAGGTTGTGGCTGTTCTCAGCCTCAGCCCATGGTGAATGGACAGCTGAGTTCACCAGTGCTGCACTCCAGGAATTCCATGAAAGAACCTGCCAGAGGGGCCAGAATCTCTTGTACCTAAACAGAGCTTGTCCTGCTTATTCCAGAGGAAGATACATCTTGTTCCTGTTTCATTTAATCCAGAGTGGATTAAATTACACAGAATCACGGCTGGCTGACTGCAGAATGAAATGCACATGTTAAACTGAGAGCAGACAGCTCCACAACCCCCTGGATATTTGAAAGACCTTGAATCAGGTCCTCTGTGAGCTCTCAGGGAGGAGAATATTTGTTTACTTTTTGCTTTCCCCCACCCTGTTGCCCTGGAAAGCTCCTAAAAGCTGGTGTAGTACAAATAATAATTTAACACAAGATCTTGGGCGGCTGCAGGGAGCAGACTGCTCCCAGAAATGAGCACAAAGCCTCTCTAATAGCTACCAGACAGAGGAGCTTCTCAGCCATTGCTTGTTTCATTGTGCTATTAACTTTACAGCCTAATTATATCTAAAACACTTGCCTAACCAAACTCATTAATTAATTAGCAGCAGGCTGGGAAAGAGGATACTCCTGGGATGGGTCAGGATTGCTGCTGGAGGGGAAGAAAACAGGAGCTCTACAAAGCCAGGGAGAGGAACCAGGAAAGAAGAGGATAAAAGTTGCAGAAGTTGCAAAGAGAAAGCAGATCCCTGTTTTAGGCAGGAGACAGCACCCAGGGATTGAATCCATAAATACAGATAATTAAACAGGTCAGACTCTCCCATCCTCCTCTGGCACCCACAGGAAATGGGATATAGATTGAAAAGTCTATGTGCTCCTATCTTTTTTTCCCCCCCCTTTCTGGCTCAGGAACTGTAATTAAAGGGAAAAGCAGCCTCTCTCCTGCCTTGAAAGTGCAGTGGCACAGCTGCTTTTCATCTTGGCAAGCAGGCTCTGTCCTCAGGCTACCAAGTGCTGAGTAATTTTTACCAAGCTCTGTTTGCAGATAAATGATGTTCTTCTCTTAGCTGCTGCCAGGCAAAGCTACAAATACTTGATCTTTTATTCTTTTCCCATAAACTCCTACCATTGAATACTAAGAAATGCAGCCAGAGATTTTTCCACTGCCATTTATTCTCAGCATGGTCACAGCTGCATTACAATTACAGACACCCACACCCTTTGCTGGAGCTCCACTGCAGCTCCTCGTTAACCTGGAGCTTCCAATTAAAGGCTCCTTCAGTTTCATTGATAGTTTGCATATACTCCAAGGACCCACTTCATTTTGTTTTTCCCCCAAAACACATTCTACAAGAAGGGCAACTGCTTTAAATAACTTCACACTAATTTCTGGAAAAGTCAGTGAGTGCCAGTCTCAAAAGAAAAGCCTGAGTGTGCAGTTTGGGCAATTTCTCTCACAGTTATAACTATAAAAATATCTGAAAGCTTTTGACTGAACGTGGCACAACCTCTGGGCAAATCCAGTGTGGGCTCAGAACAAAGGAAAGAATCTAGAAAGGTACAACACTGGAAACCCATTACTGTAATTCAGATTTTCTGCCTCGTTTCTTAGTGAGATCTTCCATGTTCTCAGAAACTGCATAAGAATTAGTTAAAAATGGTCAAGAAAATAATTTTTAAAATACTACTTAATCTTGGCAATGCTGTTCTTCCACCTACCTCCAGTGAGTGAAGCCCTGAAGAAGAAGCCAGCACAGGGAGAAGGCTGAAAACTGGTGAGAAATACCATGGTTAATTTTAGACTTGTTTCCAGTCACCCAGCCTGAAACACAGGGAGCAGCAGTGCTTGTAAAAGTACTTGCACACTTTGGAAAGATAACACAGGGTTTCAAAACAATTTTTATTTCAAAGGTATTTTTGAAGTATAAGTCTAAGTGTTTGTCAGATTCCCCAAACAATCCCTTGAAAGCCTTTGAAAATCACCTTCCTGGCACAGACCCATCTTATGAAATTACTGGTGACTGCTTTAGTAGGATCAGCCCCTGATGCAAGTGAACTTTCTGTTTAAGCCATAAAGAAGAAGAAGAAACCTGCAAATCAAAAGGCATTAACAAAAGAAAAAGGATGAGGTAGAGGTAGCTTTTCTTTTAAAAAGTGACAATTTGAACTGCTGCCTTGGTAGCTGTGGCAGAGAGGGCATTTCCATCCTTTTCTTCTGTCTGTGACAGTGGAGGAGCAGCTTTAGCCTGAATTCTGTTTGTGGGTCTTGTTTCAAAACATGGCATAAAACAATCACTGTATTTTGAGTCCAGCCTGAAGGGGTCCTGGCCTGTCTCTGCTGCTCAATGATCCAGCTTAAACCCCAGAAACCCCAGGGTTAACCCCTGAAACCCCAGAAACCAGCAGGACAGGATGGATTTCTATTCCCAGATAGGAACCTGGGGTAAAGGCTCTGCCTCTGGACTCTGAACCAAGGGAAAGGGTTTCTTGCTCTTGTGGCCCTCAGCATGGATGTGGTGTCTTCTCTCAGCCCCCAGAACTCTATTTAAACACTAGGCTAAAGGTATTCTGTTGTCTAGTTTCTAATTGTAAGTGTTTTCAAACATTTAAAATAGTCTGTAAATGTCTGAAGCTCCAGGGCAGTGAATCTGTGCCATCTTTCCATCAATAAACTGTTCAGAGCCAGGACTGGACTTTGGCCCAAACTTTGTGCCAGGAGATGCTGGGGCTGTCAGTGCTCTGTGACTCAGGAGTGAGAGGGAAACAGTCCACGTTAAACACACTGCACATGCAGCACTCTTCTTAAGTGCCTCATAAAACACACAAAACACTGCTCAGAAACACATTCACCACAGCTCGACCACACAGGTTTTTATATTTAATAGAAATTAAATTAGTAGCTTCATATACACAATGCAACACTTTCCAATTCCCACCTTCAACTCACGGTCACTGTAACCAATGTACAAAAACAAGGACAGAGAGCAACCAACGAGCAAAAACTCACTAAACACAGCGGGGCCAGGAGGATGAGGTGGAGCTACACATGCCAGGGATGCCGGGAGGGGGAGCCCCGCCGGAGCTCCGCATGCGGGGCTGCGCTGCGGCCTCACCGCGCTCCGTAGCCGTAGTAGAAGGGCTCGTCCGGCCGGTAGCCGTAGGCGGTCGCCGGGCGCCCCGGAACCCCCGAGCTCTGAGAGAATCCGTCCACTGCCATGCTGCAAAAAAGAAACAAAAAGAGAGAGAAGCTGCAGGGTTTGTTTGGTAACGAACGAGGCCGGCGCTGGTGGCTGCAGCTGCTCCTGCTCCTTAACTTTGTAAGCAGAGTTCCCCCTTCTGGATGCTGCTTCTCTGGCGGGAAAAGAAATGCTGAGAGAAATCAGTGCAGCTCCAAGATGAATCCCAGGAGAGACAAAAGTCTTCTCTTCCCTCCTTTCACAGATTTACTTTACTTCCACCACTGTCTCTCCCTCTGTATATTTAACTTAAAATGCCCTTCAGGCTCCTGTTGTAACCCTGCACATCTGAGTCTCAACCCCCACCTTCAGTCCATCTCTGAGGAGCACAGAGAACACCAGCTAAAACTGAGAATATCTAACACAGTTCAGTAAAAGATGGTGCTTCTGCTGAGACACAAGACTGGCAGCCAAAAGGCAGAAAGAATCACACACTGAAAGGCTGTGTACTAATGAGGCAGAATAATGAATTTTTCATGTAAAACAGCATCTTTTCCACCTAGAAAGTCCCACAACAATGAGTTAGATACTGAAACACAAGAACTGCTTATGGAAAAGTGGCACATATTTCATGCTCAACAATAACTCATGCAGGAGGTAGAGGAAAAAGGAGCATTGCCTAAGACACTGGATTACTGCCTGTTCATAGCTGTGTCACTTCTTAGCTTCCACTTCAGCAGGGGGACAAATGGAAAAGCATCCTGATTTATTGTCTGACTAAAGATGCATTGAAAGGAGCTGAACTTCCCCTCTGAAGACTGTCAAAACACAAAGAACCAAAGTGCTTTAGGAGTGGGGAAAAGCTGAAGCTCATTACTGCCAATTATCCCTATGGAACATGGGTTGTGCAACAGCCAAGGCTGGCAAAGAACAACCCTGCAGAAGATGACAATGGGTGGGCCTGGCTCAGCAAGGAGCTGGCACTGCTCAATTGTTGGGCTGAAAGGGCTCAGCTGCATGGGGGGGATTGTGTCCCTCACTCTGTCCTTGGATTGGATCTCAGTGAGGTCCTAGAAAAGGATCCCCAGTGCCTGGTTTCTCAGAGAATTAGTTCACTCATGGCATTTTCTGATAGTCAGGTGAATGTGGAAGGTGTGAGATTTGTCCTCTGAGAGGGAAGGGACACAATCAATAGCCAGGCTGCAGAGAAAAAAAAAAAAATCAGCTTTTTACCAGGATGTACCTTGAGAAATGCTGTGTCCTGAAAGTGCTCTGCATTTCCACATCTGAAGTGGCAACAGCCATCTCCTCTCTCCTGCACAGAGCCACCAGCCCCACCTTGCAGCTGATCAGCCTTCAGCACAGCAGAGAGCAGCAGGATGGTCCAAGGCTCTGGGGATGCATTTCCTCTGGCCACCCATTCCTTCCTGCATCCACTCCAAAGTCCTATTACCCTTTTCCAAGCCCATTAGGAAATGAGTTGGTGACCTCTGAGACACCTTCCCCAGATACCTCCTGTGAACCTGGCAAACAGCAGCTTTCTCATTATCAGGCCTGAAGCTTTGAAAGACTCCTGAAAGAAGGGATTAAGAGCAATCCTGTTCCTTTGTGTTTATCTCTCATCTGCAGAAAGCCCAGACCCAGCACTCAGCTCAGCCAGTCCTGCCTCTCTCCTGTCATTGTCTGCAGGGTGAGAGGGGTTGACAGACAGACCTCACTCAGGCTGCCCTTGGCTGAAATGCCCCAGTATCAGGCCCAAGCTCTTGTGAACAAGGACAAGCATGAAGCTGAGCAGTTTGTTTGGTAGCTCAGAAAACAAACCAATTAACAAACGGCTATAAACCAATGCCAATTCCTTAAGGGTTCTTTCAGTACTGTCAGTGCCAGGAGTTAACAATGTACCAAAAGAAGGCAGAGTGGGAACTGGAAGGGCAGAGTCCAGTTCTGTTCAGTTCTACAAATTCCAAATGATACCAGACACGTCACACTGTGGACACTTCAAGGCCACCATTAAACTCAGAAATTTCATTGCTTTCCTCCAAAGATCCTTAAAACATCTACAGCTGATTTACAATGAAGAGCTATTTTAACAGAAAATGCTTTTCTGGGTTTATCTTTCCACACTGTTAGCTGTGGATAAGTTATTTTTATTATAAATATGGTAGGACAGGGGCTTTTTGCATTTCTGCAAAGCTCATTCTGGAATGATATTTAGGTGAGTGAGAAGCTGTGGGTACCTGGGGCTGCTGACAGCAAGTCAAGCCTCCAGCAGCCATTCCCAGGCTCTCAGCAGTGCCATCCTCACATTTCCTGTGGCAAGAGGGGCACAACAAAAACAGGAGATTGAAACCTGTCCTGAACTCCTTTATCCTCCCCAGGCTGAAGCAGCTCGGGCTGTCTGGGTGAGGTGCAATAAAGCCCTGGGCCACGCGGTGGCAATGGGCCTCCATCCCTGCAGCCTCAGCTCTTCCAGCCACCTCCAGCTCAGCAATCCTCATTCAAAGAACTTCTAAATGGATTTAAATTGATAACGAGAGCAGGGAAAATATGGTTTCAATCACATTCTCGACAAATCAGTTTTTTAATATTTTTTTTTTATAAATGTGGAAGTAATTAGTAAAGATCCCCAGAGTTTAAACTTTGAGAAGTATCAGTTATTTCCAAATGGTTCAGACATATGTTAGTGTCCTGAAGAAAACTGGAAGAGATGGATCAGCTGATAACTGCTTTGGACAGTCAAAAAAAAAAAAAAAAGGCAGAAAATCACATTAAAACACCTTGATCAAATCACTGCTCTCTCCTATCTAAATATTTCCCTGAAGTAAACGACATCTTGACGATGCTTGAAAAAAACTGGCTTCATTTTTCCACATTAGTGCTCTTGAAGCACACCAGCTTTGCCTGCTGGATTGTTTGCACTGGCAGCCCGAGCACGGAGCTGGAGGGAAGGTCCTGAGCTCAGGAGGTGACAGAGGGGTGGGACAACCACAGAGCCAGCACGAGCCTGGGGAGCAGAGCCTGGGGAGCAGAGCCTGGCCACCACTGCCAGGCCACCACTGCCAGGCCACCACTGCCAGGCCACCACTGCCAGGCCACCACTGCCAGGCCACCACTGCCAGGCCACCACAGCCCGGCCACCACAGCCCGGCCCACTCTGCCAGGCCACCACAGCCAGGCCCACTCTGCCAGGCCACCACAGCCTGGCCACCACAGCCCGGCCACCACAGCCTGGCCACCACAGCCAGGCCCACTCTGCCAGGCCACCACAGCCAGGCCACCACAGCCTGGCCACCACAGCCTGGCCAAGGGCACAACCCACCGAGGTGAAGACGGCTTTAAAAACAATCCTGATGAATCCTTGCCCCTCCTGCCAAGAACAGCAGAGGCGGAGAGCCAGCAGGGATGGCAGTTCTGAGGCTGTAAACACTTGCTGGATAACGACTGGCCTGAGATTGTGATTTGTGCCATGTGTGCTCAGATTTATACCAGCAATCAACTTCCAGACTCGTAGGAAAAACATCTTGTTGGCCTTGTGCTGCAGCTTTTACACTCAGTGCTCAGCAGGGCCAGCACCAGCCTGCCTTTCTGTAAATTAGGGACACACAATCATCCACTGGGGCAACAACCCTCATCCCTGAGTCAGTACTCTGACCTCCCAGTGCCCACTGCTGTGTCAGTGGGTACCAGAAGGACATGCAGCCCTGCCTAGAGTGGGGATGGATCACAGAGCACCACAACACCTCAGATTCCTGGCTCAGGCTGCTGCCTCCATCTGCAGATCCCTGCAGGCAGTTTTGTCTCACAAATCACGTGTGTGCAGAGTGGTGCTCTCTGCCACCCTGGCACAGCACACCAAGGTCTTGTGCAAAGCTCAGCCCACGCCTGGGGCTGATGGAGTTAAACAGTGAACAGCCCAGCTAATTACTGTGTACTGCTAACCTCAGTTGCTGGTTCATTTTGAGACCCTTTAAAATATGAACTGTGTATTTTACCCCTATGCACTCTCTTAATGATTTGTTTTTTTTAGACTGAAATCACTTCCAGCCATCAGTTATACTCGAGGTCTCTACACATGCACTTCTCCAAGCACAAATATTTCTTTTTCCTATTGGTCTGCCAGCCCCTGTCAGAGCAAATTTCACTTTAAACTAAATGCTGTGATACTTAAAACCTCTTGGATTACTCAGGCTGCTAGTGTGATCTATGACCTTCCCCAAATGACAGCTGAACTTTCCAATTTGCTTGTACTGCTGGGGAACTGAGGAACACATGCTGAAGAGGAAAACGTTCCTGATGTGCATGAGTGAGGAGAGATTTCTTAACAGCCATGCTTATTGATGCTTGCTCTGATTCACAGCATCCAAATTAATACACCCATGGAGGATCTTAGGTAAGCCCTGACAAAATTTAGGATGTAAAGATCAATTGTGTCCTCTCTCCCAGCACAAAATACTCCTGGACTCCCTGCTGTCCCCAGAGCCTCCAGGACTAGACAGGCTCCTCTGCTGGGACTCCCCTCCATGTTTTTGGGCTGGGTAATTAACACCTGGGGATTAATTAATATCTGGGTGCTCCAGAGCTCTCTAGCCTGTCCACACCAGTGCTCACACTGGTACCAGTGCTGCTGCTGCTGCTGCCAGGGGCTCTTAAACCACAGCCCAATTCCCTGGTGCTGATTCCTCCAGCATGAGCAGGAATGGCAGGTCCAGCATCACTGGGGAGATTCTTGGTCAAAAGGAAACATTTGAAATCCAACTGCAAGCCCTCCCAGGAGGATCCATGGATCTTGGAGGTCTGGAGCAGTGTGGCACACACTGTACAGAGTGTGCTGTCACTGCCTGAGTGGGTGACAGCAGCCCTGGAAAAGCCTCTGAGGGTGAAATACCAGTTAGAGCCCTCACTTTAGGCCAAAGTTTCATTTGGTTCTGCCCAAAATTAAAGCACCTTGGAGTCTCTGCCCCCAGAAAATGAACTGCAAGCTAAAACACAAAGTGCTTCCACCAGAGCCAAGATTTCATCTCTAATTATCTTCATTCTAAACTTTTTCTAAAACCCTGTCAATCCTCCCTCCTTACTCTGCATCAAAAAGGCCTCATGTCTCAGAGGCTCTTAGCTAGTCAGTGGGAATACCAGATTTATAACCTTATTAAAAATAAAATCTATTAAAAATCTATAATTATTAATTCTGTAGGTCCTCTGACCTTGATAAGACCAACCAAACACTACTTGCAGTTCCCAACTCATCAGCAGCCCTGCCTAATGAAGGACTCACACCCCAGTTCTCCAGGTGCTGCAGGGAGCTGCTGGGAGGGTTTCATGCAGCTCTAAACAGGCAGCCTCTGCTGACACACGTGGCACCTCTGACCACACCTGCAGCTTGCCAGAACTCCTCCTGAGGATCACAGAAAGGGTCAGGACCAGAGGGGATCTGAGCATCTTTCAGAAGCCTGGTATCAGTCCAGTTCATAGCAGTGAACTGTTTCTAAAAATCAGTCCTCACTCCCAAGCCATCCCCACCTGAGCCCAGGCAGGCATTCAGAATTCCAGCCTAAATTTTCTCTTCCATCATCTACTCCTGTGTGACAGTACAGTTCCCATCCTGTATTCCCTTACAAACTCTCAAGCCATAAAAACTCCTCAATTCCACAATGCTGGATTGAGATCCTGTGTCCAACACACAAAACACATCATGTTCAGATGCAAACTGAAGGCTGTGCTTTTCCCTCAGAGCCACTGGAGTGGCACAGCAGCCTCTAATCTCAAGACAAGCCCAGCATTATAACCTGTACAAATGAGATGCAGTTCACTGATTAGAGCTCTTGCCAACAAGACTCACAGAAGTCTGCCAGCAGCAAAGGCTCTATTTTCTCTCATCTCAGTGGGTACTTTTGTTTCTGAAGTGCTGATGAGGGCTGGGCTGGGCCTGCAGTGCAGGGCAGTGTAACCACTCAGGGGATGCTCAGCCCCATTAGCAGAGAGGTTGGTGATGCTGCAGCTCCTCCCTTCCTCCTCACAGGTTTGATCTGCACAGAATCTGCCCTGGAAAGGCAGGGCAAGCTGGGGAATGGTTCTGAATTCCCCAGAACACACCCAGACCTCCAGCTCCTGAGGGTATCTGCAGGTAGGACACTTTCAGCTAATCCTCTGCAGGTACCAAGAACCCATCACCCTTGAACCAAAGCTCAGAGCCTCTGTTGCCTTTCCACTGATATTCCCTGGCAGCTGATCCTGGATGGGACCCCATTCTCCCAACACCAGCCATGCCAGGGGTAAAGGGCATCAGAAAGGGGCACAGGCTTGTTTTTCTTTTCCTTGCTTTAAGTCCAGGGATTTAGGTGATGATCCCATTTCCTCTACAAGCCAGTTACCTCTGGCTTTCCTTCACTGACCATAAATTTTCTGTCCTTCAGAACAAGAGCACAAACCATGGGTTATGGAGAAACTCCATACAACTGAAAAAAACAATGTTTCTTTATACAATGTCTTGTAACTGTAGATTCTCCCACTACTGGCAATGACGTTCAACTATAAACCACAAGTCTCTTAATTCTGCCTCTCATGACCCCAAGTTTTTCTCCCCCATCTCTGAAGGGGTTTTTTTTTTCCATGCTTTCTATTCCTCTAGCTCAAGTGGGAGGGGAGTTCTGTGACAGTGTCTGTGACTGTGCCCACTGCATCAAGCACCCAAATCCAATTCTAAATTAGCATTAAACATTAATATCCCTTGAACAGTCATATTGTATCTGTTCACAAGACAGAAAATATCCAAATGAACCTGTGCAATAATTCTGTAGCTCCCTTGTGCATCATAATACAGCTTTTATGGATATGATCATGTCTCTCCTTCCATGTGATTCAGCTTTCTTCTGTGGACTTAATGACTTAAAGTTTCCAATTGCTTCTGGACTTGTTGCCCAGTTGTACCTCAGCACAATACTGCTGTTTCTCCCATTTAATTACAAACAAATGGAAAGCTGACAATGGTGGAGAAATGAGCACTGTGTCTTGTGTGTCAGGCTCCAGCTATGCACCAAGCAATAACCATGCCAAAATTCACTGGGGGAAGGCAGCATTAAAAAAAAAAAATATTTCCCAACTGAATAGTAAGAAAGCACTGAACCAAAAACAAATGACCTTGCTCAGCCAAATTCAGTGTGAGCCTTGCTTGAAAGCTGGAGCTGCTGCCATCCCTGCTCTGCAAACACAGCCTGGGATTTGGCCTCTCTTTCTTGCTCTGTCAGGTACCTGCTGTGTGATCCTGGACAAGTTGCTCCTTTTCTCCATGACCTCAGCTTCCCATTGAGTATTGGAAGAGAAAACACCCCAGACATTAAAGACAGCCAAATGACAAACTACAGTAATGAGAAGACTCCAATTAGACTGACATAGACAGAAAAGACTTTTGCTTATTCTGTGAAACCCTTTAGGAAAAAAAAGATTATTTCTGTTCTGTTAGAAAAGCAACCAATCCCCAGAAGAGCAGCAGCTCCAAGGCTGCAGTTGTTCCAGGCAGCCCTGGTGTTCCTTTGAAGGGCAGGAGAGCTCCTGTGGCATTCCTGCAGTCAGGGCTCACAGCTCTGCCATGCACAGGGAGCTTCTCAGAGATTCTCCACAGGGTTTCTGAAAAGGTCAAGTGCACAGACAGAGCTGGAACAGAAACCAAGAGCTCAGGCTTTCCACTGTCAGCCTGACAGGAACATCTCCTGTGCTCTTGGCTCAACAACTCCAAACTCACTGATTAGATGCATCCAGTTCTTGAGAGTTAATTAAGAACTAAAACAAATTTTTAAAAGCCCTGAGGGACAGGCAATAAAGAGCAAGATGTCCTTTCCTCCCCCTCTCTCCTTGCACAGTCCAAAGTGTCAGCTCTAGACTGAAGAGGATGTTGCCTTAACCCAAACTAGTGAGAGGTGTGGCTTGGGAAGCTTTCACACCTCTCATTTAATTGTCTCCAGCAAGTTCAGAGTTAGGCTGGGTACAGCTTCTGAAACTTCAGATTTTCAGTTTCTGAAAACTTCAGATGCTGAAGTTTCCCAGCCTGGTGTCACTGAGCAGATCAGAATCTGCTCCAAGCCTTTTTCACAGGAAATGTTCCTTGCTGCCTGTCCCAGATTGCAGAGCAGCTCACTGAAAATACACTCAGAAGCAAAAATGCAGCTTTGTGGTGCCCTGCACTGCAGTGCTCTTAGCTGGATGATGCTCCCCTTTAAATATTGATACAAACTGCTCAAGGCCAAGCTCAGTTCTGAGCTGCAGCACCAGTGGGGACAGAAATTTGCTGTGCAGCAGAGCAGCAGGCACTGGTGACACGGTGCTGTCTGCAGTGGATGAAAATCCAGATGCTGAGGAGAAGGAGAGTCAAGAAATCTGTTCTGCTCTGACTTCCAGCTGCAGCCAATAAAAGCTTTCAAAGCCTTTCTCAAAGTTACCATTGCTGGGGGATTTGCAGCAAATGCAGTTGCAGTGTTATTGCTGATGGAGAAATTTTAAATATTTTTTAAGCACAGATGATTGTCCTGATTTCAAACACTTTTATTACAATCAGCACAGGGCCCTGGTGGAATCTTGTCAAGATTTATCCCAGATCAGTGATGGTTTTAGTGAAAATCAAGAAGAAAGTAAAGCTCAATGTCTCTAAATAAACTTTGGAAATATCAGGAAACAAGGGAGAAACAAATACAGGCAAGGAATGTGTTCTTGGAGATCTGTATCTTGGAGTAGCATTTTTATATAAAAAAACTCAACTTCAATTAAACAAATGAAAAATCAAATGTTTCCAGACCA
The DNA here is from genome assembly GCA_025920805.1 of Petroica traversi. NCBI lineage: Eukaryota > Metazoa > Chordata > Aves > Passeriformes > Petroicidae > Petroica > Petroica traversi. The sequence continues at coordinate 2,846,128 of JAHLSL010000052.1, forward strand.
AAAAGGTTGATCAGGGAGTACTGGAAAAAATAAAATTTAAAAAGCTCAAAACCCCAAAGGCAGATTAAACTCTGTAAGCCAATTCCTTTTTTTTAAATCTCAGAGTTAAAAAACCATCCCCTTAGTTTTCCAGAGGGAAAAGGGTGGGTCAGTCTTTGGAGTTTGATGGCTGAAGCTGATAAACACAGAATCAGAGTAAAATTCTAGAATCAAAACGATTTTAAGTATTTGGCACAGAAATTCATTTGATATATTAATTTTTATGCTAGAGACTCACTCAGAGCACATGTTCAAGTTCAGATAATAACCACGAGAAATATCCCACTGATATATGGGCCTTTTTAAAACTCCTCATTTTAAGTTTAATTTTGAATCCTGTGAGCATGCTTAAACCCAGCATACAAAACACCCCTGGCTTTATTACAGTTTTAAATCTTTCTTCCAGATCTGGCCTTGCAAGCACTTGTCTTGATAAAATAGGTCACTTGAAAAAGGAAAGCTCAATAAAATGAATTACAAAACCAACAAGATTAAACTGATTGTGCTGTTTTTGTACAGTGCAGCCGAATTCTGCAAATATGCTGCTGGCTGTGGTTTGGCATTTAACAGCATGTGATCAGTGAGAAGGAGGAAATTTTATTCTCATTAACTGTTGCAGATTTACTGCAGTGAAAAAGGGCTATGTAACCTGAGAAGTGACAGAATGGAAAGATCAAAGCAGCAGTCTGGAAACTAAATAAACCTTCTGGCTACTTCCTGCAAGGAAAATTCACTCTGGCAATGTAAAACAGAGTCCAGTTAAAAACTACTCTCAGTTTTATGAGCTGTCACAGCAGCTTGAGTGGTTTGGACCAGTCAAGTTTAGAACATTATATTTCCTTGTTTTTGTCTCAGATACTTCTGTAAGCAGTTTTATAGTTTCTTTTCCTTTTTTTTTTATTTTTTAAAGAGAAAAATAAAATCCTTTTCTTTTGCTTGAAATGGAGAAGGTCACAGCTAAACTCATTAAAAACAAGCAGGTCTTCATTTGCACATTCCATTCCCCTTTACTGCATTTTAATATTTTACTTTGAGATTTATAAGCAATGTACATTTGCTTTAATAACTCTTCCTCATTCTGTTCACTTATTGTTTAATATAAGTGCAAATCAGTTTACAGAGCCCAGATGGCTTGTAACCAGGGAGCCAGTCCATTCCTAGTAGCACATCTGGAGGGGCTGAGCAGCAGACAGAACGTGGGAATTAATTAATGTTACATTTCAGAAGAGACAGACCCAGGTTTAGGGCATTTTTTGCTAAGGCATTCCAAAGGACTTGAGCTCACTGCTACAGCAGTTGGGTATTCTTTTAAAATTCTTAACAGCCACCTAAAGCATGATGGTTAAATGAGGCCAACTGCAGGTGGAATATAATAAAATAAAAAGCAACTAAAAAAATGCACAAGAAGTGAAAAAGGCCCAAGTATCCTGTATTCCAAAAGAGCTGAAGTGCATTAAAACCTCAATACTTGCATCTGCAACTTGCTGGAAAAACTGTGCCTTTAAATATTCCCCAGCAAGCTATTTCATCTCTCACATACTGCTGCAATTGTTGGGAGCAATTAAACCTCTCTTACAGTAAATGAAACGAGGGCAACCTGATCCTTCCCTGCCCCAGACCACACACCTTGGAGAGGTGGTGTGGTCTGGGCACCGTGGGAATGCTCCAGCTCTGGCACCTGATTTGGGTGAGGAGCTTCCCTTCTCACCTTGGCCTCAGCTCTCAAGGGTTGTGGGCATCATCTGGGTGTGAAAGCTGCCTGGGAGCTTCTCCTGGTCCTAAGAATGCAGTGGCAATAAATAAACATCCAAGCACATTCAGAAGTTGCTGTATCCAATACTGGATATGAATAATAATTGTCCTTTTAGGGATATTCCTCAATTAGAGCCCTAATCCTTCAGGGGAGCAGAAGTTCTGCAAACTCTGGGAAAATGACATTGGTGAGTATTGGCCACAGGGCAAAATCTTCATCCTCTGGAATAATCAGACCCTTGGTCTTCAAAAATCATCCAGTCCACAGCACAACAGCAGAATTTAGCATATTAGTGATACCTGAACTGGATTAGATGATCAGGTTGCCAGCATTTCTATAAACAAGACTTGGAGAAGACAGCATGAAAAAAACAATGAAGTGCCAGCTAGCAGGAATATGAGCACTACCCAAAAAAACCCAAAAAAACAGGAAAAGGACAGAGAGAGCTCTGGGTTAGAACTGGTGCAGAAACAAATTATTATAAGGCACAAAAATCTGAGCTCACATTCAAAACCTCACGTGTCCCATTCAGTGCTGAAGGAGATGAATACAGTGAATTTTGGGTCATTTTTGGCCATTTTTGGCAGGACCTGAAGCAGTCAAGTGAAATCTTTTTCAATAAGCTTGTCCCAGACTGTGACCAAAACCCTCCAAAAGGCAGCAGTTCCCATTTCCTCATCACCTTTTAGCTGCAGAATCTCAATTCCAGGGGAGTGTAGCACCTGTAGAGGCTCTGAGGAACAGAACAACTTCTCTGCCTGCTCCCCAGGAATAGTCAGTGCATTTAATTTCTCTAAAACTAAACAAGCAGCCAGTCAGAACAACAGGTTATGATAAAATTCTATTTTAGTGATTCTATTGCCACTAACAACATTTTTGTGGGATTAAAAAAAAAAATAATGAAGACATCAACCTAGCAAAATAAACTCCCTTCATTGTGTCCAGGAACTTCATTGGTTCTGGGCTTTTCTTTGAGGCCTTTTCAAATTCGTTTCAGTGGGATTTACAATTTGCTAATACTGATGTGTGATAAACTAATAAAATCTGCCTGCAAGGTTATAGGCCCAATTTACTAATAAAACCTAATTTGATTCTCCTGGGAAATGCAAATTAAAGAGTGTCCAAATGGCAGAAGCTGAGTACAACTCTGCTGAACACATTGCAAAGGCAACTAAATTGGGTTTTGTTTTTAAAATAAGGTTTAATTATGGAAAAGAAGAAATAGTGCACAGAGCTGTAAGAAACATCACTGTGGTAAAAGAGTTCAAAGTAGAATCATATTGTAATGGTAATTTATACTCTTTTAGGTTCTCTTTTCATTGATTAAAAGATTTTATACTCACTCTAAGTTCACCTCTAAGACAGGGAAGTATTCAAATGAGAAACAAAGCTGTGGGTACTCAAAAAACACCCACATGGGAACATTTTTTGTCCAAGGAGCATGAAACTGTTTCTTCTGCCACTGGTCCCTGCTGCTGTCAGAGGGGTTTTTCCTTCACAGACAGCCTGCAATGTGGCACTCACCTCCTGAAAGGCTGGGAAGGGAATGTTCCAACTTCTGAATAAACTGAGCTTTACTGGAAATAGAAGATGGATCAGACACTCCCTGCCAGGGTCACCAAGATCACCAATTCCTGCAGTCCTTTCCTTTAGGAAATTTAACTGAAGATGAGGATCTGCATGGAATACAGCTCAAAAAAATCAATGCAGGATGTGAGTTACAGGTACAACCATTCTAACTGAAGATG